>JAOTRH010000024.1:18025679-18055294 GCA_034768845.1 Heliamphora exappendiculata | reverse complement strand
TATTTTCATGTATGTTTATATGTGTGTGCGCGCGTGCTCGCTCTAGCGTGCTTGCTTGCTTGCTCGTAAATCAAATGAGATATTTACGTTAAATTGTGTCCCCACCATGTTGGTGTCCTAATTTTTGAAATTGCCATGCCAGGATAATCATAACGTTGTTGTTTCCTTGTCCTGTTTCTTTATTCCTGCTTTTTAGTGCCATGCAAGTATTTACCTACATTATAGCGCACATGCTGAATATAATTCCGCGATCCATGACAGAGGCTTCTGTCTAATGGGAAACCAACCAGAAAAGGTACTGGAGCATCATCTGGAAGTCCTAGTTCAGCTTCATTGAAACGAGGTTCCGAAAGGAGAAGGATTTCCAGTACCATGGTATTTGTGTTTTCTTTTCTCATACCTTTGGCTTCTTTGTGATGGCAGAAGCAGTTAGTTCTGTTGTTGGATTACTGGTTATTTCTTGTTAAAAAGTTGCAATTCAGTATTTTTGGACTGCATCATCTATAAAAGTTGAAATTGTCGTGGTACGTTTCTGGTGTTAATTTGTACGTCTTATGTCCTGATGTCATTTAAAATTGTGAAAATGAACTTCTATCATTTCTATTCATACTTCCCTTCATATATGAGGGCTTACCATTAATTTCTGTTAACCACTATTCCTACACTTTAATCATAAAACAGTTAGTATCTAAGACTGTTCTGGACTCTATTTTCTTATCCATTTTTTTTACTTTTTCTTGTTTATCATGTAGTTGTTCTGTATAAAAGATATTGTTGTAGCTTTAGATTGCATCTTCCTCTTGGTTTCGTTGAAGTTCAATTTTCTGATGGTGTCGGCAAGCTTATCGTAGATATGCGCTTGCTGTGGACAATGATAGATTATTTTTTAGTGTTATATAGGTTTTTGACTCTTTTTTTTTGCTTTTGTTTTTCCTGGTGGAGGTTTATTTTTGGAGATATTTTGTCATTCAGGTCATGATTACTTCCATTTATATTATGTTTTGTTAGTGTGTCCTAAGAATGTCAACCTTGGTTGGCTACCATAAATCAATGGGAAGAGGCGTCAGAGCTATTCTGCTCCTCCTGAATTGTAAGATAATTGTTCATATTTGATAAGTATAAGATGAATGCCCTTTAGTTGCTAATGTGGTATTGGTGTTTGGATATAACGAGTTTACGATATGTTGGTCATATGCAGCAGAGAACATACACGAGGGGACCCATATGTACATACACGTGCCTGACTTCCGAGTAGATGATTGGGCTTAGTATATGTTCATTGCTCAACAGGCTGCTGGAGATTGGAAATAATGAGTGCTGAGGTGGTGGTCGACATGATAACCCATAATTTGAGGCTAAAAAACACGGACACTTCTCAGAGGGTAGCATGGCCATGTGTTAGACATTGACACTTATGGGAAACGTGTCGGACACTCGTCCAAACATGTTTTGTTTATCTTAAAACCAGACATGCTTCGGACACTAGCGGGGATGCATGTGCATTACTTAGACATAGATGAAGCACATTACAAGTTTGTAGAAAATAATATGGGATACAATGATAAAATAAGAGCAATGTAGATTTATGCTTATTGGTCTGTCCTCTTATAGAATTTTGATTTTAGGAATTCATTGTTAGATGATATATGACCTTGATGTTATACGACTTGACTGAAGATTTTTTAAATGATGTGCGACTTATTTCATCATTTTTAACAGAAAACAACTGTCATTTGAATGATATTTTGATGTTAGGAATTGTTTGCTTTTGTTTTTTAAAACTAGTGTCATGTTGCATTTCAAAATATTTGAATATCACTCACACACACACACACACACACACACACACACATATGGCATAATATTAAAAAAATATATTTTTAATCTGTCCCCAGCTTGTTGAGTTCTTTAATTTTTTGAAGTCGCCGTGTAGGCACATCTGCATAGTATCCGTGTCATGCCATTTTGCATGTTCTTGCCTACACGGTCTCGAGGGATGTTGATCCAAGATAAAGCTGAGTAGTTTTGAGACATGCAGTCGGTGTGGTAGGATAATAAAACAAATTTATGATATACATTTTGGCTGCAGTATGCACTAACTGCTTATTTTATTGATTTCATCAGTTGAATTTTGAAGCATTGAAAGTAAATATATGAAATAAAGTTTCCATACAATCAATGTGGTCAATGCTGGGAATGGCAACTCAGCATTTTGTGTTTAGGCATTTAAAAATGCACAACCTCTAGTTTTGGCTTGACCAGAATGCAGCATAGGAATCATTTATTATAGGCATATCTGGTTGAGGAGGAGATTAATGTGTCACTATTTCGATAAATATGGATGTCTTGCAAAGGAGTAGTACTAGTGCTGGTCCTGCCGTAGATGTTACACTACATCCTTATAATATGTCATCTTATGCAATTAGTCATAGGATAAAGTATTTGAAAAAATGGATATTTCAAAAGCTCACTGCTTTCATCAGTTCCTAGAAGTTGGGGAATGTCCCCATGCCATTAAAGATTTAACACCTAAAGATGCATTAATGATTGGCATATAAATTTGGATTCGACACCCAATGATACATTTTGAATGTGACATTTGTGCTTAGTGCATTTTGAGTTAATATTACAGTCACTGATGGAATGTTTTAGGAAAGTATCATTGTTGATGAGTTGTTTATAGAGGAAAAGCAAGATCTTTACATTTTCATATACTAATCTTGATATCACATGATTGTCTATTCTTGTAGAGCTTTTGTAGTGAGGACTAAAAGGGATGCCAAGAGAGGTTATTTTGTGGTGATTATTGACATGAATGAAACACAGCTTAAGGTCCTATTGTTTTCTGATGCAAACATGGAGTTTTGCTTCAAAAAGTGGCTGATGCTCTATGCCCTCCTTGCATGGGCAAGGAGGGTGTTATGAGTTATATTTCCCATATTTACTATATCATATTTAGAGACTCGAGTCACATATTATGTAACCCTTTGAAAAGAGAGTTTTTTAGTTACACTAAATTTATATCAACTCAGTGCCTGAATTTGCTTCCAATCCTGTGGATGTGCAAGGCAGTGCACAACACAAAAAATCTCAGGTGGATTTAGTGTATCCAAATATTAATCTTTAATATATTAATTTCGGTTACTTCGCATGAAATCATGTTTGAGTACAACTTGTTATGTGAAGATTTTTGTTTTTTGGTTAGTTTATGCACGAGTGTAGGAGCATTTTGAAGGTGCTGATGCCTTTGCCATTCATTACTTTTAGGTGGCATGTTGGGTTCCTCATATTCTCCTGGGCCATGAGAGCCCTTGGCATTGACTGCATGTCTTGAAACAGAATGATGCAGTGCAATTTTTCTTCCATTCGTGCTATTTACCCCCTTTTGCAGCAATTATCTTCCTTGTTGATTCACGTGGTTTGGGTGCTTAAATCTAGTATAAGTAGTTTTCAGCAAGTAATGAGGGACTCCGGACTTGTATGGCTTATGCAAGAACTTGAGTGGATATCAAAGCCCATTTGCTGATGGTTTCAAAACTATAACTTTTGGAATGGATACCTCCTCCTCCTTGTCCTTCTTTTTTGAAGCTCGTGTTTGTGTGATTTTTTCTTTTTGTGAATGTGTCCTCATTCTCAAAATTGAAAATGGAACATTGAAAATAACTTTTTAATCTCTGTTGAAAGTTACCCATAATCAGAACATTTTTATAACATCCTTTTTTTTGGTTTCCCATTTTAGAAAACAAAAGCATGAAAAGTATTTTTTTTTAAAAACAATGTTAAAGTATCAAAGATGCAGTGCATTCCTGTGCCTTCTAGATTTGAGATCAAGCTAGTTTTTGGGTTGTCATGAAAGTTGTGACTGGATCATTTCCAAGAGGGGGTGTATGGAGTTCACTAAGCTGTCTTGGATCCTTTGTCGTGGATAGCTGTCACTTGTCATTCTTTTGAGCATCATAATTCAGCATGGCTGCTAAATGATTAATGTAGATTGAGGCAGAGTTGTAGATAATCATTATAAAATCTCACAATTGATATTTTAATGCCTTCATTTGGGAGATGCATGATGAGTTGAATCAATCTGGCATCTGCAATGCTCACTAAGGTCAATTTCACTTAACTAGAAGTTCTATATGTGATTCTCCAACAACTGAGGTTGCTTCTGCCTTTGGATTTACACAATCAGCTTTCTTTGTTTTGCTTCCTTTCTGGTGGGTTTGGTATACAGGCTTATATAGATATTTATGTGAAACATGAAAGTTGCTTGATACATCATTAATTCGGCCCTTGAAGAAGCTCGGGACATTCTATTACATTTGATGTTTCTTATGGGTCTCAAGCCTCCCAAGGGTGGTTCTCCATGTTTCAGTGGCGGACATCACAAGAAATACTGTTCCATCTAGCACTGCTATTATCTGACTTTATTTTATTTTTGTGGTTAAGGATTTATTTCACGTTCCTATTCCATTTTCCTCTTTTTAACAGAGAACCTGAGGTGTCATTTGTTTGTCAGCCTGGGATATAGATGATTGTCCTTTTTTTGTTTCTGTATTGGTTTATTCTTTCCATAAGTTGGGGAAGGCAGATAGGATTTGACTTACAATGCTGATTATACTCAATTCTGTAATTCTTATTATGATAATACCACCGTAATAATTGTGGCCTTCTGTTATGTACAACTACATATGGTCCCTTATATGGCATATTTGCTTGTTTCTTCCTTAAATTTTGTTTATGCATTGTCCAAAGATAGCTGAAAATCATAAAAATAGAAAAAAAGTGGGAAGATAAGGGATTTATTTCTTTCTGTCAAAATTTGGAAATACTTAAACTTAGATTTTCTTGAGTTTCTTTGGAAGATGCATGATGAATCAAGAAGGCATGTAAATGAGGAGCTGCTGTTCTAACTGCTGGCTACATATATTGATTTTCTTTCCTATTGGAACTTGTTAGTTGGTTATTCTATTTGGCTTTACAGAGATTCCTCTAATTCTTTTGGTTCAGGCCAGTCACTGGTTCTTCAATCTTTCCATTATGTTTGTTGTCAATGTTAAGTCCTGACCACATAACTGCACTTGGTAGAGTGACGGTGAGATAAGTGTTGTTAACTTTGCCTCCCATTTGATTGACAGTATGTTTTAAGGGATACTGCTAGGAGTACAAGCGGTAAAGGCAAATCAACTTACATGCTGGTTTCTAAGCGAGATAATCATCGGCTTTCTGACAAGTCTGCTGATGCAGCATACGGAACTGAAGTGTCAGAAGAAGAAAATGGTATGACTTATTATTTGGATTCTTAATTATTGGTGTTGGCATACTTCTATTTCTATTTACCATTATAGGCTTATAGCTTTTATCTGCCTATGCATGCATATACACTTTTGGAGGCCGACGAAATTTCTGTGGGCGAACTTATAAGTAATAAGTTAACTCTTTGTTTGGATCTGGATTTGTTAAGAGAAAAGAAATGACATAATACATATACTCACTTTTTTTTTTCCGGTGGGAAATCAACTCAATTTTTTACAAATAATTATCTAGACAATTTCCTAACCCAACCAAACAAGAAATAAATCTGACTTCTTCCCCTTAATTTTCTTTCCACGTCCGTTTCCCAGTCCTTTTCCTTTCCTTCCACAAATCCAAGATTCAAGGAGCTTGAAATCGAATGGATGCCATTGTTATTGTATCTGGCTATTTTTCAATTTTTAATCCAGTAAGTAGTATATTACCTTGGGCCAGTAAGATTTCCTGCTTCTTTGTTTATGTTTCCATTCCACCATTAAATGGATTTCTGTCACATTAATTTAATTTGCAGAAGTTTAGATATACATTTTATTTCTTAAAATTTTTTTGGGTACAGAAAACTTATAGCTTTCAGAAATTTACACTAGGTTTCCTTGTATAGAATCATATTGGATTCAAGAATTGCTATCCTCGAATGATGATGATGGATGACTTAATACAAACACATGCACTAAGAAAAACACATACCCACACCCATTGTTATTCATAAAAAATGCATACACGTCATAAATCTTCGTCTACTCATCACCTGCAATCGTAGCTCTTATTGTGTTAAAGTGCCGACTGTTGAGTGATTTTAAATTAGGTAACTCTGCACTTGTATAGCAGCGATCCAAGTAAGATATTTTTAATTGGAAGAGTCCTTAACCATTGGGAATGAGATTGTTCTGGAAGCATTTGATAGGTTCTGGGACATGATTGAGAAGAATTATGATGTAATTTCATGGGTGAAGATGAAAAAATTCATGAACCTTAACTCCAGGGAGTGGGAGTTTTATAACAGTTACGTGCCTTATTAAGGAGAACGAATAGGATTCGTTCAACTGGCTATGACTGTTATGCTATCTAATCTCCACATGAGAGAAGGGGGGAAGGACAGAGGGTTCTTGGTTCAAAGGGTTTCATTTAAAGCTGAAATACCAAAGAATTGCCTCTTTTGGATGGGTACAAGTCGCCAATTAAAGCTATATACACTGACTGGTGAGCCCAGACAACCCCTTTAGTTAGGTATGGGCTAATTGGTTTTAAACCGGTCGAAAGTGATTTAATTTTGGCCCGGTTAATATCTGCATAAAATTAGATTGAAATATAGCCCGCAACCTTCCCCCATGGTCAGAACCAAGCAAGTGCTGGTTTTTATGTGAAAGAAGTCCAGATTATAGTAAAATTTAGGAAACCACCATAGGCATCATGGATCTTGGTTCATCTGTGACATTTTTGCAACAGTTCTGTAAATAATCATATTGTTGCTAACTCTTAACAACTACAGCATTTGCTGCGCTTGCCCTGTGACCCATAATGGTAATGAATGTGAACTTTCATTCTTTACTGTGAGAAGGAAATCACAAAAGAGCAAGCACAAAAACTGTCCTTAGTGCTTGCAATTTTTCTGATTAATGTTGTTGTGAAGGTGTTGGGCCAATGGCTTATTCCTGTTGTACCGTTACTCAGTTTAGAACTGTGAAGGAAATGGCAGTAAAACATAGAAACTATTGAAAAGTATTATAAAAACAAAGCCTATATTGATGAAAGGATATGTTTGCGTTATATTTAAATAGGGCCTACATGGATGTGAGTATTAGTTTAAATAGTACCAACATAGATGGGATCATATGTTTGCATTCCATGCCATTTTTTTTTACTGTCTGATGCCAGACGGCCGGCAATTAAAGAACTAGCAACTAAAAAGAACAGAAAATAAACCCTATAGTAACAATCTAAGCTCAAAAACTCAATTTATTTTCATTCAAAGTCTTGCCCAATATATTGGAGGATCATCTTATTTATAGGCTTAAATCCTAATTTAAAAATAGAAACTTAAATCATATAATATCCTAATTAATTGAAAAGGAAAATAAAATAATATGTAAATAATATATTGTCCTGAATAATAGTTAAATAATATAATTTTCTAATTCCGTATATTGACATTCCATTTGCTGGCTGCCTCATTTTTCTCTACTGAGAAAAAGAACTCGTTTTCGAGTTCGGCTGGAAGTACTGAATGCGACTATACCAGATAAGCAAGTAGTGTGAATAAGTCAATGGCTTCCGGTTCTTGGTGTGCCAATGAAGCGTGATTTAAGAAGCACGATCACTTCGGAATAGGTGCCGTAACTGTGCCAAACACACGGACATGTCAGACGCATGCCAGGTTATGTGTCAAACACGCCATGTGGCGTGTCCTATTTTTTTTAAAAAAACAACTCCAGCCGGACACGTCGAGGGACACGCAGGGGACAATTTCGGATACGCCTAGACACACCTGGACACGTCAAACCCAATGAAGAAATAAAAAGCCCTAAGAGCCTCAGTGCATAGTTTGAAAAAACACTTGGCCCCTCGTCTTCGTTGCCTATCGCGACCTTTACTAGCGAGTTCGACGGCCACCAATGAGTCAATGACCTCAATTTCACCAGCGATAATCACCGATTTTCAATCGCCCTTTAAGTAAGCACTTTATTTTTCTTTCTTTTATTTTTTGACTTCTCTCTCTATTTTTCGTTTTATTTGTCTGCATCTTCTTATCTCTCTTCTTCTTCATTTTTTAGTTTTTTCTTCCTTCAAGTCTTTGAATGATTCGACAATAATGGCCTATTTAGTTGTTTTTTGATTTTTTTTTTACCATTTTAGTTTTTCCTTTATCTTTTTAGTCATTTTTGATTTGTTTTCTATACCTTTTTTTCTCCATCTCTTTTCTTGTTGTTTTCTTTACCTTTTTAGTTTTTTCTTCACTTTTTTTTGGAAGGAGGTTTGTGAATATTCTATTTATAGACATAGAGTAAGCATAAAAATAAAAATATATTTTCTGTCGTGTCCTTGCCGTGTCAGTATCTTGATATTTTTGAAATCGCTGTGTCTCGTGTCTATGTCTGTGTTCGTATTCATGTCTGTATTTGTGCTTCATAGAGTGTGATCGTAATACTGTAGACAATATCCACAAAATAAGATTTGATAACCCACAGAAAATCTTCAACACGCACAAAATCAATTTGATGGAAAAGAACCGTATGCTCATGCTGAAGAGATTTCGCAAGTTGTGGAGGCACTTGCTGTAATGGCATGTTGACGACCGAAGCTTGAAGAGCAAGAGGAGGAGCAACATTCGCGGGCTCAAGAATTGTCGGTGAGGAAGTGGGCTTCGGAACTGACGATGAGGAAGTGGGCTTCGAATAAAGAATTTCAATTTCTTCTTCCTCTAGATAAATATCTACCACTAAAGCGTTCTCATAGGTATCGTCTAAGTCGTTATAAGAGTGCAACATCTCATATTGAGCAAATCTTTTTGACAACGTGCTTTTTGTTTCTATTCTCTCTCTCTCTCTCTTCTAAAAACAACAAATTTTTTTGAAAAAGAAGAATATTTCTATTCTATGGAACCCTTGGACCTCCGACCAATGAGGTGATGACACATGCATGCATGCATATGAACTTCTAAAGAGTGGGTTCCAAATTTGGGTGGCACTATATAACTTAATCTATTATAGGATTATTGGTGGATTATTCCTATTTTAGAATAAATTCTGAGATAAGAGGAGATTTTACGGAGGTTTTGTCAACATAAAGACTTGCAAAAGTAAGTAGTTGTAGAAGTAAAGTCTTAGCCTCACAGAAAACAAGTGAATATCTCGTACCAGGAAGGCTCAGAGATCATAAAGGATAGGATGGCAATGGAGGCATTCTAGCACCATACTTCGGTGAATGGGTTGAGAGTGATTGGGTGGGGAGGGGGATAAAGGAAGTATAGTGAAGAGTTGAGTGGCTATCCAACCATTCAATCGGCTATGGAGGGAGGTTTCAGCAAGCAGGTAGACCGATGATGACTTGTTCAAACACTTGGGTAGGTCGATCGTCGCTCATTCCTTGTGTTCTCTCCTGTGAAGTGATTAATTTCTATGGAAAAGTAAGAATTTCGATTTGAGGAAATTTTCACTCTCTAATGATCAATTCCACCATTTCCTATAGTTGGAAAGGTATTCCATCTTATGGATTACTTTCGTAGTTCTTCCACCTCATTTACTAAAGAAAGTAAAGAATCTTGAAAACTTACCTTATTTTTAGAGAAAGGAACCCTAATTTTGGAGTTTTTGCCCCAACCTAAGTTAGGGGGTCATTGGATCATAGCTTATTGCCGAATAACGTAATAGGCTAGCGTGGCTTGCTTCGGTCTTCAAGCTCTGCCCCATTGCTCAACCTTTTTCTCTACAAAGCCCTTTCTCCTTTTATTTAAGAATAAGCTAAGCTTTCAAGCCATAGCTTGTCGGCTTGTTCATCACCCACAACAAATCAAATGAAACTTGGCGAAAAAGAAGTGAACATTTTGTTGAGGAACGAAGCTTTGCGTTTGTTTTTTGTCAAACCCCCTACTCGTCGCCACTAATGGGGTCTCGATTGATTTTCTTTCCCTTAGCTACTCAAACGTTTCAGTTCGCTAAGTTCGAAAAGTCCAAAGAGCGCAGAGTACCCATGAATCTTGGATTCGATTTCTCGATAGGAGTTTTATACCAGAAAATAAAAAACAACAAACATAAAGCATATCCATGGATCATATGCGGTATCTTCCCATGGCCCTTTGTCTCTAAAAGCATCCTTCATTCTCAATGCCTGGGGCATCCATCCTATATGGACTAATAGGAAGACCATAGCGAAGAAGTAGAGACCTACCAAAAGAAGTAAACTTGAAAGTGCCACGAAAAACTAGAATGAGAAACAAAACTGAATGTATTGAATTTTTAGCACGTACAACTATCAAACCAAAGACCAAAGTAGGGCTCGACAAAATAGAAAGTATCGTGGTACATAGTCACTCTTTGAAATGGAACTTTTATGCTGGAGCAAGAACTAAACATTGAAGTCGATCCAGTATGACTAGCACGGTTGTTCTTATTTTGTTTTCTTCTTCCAAGACCTTCTTAGGAAGCACTCAATGCGTTACTTTTGGAATCTCAAGTCTCTCTCGACGTCGATATTTTTTTTGTGTGTGTCCAGGTCGATTAGAGGTTCGATTTCCTTCTCCTCCACCTTTAACGTTTTAGGCCCCTAAAAAAATAAACATATCCAAACTCAAAAAGAAAGAAGAGAAATTGGGCCATGGTTCTTGAGACATGCCACCTTCTCTCAGGCCAACGATCTTTTACTTCTAGTCAACTGCTCTATGATGTGTTTTCCTATTTTTTGGGCTCTGCTCTCTTTTATACGTTCCGGCCCACCAAGTAATAATTGAAAGACTATGCTGTCGTTCCTGTATTAAGTTTTAAAACTTGAAAAAAAGCAATCAATTAGAATTAAGAAAACAATGGAAATAGTGAATCAAGATCTAGATGGATTCCTATCTTTATCTCTATCTACGGAGATGCCTATTTATATGAAGAGAGATCTATCTATAAATCAATCTAGACTATCCTCTATTCGGAGGTTCAACGTTTGACAGCCCTGGTCGATGACACATCGATGGTTATCTCCTCACTTATGCAACACCTTCAAATATTCAATTCGCTGTGCACGCAAGTGTTGAAAGAATTCGTTTGGTCTTTTTTCGACTTATTTCGTGTCAAAGTAATCCATTATCGGCGACCTTTATCGTGACTAAACAGGATGTTACCACTTAGCACTGGTGCGTGAAAGAAGGCTAGCTTTTACTTTGTGCCAGCGCCATTGGCATCCTAAAACTTATGCTTTTGAGCGACATTCGGCCGCAACTATTGATCTGATCAAGCGCTTTAGGAAGATCACTTTCACCCATGTTCTGAGAATCTACAATCGCTTGGCTAACTCGCTAGCCCTTATGGAATAAATGCCTAGCCTCAGCTGCTGTGGTACACATGCTAGTACACCGGAACACAGAGTTGCTTGTAATCGATAGATTAGACATCGAATAACCCTTTCATCGAACGGGACTCAGTCATTTTCTTAAATGAAGATTATTAAGAGTTGGAACATGATGAATTATCACCAATCAAAACGAGAAAGATTACGAGGACGATAAGAACCATGGTATTATGATTTCTTCCATTCCAAGAGTCAACTAGATTTCTAGACCACGTGGAAAATCCTGGATTGATCATAGCCCTACGAAGAGCTAGTCTACTGTGGCTATGTCTCTCTAAGAAGGCAAGGTTTTCCTTAAAACCGAAAAAATCAAAAGCTTTTTCAATAGTTAAGAAAATGTTCAAATGTTTTTCCATATTGATAGGAGCGTTATAGTAGTCAATACTTCCATGAGCATTACTATAAATCTTTGGATTTCTACATCCTAACATGGGACACAATACGGACGAAGGACGAGAGGGGCTCCCCAAGTTAAGCCCCAATTTAATAGCGAAGGAGTAATAAAAAGTAGGCTTATATTGATAATAAATCTTTTTATCATAAAAGCAACAAAAGTTTGAGTGTGCGTAAATATATTATCCCGAGTGACATTCTATCTCCTCTCGGCATGAGTCAACGTAACTAATATGAATTCCCCCAAATTGTACGGCTCTTATTATTAGAGATCAGTCAGTAATCTTCTAACTCTTGTGGTAGCTGGAAACACATGAGTTTGTTGGTGTTCTCGCCTATCGATAGATAGCTGGTACCTTCCAAATCATCCCCCGTAGTTCAGTTTACTTTTTTGAGTCCCATACTACATGCTATCTAATCGTAACTCTCTGATTCCAAACAAACTGATCGCTATCATTTTTTTGCTTTTTTGTTGTCTTGAATTGTTATCACTGCAACAGGTTCATATCTTTGTTTCGTGGGCGGGTTTCCAAGAAAATATGTTGGATGAAATGCGGGTTGTACTTGAATAGTGAATGGATGAATGGAATAACCAAAACCTGACCTGGTTACATTATCATTTGAGTGAATCACCTACGGTTTTTGGGTCTAAAAAATGCATATGCCAACAGTAGTACGGTTTTCATCTTTTCACCTGTCCTGAGGTGTTGCAATGCCTTGTCTGCAATTATGTGAAATGTTGCCATTAGGTCTTAGTACTTTTGGTAACCGCAATTTCTGTTTTTCTTTTCCAAATATCTAGAGGTTTTCACATTAATGTCAACTTCATCTGTTGACAAATAGATCATCTAGTCAGACTTAGAATCGGTAACAGGAAGGAGTATTAAAACCCGTTCAAACAGGAACGTGCCATCTACTTCAGATTTGTCCACGTAATTCGTGTTAGGAACTGTCAAAGAAATTGGGTGGGTATAGGGTATATAACAAAAGAGTTTCCATTTCAATTGGCCATAAAATCATAAAAGAAAAAGCAGACAGGGAAAGTTTGGTTTTCTAAACAAGCAGGTTTTGGGTTCTTTTTTTAGCGCCCTAAGTCTCTTGTTGTCTTTGATAACTATGCAATCGCAGGTGCTACTGGGGTAGGGGACCCACTATTTCTTCAAAATGGTATGGGGACAGCGAATACTACTAGGGATGGGAAAGTTGCTCCTATTTCAACACCTGGAATACTCCCCGACCAGCCGAACAGTAACTTGGGGGAAAGTTTTTCAGGACTTGATACTGAAACAGACTTCCTGGACTGGGACTATTTTGTGGTGTGGATATCAAGAATCTAGATGATTATGCACGTGAATTCCAATGATGTGGAATATTAATTGAATATATTTATTTATTTGTGATATTTTGGGATTTGTTATTTACGATTTATTTCGACGTTTTTTTTTGTGATAAGATTTGTTAAAATAGGATTAGTCGATTTGTCGTTCATCTTTATCCCCTTGTTATCACAAAGGGATATGATTAGTTGAACTTTCTTTCATTTTTATCCTATTGTTATCATATGGGGATGTAATTAGTGTATCTTTCTTTCATCTTTATCCTTTTGTTATCTCAAGGGCCTATTTAAGGATTCTTGAACTTGTATTTTGGATTATTGAATAGTTGAATAAAATTATCTTGTTTTTTAGAATTGCTGTGGATTCCAGTTCATCCATAGGTGTGGATTCTTAGGGTTCCTTTATGTGTGGATTCCTAAAAGCTTGTTCGTGAGTGTGCCACACCATTTTGGCTTGGCAAAAGGCAAACTATCAATACTGGCCCTAGATAATTTGTGAGAAAATTACAAAACTTCCTCCATGTTATCTTTGATAATTTGTTGTCATGCAGATAATTTGTTCCCATGTTATGATAATTCTATGCTCATTATAAATCATTGGGATGCTTACGCTAACATGAGTTTGTTGGTTTCTGACAAATTTTAAGACGGTTTCATTGGTATTTATATGTATTTATATACCATTGATGAACCTGTTTCAGGAATTTCTGAAAGCATTGATACTGGGAAAAAGAAAATCCTGCTTCTGAAAGGGAAAGAGAGAGAAATTCCTCATGTAAGCATTTTTTTATTTTTGCAGTCTCCCTTCCCCTAAGAGTCTTAACTGACCCTAGATTTTGCACACTTCTTTCCAACTAAGCAGTCATCTATTATAAAATATGCAATGAGTTTATTTATTTATTTTAAAAAGTGTGCTGATGTAGATAAATGTACAATTAGAAATAAAATAAGTAATTGTGATGGAAAATAATGTTAAAAGTCAGAGTGCAAACAATAATTCATAAATAGTTGTTATTCCACACATTCTGATTATCTGGTTGAAACAAAGTAGAAACCCTGTCTGTATTAGAAACAAATGCAAGCATGCAACACTCTACCCTGAAGCTTGGTCACATCACTGCTTGCATAAGTTTCTGCAAACGAGTTCCCTTGTGGTTTGGAAGCTCAATAAACTTGTCGCTAGTTGCTGTTTATTCGCAGTGTGTGTTCTCTCTTTTATTTGCTTATTTGAACTTTATGTTTCTCTGTTTATCACAGGAGGAGATCATTTAGTTATTCTTAGGAAATCCGAGTTGCTTGGGAAGGATTAGTAGCTATAGTAGCTTATGAGTTATAAAAAAGGGTTCCTTTCCCTTGAAAAAAAAAAGGAATAAGAAAAGGAGTTATGGACATGAATATTAAAGGTGGGCTCCTTATTTAGTTAAAACTATGCTGCTTTCATTCCTCAATAGTAGTCACCAGGTTTTCTTGCAAAAAATGAATTTGTCGATAACCTTGTAACTTTGATCTGTATTTGAAATGGAGGATGATAATTTGATTATACTTGTTGATAAGCTCAGTTGCACCTTTCTGGTGTTTTGATTTGAATTAGTTAGGTAGAAGAGATTGTACCGTCATTTGCATGCTGCAACTGTAGTCTTTCTTTTGCACATTCTGTATTATCAGAGTCCAACACAAAATTAACATTAAACAACAAAGTACATACAAAACATTGAACTCATTAAACAACAAAATACATACAACTCTTTACCAAATTAAATGACGCCGTCAAAATAATCAAACACTTTCCAAAATTTTAGGGTTTAGGGTTTAGGGTTTAAAGTTTAAGGTAATTCAGGATGGGTTGAATTGTAATTAATATTTCATAAAGTGCATGAATCTAAAAATTAAGTGTGTAGTGAAGCGACCATCTAGCAATAGGGCAATAGAGCAATACAGATAAGGTGGACGTTTCGTTCAAGGACAGAAGGTGCAGTATTGTGATATCTTTGCCTATGTGAACCCAGCTGCCAATTTGGCAGGGGAGTGGAAGAGGCCAAGGTCGATGGTGATTGTATTGCCTCCACGACTAATATTAGAATTTGATGGGTGAATTTTAATTAATATTAAAATTCAGAATGAATTAACCACTAATATGATTAATTGAAAATTAACATTGAACAACAAAGTACATACAAAACATTGAACTCATTAAACAACAAAGTAAATACAAAACATTGAACTCTTTACCAAATTAAATGAAGTTGTTTCTCTAGGATACCAAACAAAGAAATAGACTTATGTTCTTAATTTCAACTTATCTGTGTTCCTATTCAGCACATGTGCTAGATTACCCCAAATCCGAACATGCAGCAGACTAGGTTTACAACCACTCCACAGTTCTGTTCGTCGTTGTATTTTACTGGTTCTTCGTTGCCTTTTAAATTACTTCCAATTCTATTAAGGTTTATTCTGTTGATTTGTGGGCTTCTTTGGCATGATTTCGGTACTCTAAGCTCCACATCAACACTATCAATCACCATTGCTGGTACAATATTAACAATACTGTCTATGACATGATGGTCGATGGCCTGTCACTTCTGCTACTACATCACTCGTCTGCCATTTATATAGCTACTGCAATCATTACAGTGTTATGGCTTTTGGCATGAGCAATGCAGTGAGAAACAAAATATGAAAGCACATAACAAGGTGTGAATTTCTAGAAAATCCTCTAAGTGAGCTCCTTCTTTGGGCAAAAGAAAAGAGAAGTGAAAAAATGTTGAATGCCTTCTAATTGTGCTCTGGTAATCGGTGTATAAAGTGGGATAATATATATTTGTGATTGTGAAAGGGGAACAAGCACGAGGACCTCTGACACACTAAATCTGCTATTCAGAATCTTAATAATCTAAGCTGTAGCAGACACAAAATACAATCACAAGTTGATGGGCAACTGTTACTGCTTAAAAATGGGACGATGATTTACAGTGTTAGAATGGGGTTTGTTGAATGCAATCTCGGCCTGGGCCTGACACGGTTTTAATGTTTTCTCCTAAGCAGCACTTACCCAGAATAAGTGCTGCTCAACCTATCCTACCAGGGTTGAGGGGAGAGGATAGGGAAAGTTACTCCATAATCCCGCACCATTGCCATCTCTAATTCGGACGAAGGTGTGACCCGAGAATCTTCTGTTGCACAAACTTTGGCTCAAAACATCTAATTATCATGTCATACTGGATCTTTACACTTTTGCCTCTTCAGACATTGCTTTTAAAGGATGCACATCTATTATCATGTTTCTTTAGGAATTATAGTTTCTTTGATTTCATTATTACAGTGCTACTGTGCTAAACAGCTTAAGGCTGAGATCTGCACACTTTCTACAGGTGTCTGGTGGCACGTCATTGCAGCAGAGTGCAACGTCTTCGAAAAATTCACTTGGCTCAAGTGCTCTTAAACAGAACCAGCGCCGTGAAGCTAGTGGAAGGATAATCAGAAGCATACTTGTAAACAAAGATGCACGTCAAACTCAATCATCGTCTGTGGTTCATTCTGAGCAACAAATCCAGGCATCAAATATGGAAAAGGACAAAAGACCTCCTCGACCCCAAAATGCTCAGTTATCCTTGAAGGATGCAAATGGAGCACTGGAAGATAAGGTCATTGGGCACGATATGCATGGTTTGTCCCGTGAGAAGCAGGAGAAACGTACAAGGAACAAGGATAGGCCTGATCGTGGGTTTTGGGCTCCTCTTCGTCGTTCGGATGGATCACGTGTTATTGAGGACTCTTTGTCATCGTCTACTTCTCCTCAGTTGCAGCTAGATTCTGCAGAAGGTGGGGTCCATTGCTTAGTAGAATTCCAGATATAAGTAAAACTGATGGTGCGTGGTGTTTACTTCTTGGTAAACTGAAAGATGCTACCCCATCTCTGGGGCCCAAAATATATTTTTCCCTATTTCCTCTAAATTGCATACTGCCGCACTAACTGGAAAATAAGGAGATGAAGTATGGAATAATTCGTGCAAACTAGTATGTCCTGATGGTGCTGTTCTTACTTATTGGTTAGATATCAATTGTGATTCATGGTCCATACGTCTTTTCAGGAAGTCATGGAGAAGTGAAAATTGACATGTCAAATGCAAGGAGTGGGGAAGCCAAACCTGTTGGAAGTGGACGTAGCTTTTATCCGTCGCTAGATAATGGTTAGTGCCTTAGTTCTGTCTTTGGAACCTGAAATATATGAATATATGTCTATCACTCGATAATGGTTAATTCTCCTTTTGGAACTTGAAACATAGTTATGAATACCGGACAGTACGGTAAGGTACCGGTCGTTTTGGAGCATAATCAGGTAATTCTGGACCATTCAACATATTGTCCCGTACCAACCCGTACCAGCTGTACTGTACAATAGTGGGCGCGCACCAGTTTGTAATTACTTTATTTAAAAAATATTTTTTACTTATTTTTTCCGTTTCTTCTTTTGTTTCTTATTTCTATACTCTAATTAAAGCATCAAATATAGCATGAAGGAAAATTTCTAAAATTCGTCACTATTAATTTATACTAAATAAATATTAAATGGTCTACATCACTTTTAAGTTAGTTATCTCGTTATAAATAATAAAACTAAACTTTAATTTAGACTAATTATTTAAAATATTATGTTAGATAAGTGTTTATGCTATACTAAATTATTGATTGCTGAATAATATTTTACAGCAAAATATATGTAATATTTTATAGCGATAAATTCGAAGCGGTATTTGGTATTTTTCCGGTACCAGTACTTACCGTATTGGTATTTTGTCTGGTACTGTATTCAGAACATTGACCTGAAATCTGTATCAATATTTATCCGTGCAATATATATCTTCATATTCTTCGCTGCCTTGTATCCCCTTGTGGTCTTCTGATATGCTTCTCACAACTCATGTAGCTACAACTTATGCAGGTTCCCATAAACACATTGGTCGACGGGGGCTAGCACACAATGTGAAGGATGCAGATGGTTCTCCTATCATAAGTGAGGGGAAATCCATGAAGAGAGGAGGTTCTTCAAGTCATGGTTCCCATGAGGTGTGCTTGCTGTTGAATTTATGGTGTCAGCTTGAGCTATCAGGTTTTGCTGTTTGGTTCTTTGTAATCTATTTGAGATAATTATTTTCGGAATGCAGAAACAAGTGTGGGTCCAAAAGTCAAGTGCTGGTTCTTAGTGTTGTTAACTGGTAAGGCTTTTTTTCTTTATGGATTACTTCTTTTTCATTTTATAAGAATGAATTATTCATTATTGTTGGATAACTTCATATACATTATTGGGCCCATTTTTTAATAACTTAAGTTTTTGGGACAATTGGTGACTTAACATTGTATCAGAGTTCTGGTCCCACGAGGTCTTGGGTTCAAGTCTCGTTATGTGTGTTTTTTTATTATATTTGTTACTGTGCACTGTGTGTTGGTGAACTTGTTTAATTTAGTTTGTTTACCTTCCCACACGTAAGATAGGGTCGCACGTGAAGAGGAGTGTTGGATAGCTTGATATAATATTGTTGGGCTCATTTCTTAGTAGGTTAAGCTTTTGAAATAATTAGTGACTTAACAATTATGCTGATTTATGTATTTACTTTTTGTATTGAACAACAAATATTTGATACTAGAAAGTTCAACTGGTTTGTGCTCAGTCGGATTGATTAACTAATGTAATTGGGCTTTCCAAGACCTGTTTATGAATCTGAAACATGCCAGTCTATTGCCCTTTTTTGGTGGCCTTTTTTTAATAATAAATTTGGAATTATATTAATAGCATGCCAAGGGCCTTCACCACTGTACATAAGAGGCAACAAAAGAAAAAAATTATAGCATAAAATACACTGACCTTTCTTGAGAATTGGTTAGATGACGCTACTACCCTTGACCTTTTGGAAATTACCAACCCACCTCTGAAGTTCAAAATTAGATTACAATTGCTCCCTTGCTAATAACTGAAGGTTAACGAAGTCATAAAATGTTGTTTACATTAACTGAAAGCATCTCAAACTGGCAATATTTTACTCATTGGCAATATTTTACTCATTTTGTAGTTATAGATGTTTGTAATTGGAATGAAGTTTCAGTTTTCATTCAATATAATATATATTTTTAATTATAATTTATACAAGTATGATTACCTTAAGATTGCATTTTAAAAGGTATTCAAATAATTTTACGGAATATAATTTTCACCGGCAAAACATGATCTGTTCTTGGACAAATAAAATTTTGCACTTAATTGGGCATAGTTGCTTCTATATGCATAAATTTACTGCTGACTTTTACTCTAGGTTTTAAGCTTCTCCCTTGTTTTAAGTTCGTTCATTTAAATAAATATATGCATGCTTTCTCTCAAGTGGTTTAAAGAATGGAATCAAATGAATTGGGGCTAAATTTCAGCCATGGAAATGAGTTTTGATAATTATTGTGTAAATTGTGTTATTGTGGAATCCAAGACTCATACATAGATCACATCAGAAGACCATGTGTGTGGTATATTTTTTCAATTTTTGTTTTATTTTATTTGTTTATTGTTTAGATATTGTATATATATGTAGACATACACACAGCTGGTCCTGGAATAAATTGTAGGAATGTGGCCTGTGGGATGAAAAAGTTGAGCACTTACAAAGTGCTTTGACTGTCATGGACTTGATAGATTGGAATGCGGGATAAATTAAGCACTTACTGGGTAAACTGTTATTATTATTATTATTCTTAATTATTTTGATAAGGAAGAGACAAATTATAAAAAGGGTATAAAGGGAACACACATATACAAAAGCTCCCCAATAGAAAGATTACTTTTGAAACCTTTACACAAAGGTGTTAATTCACTGACAAGAATACTATAATCACAACTGCATCAAGAATAGCTCGTGAATCCTCTCTTAGATAGCCAACTATAGATAGCCAACTATACAGATTATTGAGAAGGACACCCTTTAATCTATACAAAAAGGGATCCTACCCTGTCAAATGATCTTCTCTTCCTTTCACCCAAACCAATCACATCTCACACAAGCGGAGAGCCTATAGAATATTAAATAACCTGAATTTAACTATCAATGACTTCTAAATTTGAATGGCTCAATTAGGGCAGGGTTAGAAGAATGCCTTTAATGGTTGATCACAGTTTTATGTATTCAGTGTGAAGTTGTTCAAACTTCAAAGTTGCTTTAAAGAGTGATGATTAATCTTTATAGCTGTTTCATTTAGTGGTTTGCAGTGGAATTGTTGGTCTTTTACCATATTGGAGTGCCTGTGCTAGTGGCTGGGGAGGCTCTTTATTGCCAGACTGATGATCGAGTGTCAGCAAAGTTCGAGCAAAACCGGTATCTTTTAGAAGCCCGCGGAGGAACTTCGGGTACGCTGAATGACGCAGCAGATAATTCACGTAACCGCTTGGTGCAGTGAAGAGATATCGATCCTACTTTAGTCGAAGATGGCCAGAAAAACGAGCCAAGAGGAAAAGAGAAGGGATATATTATACATTCACGACACAAGCGGATATATCACCACAATTTTTCATATGGGTGTCCCTTTAATGGGGTTCAGCTCGCACGAGGTGCTATTATATCCTCTCACTCTCAGCCATTGACTTAGCTGGCTTTCGAGATCTTCTAGTTAAACACTGTAAATATCAGTATTTCTGATACCGTTATGCCCATGATTGGACACAGTTGGACATTGAATGAATCAGTTTAAACCCAGAACAGTTTATTTTAAATCAAAGTTATTAACTTTGTAAAATAAGATGTAATTTGTTTATATATTTATTGATGTTTGATTAAGTTAAATTTTGGTATAAATAATATTAATTGTTGTGTTGTGGGCGCATTTTAGGTCCTACAAAATGAAGTTTTGATGAGTAAGGGTTCTTGTGAGGGTTGTCCATGGATTGGATCGATATGTTCAAATCGTCCAATTTAATTTAATTAACATAAAAATTGATGGTTTTGTCCATGATGGGTTTTTTGAACTTTTTATTTTGGGTGGTGGTTGGATTATAAGTTTTGATTGGAGTTACTATCAGACTTAATTTGATCAATAAATATTTAATTTTATAGGTTTTTATATTTATTATAAAATTAAATTACTTATTACTTTAGTATTTTTATGTCAAATTTATATAATTTGAATCTATGTGTGGTTTAATTGATAAATTTATAATTTTTTAAGTTTAAAGTTTATTAAATATATATTTTAATTAAAAAAGATTATTATAATTAGTTAAGAAAATAAAACGAAACCAAATTGCACTTATTCATGAACTTATCAAATTCATGGATTCGAAATCGTCAAAACATTGGTCGGTTAGAGTGTCAAATTTCAAAATTAAATATATATAATTGAGTGATAAGTTAAAGGTTGACCCGACCCATGAGACGCCAAATTCTTGAGGAGAGCTTTAACCTCAAATGCATTTGGGAGCAAATTGCACTTGTGGCATGGAATAACTGCCCTTTTTCGGTAATGTCTAAATAGGTAACTAAATTCTTTCCCCCAACCTCGTAATCACGTATACAAGATCCCATTTGGGATAAAAATAAAAGAATTTGATTTATTTATTTTTACAATTTTAGGTTTTAATATACTTTTTGTTATAATTTTTTTTATTTTTCTAGTTTAGCCTCGCAAAGGAATTTAAAAAATAAAAAATCTTTAAAAAAATCACTAAAACACGAAAATAAGCAATATAAGTTTTAACTTGTTAATTTATTTTGTTTATTTTGAATTTCTTTATTTTTGATCAATTTTCTCTACTTTTCAGTTTGTCTCTAAGAAAGAAACTAAAAAAATAATAAATTATTGAATAAAAAACTAAATTTCATTAAGAATTTAAAAATATTATAAAATAAACAAATAAATTATTATTTCATGTTGGGACTGCAAGGGAAAACCAATCTTTTTAGCATTTGGATTATCAACTTTTGTTTCTCTGAATACTTTTATTATTAAAAGAACACTACAATAAATTTTTTTAATATTCTTTTAGATTTTATGTTGTTTTTGATTTATAAGTGAAAAGAAGAAGACAGGTTTTTTTTTCTGAAAAAAACTAAAAATTCCAAGCAAATGTTTTGATAACTGTACTTTTTTTAAAATTAATAAAGTTTTCAAAAATTTAGGTTGGTGTTGTGGGTAATAGCCTAAAATCTTCCATGCGGGACTAAATATTTTTGTCTTGAAATCTTATTAATATTCGTTTGTTTCATTCAGAATTATTAAATTAAGTTATAAAACTTTTGTACTTTATAATTTCAAATGATTTAATAATTCTTAATATCATTTGTTTTGGCAAAAAATATTTTTAAAAAAATATTTTTCGCATATCATGGTATTTGCTATTATGAAAATTAAAAGTTAACGAAAAATATTTTTCAAGTCAAGAGAAAATAAGTTAATTTTTGTGAATTTTTTTTTATTTTTTTATAATAGAAAATATTTTTTTACTCTTGCCGTTACACTACTATCACTACTACCAGCACTACTATTCTATCATCAGCATCATCAGTCTAGGGCTCAGAAGGTTGAGAGTTCAGGTTGTCGAGGATCTGGGGTCTCGGGAACCTAGACCCTTGGGTTCTCGGGAACCTAGACCCCTGGGTTCTCGGGATTTGAGGGGTCTAGAATTTTCGATTTGAGGGGTCTAGGATTTTCGGTTCTCAGGTTCAAAGTCCTAGGGTTCGGGGGACAGGGTTCTCAGGAATCTGAGGGTTCTAGGGGTCTAAGGTTTGGGGATCGGGGTTTGGGGTCTTGGGTTTTCAGGATCTCGGGGCCCTAAGAATCTGGCGTTTTGGGATTTCGCGGTTTCAGAGTCCGAGTTCCCAGGGTTTGGGGGTCTAGGGTCCCAGGATTTCAGAAGTTTAGCGTTCTTAGAAATCTAAGGTCTCGAGGATCACTGCAACCACTGCCGTCATTGCCACAATTTCTAACATTGTCATATCTACCAGCACCATTGTGTTCAAAATTACAACCAAACACTCAAAAAATTGTTTTATAAACTTTTTGATAAAAATACTTTATATCGAAACAAATAGAACATAAAATAAAATGAAACAAATCTTCTGAATCAAGGGATTTTATCTATGACTTGCTAACTAGAGATTTTGATTTAATTTGGAGCAAAATTAAGAATTAAATTGTTTTCATCAATTTTAGAAATTTAAAAATTAGAATTAATTCGTAAATACTGAGCAATAGAAAAAGTTCAATTTTGATTTGAAACGAAAACTAAATACTTATTAATCATTTTATGTCAAAAAGTATATATTTGTTTTGCTTTTTTTTTATTCATCATTCTCTATTACTTTTTTATTACTTTATTTTACCACTTATTTCATAAGATTATAAAAAATATTTTTTTTATTTATAAATTATACATTATTATTTATGCTTTTCTAATTTTATTTTTTAATAATGATTTAAAATTTATTAAAATATACAATATTAAAATGCAATGAAAATAAAGTAAAAAATTAAATTACAAAAGAAAAAAATAAAGAAAAAAAAGAAGCAAAAATAAAATAATTAATATTTTTAATTTCTTTCTTTATATAAATAGCTAATATACTGTTTGAACCATAATTTACAAATTTTTATTGAGAATATTATTTTCTATTTAAATAGCCTACTATATTTTTAAAGACTTAATATAAAATAATCATATATTTAAAATACCCATATAGAGTACTATTAAAGATGACAAGTGATAACCAAGGAAGAGGGCAACGATTAATGAAGTTACAAATGACACTTGTCGTCGTAGAAGCATTTCATATGTAGTGTAGTTGTGAGAAGTTATTAGAAGTTATGAGTAATTTTTTTATGAAAATTTCTATAAATATATATATTGTAAAAAATGTTAATGACACACTCAACTCAGTAAAACGCCTATCATTTTTTTTCTTTTTCTTTCTAGACGTAATTTGTAATTTGCAGGTCTTGTAACTAGTTTCAATTTCCATCAAAGCAATAAAATTTATTTTTATTACTTTTGATTATCTCTACTGTTATCTTTTGACAAAATCTTGAAATACGACAAATAATCTAGCATAGTCATTTGATATCACGAAATTCATGTCAAACTCAACAGTAAATCATTTATTTTGATAAATAAATTTTGCCACGCCCAGTAGTACCACACACTAAGTTAGAAGAAATTGAGATGATGACAGCCGTAAAGAGAGCCATGACTGGCTTTGAATATGGAACAACATATGCATCAATAATTCCCGCGATGGACTACCAACAATAGGTATGTTATTATCTTTTTTATGAGGTATATTCTTCTTCATTACCAGTATATTATAATCTTCATTACGAGGCATTTCATTCCCCATTACAACTATATTATAATTCTCTTTACAAGGTATATCCTTCCCCACTATCAGTTGATCTTTATAGGGTTGAACAACCTAAACCACATGTTGATTCTTGTAAGATTGAACAACCTAAATCATAAGTTGATTCTTGTAGGATCGAACAACCTATACCATAAGTTCAACAATCTTTAAAAAGTATTCCCGTAGTTGGCTAACAAATAATGGTCAATAGGGAAGAAATAATTGAAATAGTTCAAGATTTAAATAGTTCCGATCTTCAAAGGATTTGGGACAACTTCATAAGCCAATAATGGCCAAATTAGATTTTATTTTGTTAAAATATAATGGCAAAGAATGGTGGCAAATTAAAATTTTTCTTTGTATAAGCTAATATATTATAAAGTGTCGTGCTAATTACAACTCACTAAATGATACATAATCGGGTAATGGGGCCAACTTTTTTAAAATATTAATATACTTTTAGACAGGGGCGGAGCCACGAAGGGGCGAGGGGGGTCTGCTGACCCCACTAGATTTTAATTTTTTTAATAATTTTTTTAATAATTACAAAATATGCCCCCCTAAATTATATTATTTCCCCCATTATTCCCTTGAAATTACTATTTCATCCCTAATATAAAAGAAATTAAAATCTACAAAAAATTTAATTCTCACCAAATGAAACCCTAGCGCAGCTGCTCCGCTCAGTTGCTCCTTCTCACTTCATATCTCAGTTCTCACCGAACGTCAACGCATTGAACCCTCGCTGCCGCAACCCACAGCGCAGCTGGATTTCCTCGTCGGCGTCGCTGGATCTCACCCTCGCCGTCGCAGATCAGTGGATCTCAACCTCGCCGGCGTCGCTGGATCTCACCCTCGCCGGCGCACTGGATCTCACCCTCGCCGTCTCGCTTCTCGCCGTCGCCAATCAGTGAATCTCACTCTTGTCTCGCCGATCGAATCTCACGATTCTCACCCTCGCCTCGCGCCTCTGGCTCTACCTGGTACGCCCCTAGATATTATGTTACCGTGTTAGTTGTTTTTTTTATTTAAATATATTTTTGATTTAAATTTATTTAGATTCATCCATTATAAAATACCATTATTATTTATTACTAGTAAAATAGTGTTGCTACAAAATAAGCACTATTATAATATTAATATTCTTTTTATTATTCTTTTTCTTCTTTTCTTTTCTATACCTGAACCTACTTCCTGAAAATAACCTATTTTCAAAAGTTAACAAAACAAAAAAACTTAATTTCTTCAAACAAATTCGCACAAAAATAAAATACAAAAATTAGTGTTTTTGAGCTTGTTCTATTTCCGAAGATGTAATTTTAATCAATGTTATTACATACTGTGTCTGTGTTAGCTTTTTTTTTCCTGTTGTTGCTGTTAGTTTTTTTGGACTGTTAGTGTTACTGATTTAAATATATTTTTAATTTAAATATTGTAGATCTCACGTCTCACCCAAGCTGTTATCTGAAATTAAAATATTTGTAGGACTGTTACTCTGTTAGCTTTTGCTTTGGGCTGTGGTACTGTGTATATTACTGTTAGCTTTTGTTGTAATTTTGTTGATTGATAGTTTGAGATAAACATTTATTGAAAAGTAAATAAATATTTTATTGTGATTTTTGATGCTATTTGATTTCAGATTTGGGTGTTGGATCTTTAACTTATGGAGAGATTTTTTAAAAGACAATCAAAATTAGAAACAACATCTTCTACGAGTCAGAGCACAATTTTAAACAAAGAATGTTTTGAAATGATTTTACCCGATCTTCCCGCAGACCCGGGCCTACGAACTCGTATTTTATATTATGATCCAAATATCATAGATAAAGTTCGTATGATTTATCTATTCAAAGGCCCCTACCAATCTCGTAATCACAATTTTTCAAAAAAATAATTTGGACAAACCTTAAGAATATTTAATTCTTCTTGGTTTGATGAGTTTGGTAGTTTGTTAGATTATAGCATTTCAAAAGATGTTGCTTATTGTCTTTATTGCTATCTTTTCAAACCTGATATGGGAAATCAAGCAGGTGGTGATTCTTTTATTATTGAGAAATTTTCAAATTTGAAGAAGAAAAACATGTTGAATCTTCACGTATGAGGTGTTAATAGTGTTCACTATCAAGCTTGGAGAAAATGTGAGGATTTGTTAAATAAAAAATAACATATTGAAACAATTTTCTCTAAGTTATCAGATGAAGAAAAAATTGATTATCGGATTCGTTTGACTGCATCAATTGATTTAATCAGATATCTTTTGCGACAAGGACTTCCATTCCGTGGGCACAAGGAATCTGAATATTCAAGCAACTAAGGAAACTTTCTTGAACTTCTGAAGTTTGTTGCCGAACAAAATAAAAATTTAAAATCTGTTTAACTTAAAAATGCTTCTGAAAATTTAAAGTTGACATCTCCTGATATTAAAAAAGATATAGTTAATACTGCAACAGTTGAAACAACTAATGTCATTCTTAAAAAGCTTTGTGATAGGCTATTTTCTATTTTCTTAGATGAATCAAGAGATGTCTCAACAAATGAGCAAATGGAGATTGCTTTGAGGTATGTCGATGAAAAGGAATACGTGGTTGAACGCTTTTTGGGCATTAAGCATGTTACTAGTACTAGTGCTATTTCACTTAAGAAAGCGATTAAAAAAGTGTTTTTAACACACAATTTTAGCTTTTCTAGATTACGTGGGCAAGGTTATGATGGAGCTAGCAACATGCAAGGAGAATTCAATGGACTAAAAACACTTATTTTGCAAGAGAATCAGTGTGTATATTATGTTCATTGTTTTGCTAATCAATTTCAATTAGCACTTGTGGAAGTTGTGAAGAATCATATTCACATGGTTGATCTTTTTTACTTGGTTTCAAACATAGTCAAGTTGTGGAAGCTTCATGCAAGCGTCGAGATATTTTTCGAGAGAAGTAAGCTACTAAAGTTATCGAAACTCTAAGTAATTGTGAGATAACAAGTGGGTCAGGATTCAATCAAGAGACTACTTTCATTCGTGCTAATGATACATGTTGGAGATCACATTATGGGACTTTGCTTAGTCTGATTAGCATGTTCTCATTTGTTATTGAAGTGCTTGATGTCATAGTGGAGGATGGATCCATTTCAGATGAAAGAGCAGAAGCATTTCGTCTATTGGAATCAATGCAGTCTTTTGAATTTGTGTTCAGTCAACATTTGATGAGAGCTCTTTTGAAAATTACAAATGATTTATCTCAAGCTTTACAAAGAAAAGATCAAGATATTGTCAATGTCATGAAATTGGTTCAAATCTCTAAACAACGACTCTAAATGTTGAGGGATAGTGGTTGGAGTTCTTTTGTGGATGAAGTTTCATCATTTGGTGGGAAATATCAAATTAATGTTCCTAATATGGATGGAACATATGTTATTCGATGAAGATCGAGGCGTAGAGCTCAAGACAAGATAAATTCTCATCACAACCGTGTTGAGTTATTCTATACTATCGTTGATATGCAAATCCAATAACTCAATAATTGTTTTAATGAGGTGAATACCGAATTACTTCTTTGTGTTGCATGTTTAAATCCAGTTGATTCATTTGCAGATTTTGACAAGAAAAAATTGATTCGGTTTTCCAAATTCTACCAAAAGATTTTTCAGAGGTAGAAATATTAGCAATTTCTGATCAACTTGAGAATTTCATTTTGGACGTACGCTCTAGTATTGAGTTTTTTGATTTGAAAGGAATAGGGAATCTTGCACATAAGACGGTGAAAACCAAAAAAGATAAATGATACCCTTCGATTTACAAGTTTCTAACGTTGGCTTTGATTTTACCGGTTGCGATAGCTACAGTAAAGAGGGCATTTTCTGCTATGAAGATTATAAAAAGTCGACTTTGCAATCGAATAGGTGATCAGTGGATGCATGATAGTTTACTTGTATATATTGAAAAAGAAATGTTTGATAGTATTACAAATAAAACTATCGTGTATCGTTTTCAGAATATAAAAAGTCGTCATAATCAACTGTAATTAAATTATAAATTATTAATATATTTAAACTTTTTGAGTAACACTTTAATTTACTGCATACAATTTTAAATATTTGAACAATCTGGACATAATTCATGGCTTCACCCCTGCTTTTAGATGTAAAATTTATTACTTTTATAAATAACATTACAATTTACATAAATATTTATGGGGATTACTTCCTCAAGATTGGAGAAGTCTGAAGACTTCATTTTATGTGTTGGCCTGCATTGATGATTCAAATCGTTAATATTATAAGTATTAGTAAATTATTTATACAAAAAATACTTTGATCTATGTTAACAGATACATGAACAAATGACGTTTTATTGCATAAAATGAACGATTTTAATGGATTGTTAAGTTATACCGTCCATTTTGTGCAATAAAATATTATTTGTTCATATATTTATCAATATTTGATCAAACTTAGTTTTTGTATAAATGATATATTGTGTAGACTTTTCAAGATGAGTGATTCAGATCATCATTGTGGACCAATCAAAGACTCATAAAATGAAATAGATTTAGAGAAAGTCAATATTTATATACTTTTCACGCATTATTTACCGTGAACTTAAATAAATGTAACAAAATTAAGAAACGATTCAATTCAATTTTATACAATTCTCTAAAAATTTAATTATACTATGGAATCATAATTAACGTTTTTTAATAATTTAGAATTTAAAATCAAACTGTAATAAATAACTTTTAATAATTTAAAATTAAAACTAATTCAATAACCAAAAAAAATATCAAACGCAAATATGCAAGCCTAACGGTCCAATTACACGGGAATATATCCCGTAGATATGCAAGCCTTCGGGAGGTGAATGAACACTATTTGAGAAGACTGCCAGTTGACAGTAAGTGTCTAGAAGAGCAATATATTATAGGATAAATTACACTGACCCCCTTTAAGGTTTCTGACAAAAATAGAAACGCTCCATATGATTTCAAAAATTACATTAACACCCTATCATGTTTGATTTTAACATCAAAGAGACCAAAATCGTTACAATTTTCGTTCAATTTTACGGAAATCACCCTCCTACCCCCAAAATCGCCCTAAAAAACCGCTCTCAAAACCACCGTCTCCCCCAAAACCACCACCCCCAAACCACCAGGACCTCCCTCCCCCAAAACCAC
>JAOTRH010000024.1:17997791-18020023 GCA_034768845.1 Heliamphora exappendiculata | reverse complement strand
ACGTAGTGTTGTGTAGGAGATTTTGGATATTTTTGTTTGGATTTTTATTGTTCCTTGTTTGTTTTCTAGGTATATATGGGTGTTGCTCCCATTCTGTATTGTATAGAAAATCTTACTTGTCAAAAATATATAGCTATGCACACACACGCACATGAAGTGCAAATAAGTAAAGGTGCATTGGGTACGCCCTTTTAGTTAGTACTCAGTCTATGTTTATTCTCTTGAAGGTGATAAAAAAGGAAGCCAAAAGGTAGTACACTTGCAAACTTCAATGGGAAGCTGTTGATAATGTAACGACTGACGGGTGGTCTAGGAGAATAAAGGCTCTCAACTGAACTCAAGAGTCACTGTAGGTGGAAGGAGGTGAGAGTTAGCAACCTCAGGGTAAGAAAAGAGAGGTTAACAATGATCATAAGATAATGGCTTTGATTGATGATTTTATAATAAATGAGAAGTGCTGTTTATATAGGCTGAATTGGTGAAGGAAGAAAGCTTGTGCGTACCACGTGGCTTCTCTCCTTTGGTTCAACTTCTCCGATGTTTGACCTCTCTGTCTCATAATGGCCTTGGTTCCTATATCATGGGTGGTTGTGATACGTTAACGTCCCCGTTAACGTCCCCATGATACATACTCAAGGTGACAGAATGGTCAGGCCCCTTTATGTCCTAAGGTGGTCGAGGTGGGGCCAACATCCTGAGGGTGGTTAGGCCAAGAAACTTTAACGGTCCTAACTCTAGCCTCCAATCCATTTATTCTCTTGGTGGTCCTGACTCTTGGGCGATCCCTAGTCCTGCTCCCAACTTGGGATTAAGGTGTATTGGTGCTTGTACCCTTGGTGTACTAGTGAGTTGTGGAGTGAGGCTGCTAGTCGGGGCACAATTCTTGAGTAGGCTACTTACAAAAGCTAAGCCCAAGCAAGGGCTAAAGAACTAGAAGTTTCAGGTTTGACTCTTCCTAGGTTTGCCTGATGAATGAAGTTTGTGCCTGATATGTCCATTCCTTGAATACTTCACCCAAAAGGAGCTATTAACAGAGGTACCATAATCACCATCCCTGAAAGAAATGTTGGAACATTTGGAAGACTTAAAATAGTGTTGAAATATAAAACTTGTAGAGTACGATGACAAACTGAAAATTCTTAATGGTTATACTTGTATAGTTGATTTATTTTATATTTTCTGTTCCATGGGGGTAGGTTGGGGAAATTGTTTCTGAGATGTAACATGGTACCCATATCAGTTGAGATACGTCAAACTAAATTAGTTAACTTGTTGCAGGTTTATTCCATAGGGGTATCTTGCAAACATTTTCATCATTATTATTTAGAAAGACTGAATTTGCAAAACCTTGCACCCAGGTGAATCCACACACGCATCAGCTGAAACTTTGTGATTTTGGAAGTGCAAAAGTTTTAGTAAGTTTCTTTGTTTTTATTTTTATACAATATTTGTTATTTGTGGTTTGGTTGTATCTTGTTTCTTCGCTTGAACTTGGTGGTTTTATCATTGCATCAGGTGAAAGGAGAGCCCAATGTTTCCTACATCTGTTCAAGATATTACCGTGCTCCCGAACTCATATTTGGTGCTACTGAATATACAACCGCTATAGATATATGGTCCACTGGCTGTGTGATGGCTGAATTACTTCTTGGACAGGTAGTTTAAGTGTCCGGTATGAGTGTGTTCCACAGGATCTGTTTTTTTAAATTTTTAGTTTTCCATCTCTTATTTGAAATTTTAGTTTTCCATGTATTAATTGAAAATTTCCATCTGAGACTCCGATATTATCCAAATAGGATATGTGGTATAAAAATAGACGATCTATTCTCTCTGTATTTTTTTCAAAAACTTATCTTGGAGATTGTGTAATGGACCAACTTTTTTTAATTTTTTTTACAGCCTTTGTTTCCTGGAGAAAGTGGAGTTGATCAATTGGTTGAGATTATTAAGGTGCGCTATCGCATTATAGTTTACGAATCCTCTGCCCCAAACAGTTTCATCATAAGTTCTGGCATGGGCTTGGAATATCGATCATTACTAGAAACAAAAAGTAATGGTTGAGGCATGACCTCAAAAAACTAGCTTGCGTCACCCATCAGGTATTACAATCCTTTACAGAAGTTAAAGATAATGGTTCTTTGTCTTGTAAATTGTTATACAGGTTTTGGGAACTCCTACCAGGGAGGAGATAAAATGCATGAATCCAAACTATACCGAATTTAAGTTTCCACAGATAAAGCCTCACCCATGGCACAAGGTATGCCCAAATATCTTTTCTCTTTTATTGCAACTTTATGTAAATTTAAATAGCGGTAGCAGTTGCCGTAATGATAACGGTGTTACGGTGATGATGACACGTTTTCAAGGCGCAATGGCAATAGCGTAACGGTAGCGGTAATCAGAGCCGCGAATTTTGTTTAAAATAGTTTAAAATAGTTTTGGTGAATTTTATTCACTTTCGAGAAATGATCCATCATATGTCTTAATTTTATAAGAGTTTTTAAAGACTTTTGAAAAATAATAAATTATTAAATATACAAATCTAACATAAAACAACCAATATCTAAAGATTATAAAGTTATTTATATAGATATTGAACAAATATTTTCAAAACTATTTTGTTTTGAATTTTTAAGTTATAATAATAAAAAGTAATGCAATATTTAATATATGAATTTAACCTAAAAATACTAAGATCTAAATATTCTAAACTTTGCGTAGATGTAGAATAAGTTTTCTTTTTCAAAATAAATATTTTTGACTTTTCCAAGAAAAATAATTTAGAATAAATTATTGTTAATACGAACCTAATTTAGAATAACCAAAGTTCAAAGATTTTAAACTTAGTTTGCAACTTTGCATAGGCTTTAAAACAAGTAATTTAAAATGTATATTTCTATTTTTTTTTTTAAAATAATTATAAAATAATACAACATTTAAATATATATATACATCTAACCTCAAATAAATAATATATAAAGATGTTAATCTTATTTTGCATAGATCTTAAAAAAATTTCAACAACAAAAAATAGATATTTTTGCCTTTTTAAAGTCCAATAATACAAAAAAAATGTAAATTTCACAAATCAAGTGTAAATCAGGTAAGAATGAGATTTTCAACTGCTATAAAAACCTTTTTAGTGAAAAGAGTGGAAGAAATTGTACACAAAATTGATTTCAATTGATTCATAGTTTGAAAGTCACTATAGTCTCTGTAACGGCCATAGCGGTACCGTAACAAGTCTTCACAGCCATTACAATGCCGTAACGGCCTTTACGACAACCGTAATGGCCTTTACATATGGGATTTTTTTATCACATTGCTAAATCGACCGTAACGGGTGTCAAGGGGCACCAAAACCTATACGTAATGGCATTACCTAACGATAAAGACCGGTTTTTAAAACTAAAACAGAATACCTTTAAATGTTGAAAAACTTTAGCAAGTTTCTTCATAATTTTTGGCACGCATGTTCAAGTGTAGCTAAAGTTTTGTCCTTATGACTTGTTTAGTACTTGTGGTCATGTAGTTGTGGCCCTGGTGATGACATGATATTGTAGTTTGAGTGAACTCAGAGATTGCCAAAGTGATCCATAAAGGATCCTGAGATAGGCTTTGTATACATAGTTTGATTATGGTATCAAGTCTTCTCGTGCCCTTGGATCATGATGATTTTTTTGTTCTCTTTTATATCACTTTCCTTTGATCCATGTTAAGCAAAAATTTACTTTTAAGTTACTTACCATAATTTCGCTCATTCAAATGAGTTTTTATTATGTAGCTTGGACCCATTCAAGATAAATTATATCTCTTAATTACATCCCTTATGAAGGAAAAATTCTTTGATTCCAACTACTTTATTTTAAGTGAATATTTGGGTCTTATAATTACGATTGCACCTATTTGAATAGGTTGCCTCCCTATCCATGTTAGGCACAGGTCCATACTAGAATTAATTCCGTCGTAGTTTTTTAAGAAACAATTAGTTTATTATTTTTATTTGATGAGTATTAGTTTATTATTTTTAAGAAACAATTAGTTTATTATTTTTATTTTTATTATTATTTTTTAAGAAACAATTAGTTTATTATTATTTTTAGATTTGATGAGTATAAAACTCATTTGAATTTAAACTTTGATTTTAATGGGTAGATGACCCATTATTTTATACTTTGAAATTTATTTAAAATTTAGTTTGGGTGAATATTTGGATTCACCAATTTTCTGATTGTACCAATTGAGGGGTTGCCTACGTATCTAGGTGGATCATAAAATCGGATTGCAATAGAGTTATACGTAGTTTTGATTTTGATTTAATTTAAATTTTGTTGTGAATATTTTAATTAAGTGAACATTTGTAATTCATTTTAATTGTGACGGTACTTCTGAAGGTTGCCTATGTATTCACTTGGGCACAGGGCTGCATGGGAATTAAGTCAAATGTAGTTCCATATTTTTGATTTAATTGGAAATTTCTGTAAAAGGTGTATAACTTTTAAAATAGATGTGTATTTTGACGAAGTGAAATTGTCAATTTCTTTTAACGCAATAAACAAAAGATTGGTTCTTTTTTAGCCTTAGGATGCATTTTAATTTTTATTGCATGTAATTGAGTCATTTGAATTGGGTTGGCTACAGGAGCTTGTAAACTTCACCAAGAAGTTGCTGAAGTAAAATGGGCCATGAAATTTAGGATTTGGTCTGGATTTGTCTTTTTCAGTTTTTAACCAATTGCCCTGTTAAGTTATTGTGTTTAAGTCAATTGGTTTATTTCAAATTTGCATAGACCAAAAGTTCTGTCAAATGGCAGCATGGTGCCTGACCGGATTTATTTATATAGCTTGCCAATTTAAGACCTTCAAGGCAAAACAATTGGGCCACGGGAAAATTTATTTTTATTAAGTCAATGGGAGTTAACTTAAAGGCTAAAGCCAATAATGGCTATATAAAATTTAAAGCCGACAACGACTAGATTTATATTTAAGTCAACGAGAGATAAATTTAATGCCAACACGACTCGATAAAATTTAAAGCCGATAGCGGTTAGATTAAATTTAGAGCCGACGGTGGTTAAATTAAATTTAAAGATGACAACGGCTAGATTTGTATTTTAGGCAGTGGATACCTAAATTTAAAGTCGACAATGATTAGATAAAATTTAAAGCAAACAACTGCTAAATTTATGTTTAATCCAACGGCTTTTGTCGCAGTTGGAAATTTTTTATTTGAGAATTGTTCAATGATTTTTGTTATGGTTGAATCAATTCTAAAAAAGATATTTTTAGCTAACTTAAAAAAAATTAGAATATTGTTCAACGGTGTTGTTATGGTTGAATCAATTCTAAAAACGGAAAATTAGTCCTAGGTCCTTAAAATAGCGGTGGTTTTTTTTTTTATCTACCAAATTTTTTTTTAACGTGCGAGGTCCAATTGGACCTTAAAACAGATAAATTTATCTGTGTATTTTCAAAACATGTATAAAACACAGATAAATTTATCTGACTTGCATAAATAAACATACAGATAAATTTATTTGTGTTTTATACGTGTTTTAAAAAATCGCACAGATAAATTTATTTGTCTTGCATAAATAAGCATACAGATAAATTTATCTGTGTGCTTTATACATGTTTTGAAAAGGTATACAGATAAATTTATTTGTGTGCTTTATACATGTTTTGAAAAGGCACACAGATAAATTTATCTGTGTTTTATATGTGCTTTATACGTATTTTGAAAAGGTGCACAGATAAATTTATCTGTCTTGCATAAATAAGCGTACAGATAAATTTATCTGTGTTCTTTATATGTGTTTTGAAAAGGTACAGTATTCTTTATACATATAAATTTATCTGTCTGCTTATTTATACAAGAATAACGAGACAGATAAATTTATCTGTGTACTTGATACATGTTTTATTTATACAAGAGTAACAAGACAGATAAATTTATCTGTGCACTTGATACATGTTTTAAAAATGCACAGATAAATTTATCTGTATAAAGAATACAAATAAATTTATCTGTTTTGCATAAAATAAGAAATAAGACGACAGATAAATTTATCTGTATGCATTACAAATAAATTTATCTGTTTTGCATAAAATAAGACGACAGATAAATTTATCTGTATGCATTATAAATAAATTTATCTGTTTGTATTAAATTTATTTGTATTGTAGGCGATTGAACCTCGCACGTGAAAAATTTTGTTAGTGGACGTTGCGCGTGAAAATTTATTTTTTTGGGCCTTTCGCTAAAAGTCCCATTTAAAAAAAGATATTTTTAGCAAACTTAAAAAAAATTAGAATATTTTTCAACGATTTTTGTTACGGTTGAAACGGATTTTATAAATAGAAAATCATTTGTTTTGTTTCTAAAACATGGTTTAAGAAAGAGAGAGAGAAGGATATATACAGAGAAAGAGAGAAAATAAAGACCCAAGAAATTTACTTCGAGTGCCTTTGCTTTATTTTTTTTCTTCTGCCGGTGTTCTCTCTCTCTCTCTCTCTCTCTCTCTCTCTCCCTTGCTTGCGAATTGCCTCTTCTCCCCAAAACTGATTCTTCTTGTTTTCTTTTTATGGCTTCGTGCCTTCTTTTTCTTTTTCCCTCTTTAATGCTTCTCCCAATCTTTCCGAGTAAATGCCTTTTTTCTTTAACTTGTTGAAAACTTCTTTTTCTCTCCCCTGAATGGCTCCCCTTCCATTGCTATATAAAGAAATTGGGTTCTAAGTTCTAACAACCTGACAACATGGGTGAGTTATTATAGGAAGATTTCCCACTATGATAGAGTGTGGTTTTTAGCAACCATATTTTTATTTATTTTATTATTATTATTTTTACACTCACGTTGCAAGCTTTAAGCACACAATTGTGCCTGTAGAAATCACTTACATATCCTTCAATTTAGATAAATTTGGTGGCTATTAAGAGGACCCAAATTCATTATGATTTTTTTCAAATCATTGGTATGGTATAGTTTTGTAACTCTTAAATTTTGAAAATTTATATTTCAAAGGTGACCCCTTGAGCATTGTGAGTGAAATATTTTGAACATGCACAAGGCTTGATTTTAAATAGCTAGCATTATATTTTTATTTCCTACTTGCTTGAGGCAAAATTCTTTATTTATATTATTTGACCCATTTTCCAGTTTAGCCACTTGAAATGATATAGTTGGGACAACATATTTTAATTGTGTATGATTGTGGCAGCATCTGGTTTTTGTCACAAGACTGCCTACGTACCCTTAGCGGGATCAAGCCTTCCGCAGTTCAAATTTTATTTTTGATTTTTGATGTTAACTTTACAGAGTTTTAGCTCGTGGGTCAAGAGCATCCTGCAGTCTAGGCTCGTGAGATTAGGAGTGTAAGAACTTCTTATCGTCCATTTTAGACTCTTGCGATAAAGAGGGTAAGAATATTTTTATCATGCGGTTTAGACTTTGCGATAAGGAGTATAAGAATTTCTTATCCTGCACTCTTATACTGCAATATAGATTCATGCGATAAGGAGTATTAGAATTTCTTTTCTTGTAGTTTAGACTCTTGTGATAAGGAGTATAATATTTTTTAATTTATCCTGCAGTTTAGGCTCGTGTGACAAGGAGCATACTTTTTTTATTTCTTTTGTCCTGCAGCTTAGGCCCATGCGACAAGGAGCACAGTATTTCCAATTTTTATTGCAGAAGGATCATCATAAAGCTATGATAGCTTATTTAGAAGATATCTCCTCTATCACGACTTCACCATCTTTCATCATTTTTTGGATATTTTTAAGGAAATAACATTCCTTCGGTGGATGAGAAATAATTCTATAGTATCGGTATACTTTGGATCATGAGTTTTGTTGACCTTGGAGGTTCTCTTGGGTTCAGGCAATGTGATGGCATTCTTTTTTATAAGTTGCTGAAAGATGACTTCCACGTCATCATCGTAAAAATTGTATTTCACGATCTTTCTTTCTTTCAAATAAGGTCTTTTTGTTGCCTCTTTATTTTTGTCAGTACGATTGTCTTTTTTGTTCGTATTGACAAATGTAGCCATGGACTCTCCTTCATAAGAAACTCGACTTTTAACTTGTACTCTTTTGTCGAGCGATTTGTCTTTCCACATTGCTTGCTTTTAAGACAAGTGCATTAAATGTTTGGGGTTCTGCAATACCCATAAACGTTGTAATCTTTTGTTGCAAGTTTTTAGAGCACATCTGTACAACAGACTATTCTGTTAACTTTTTAAAAATTGTAGGTTCAGACTTCTCCATCTTGCGATGAACTCGCTTACATTTTCATTTGGCTTTTTGTCTGGCATCCGCCAAATCTACGATGGATTCTTTTTTCTTTGAACTTATAAATTGAACAAAGATTGTCCTTTGCATATCATCCCAAGTTATGAGGGATTCTGATTGCAATTGGGCTGACTCTTCACGAGCATAATAAAAGTGAGCCAAATGTTCATATGGTGACCCATTTATTCTAATGAACTTTTCAAAAATTGGTTTTTGATAACCAAGTGGAAACAGAATGGTGTCGTAATGAGTAGGATATGACTTTTGATATCTAAGAACTCGAGGGGTCATGGATGCCTGGAATTCTTACTTCCCTCTGCTATCAAAGTTTTAAGATCAACTTGTGTCATCAATGCAGGTGTTTGAATTTGCTCAGGTGTTTGTGCATGCCCCGGTGTTGACGAACTTGCTTGTTTGGCCACTTGGGCAACTGAAGCATCCATTTCAACATCCTTTTCAGTCAGTTTTCGTTGAATTTCTTGCAACTATTTCTCAATTGTAAAGGTGTTACTGGAAAGGATAGACATTATTTAGGAATATGGATCATGCATCTGTTCGTGTGGGAGGTCCGTCGTGGACAAGAATGCCAATTTCTTTTTCTTATGTTTTGAGGTCGTGCCTTTTGACTTCCTTTCATTTTAAGTCGAGAGAGGATATATTGCAGCGTCGAGAGGGTTTGGGATATCTTTGATTTTCTTTTAGATCCCTTTCTAGTTTGCGACTTCCTACGCTTCCTATCACTGGTTTGCGACGCCGTACGTTTCCTGTAACTCTTGCTGAGAGTAGAAGCAATAGTCTCCGTAGAGCCTTCTTTCCCTTTGGCTGATGCAAGGGCACAACCAACTTCTACGTGCTTTGAAGCAACATCGGCTTGTTTTGGATTTCTTACAACTATTCTTTTGGACCGGTCTTAGCGACGTTCTTCTCTTCATTTTAAGATGTTTCCATCAGTGAGATTGTTGACAGTAACTCGATTGGAATTGACTTAATCAGGATTTGATTAGGTTGCAGTTGAGAAACGGTTTGTGAAACAAGTTTGACAATTTCTCCCTCGATTGTTTTCTTAGCAAGGGTCTTGTTACTTTTCTTGAACATGTTCTTGACCGCTTTGACTGGAGTTCTTTTTTTGCACTCGTACTTGAGAGCCTCTGTGGTGATCAACATTGGAGTGAATCTTGAGGCAACATTACACGGGTAGCTGTGGACGATCCAAGTGTGACTGTTATGCGATTACCGCGCTTCTTTGTTCCTCCATATGCCGTATGCTGGAGCTTATGATAATAAATCACAATTTGTGGTGCCATTGATTTCTGCAAATAGGCAACATAAGTGTTGGATAGCGTGATATGCATTGTTGGGCCCATTTCCTAACAGTTTAAGTTTTTGGGACAATTGATGACTTAACATGGTATCGGAGCTCTAGTTATATGAGATCTTGGGTTCAAGTCTCGTGATGTGTTTTCCTGTTATATTTGTTATTGTGCACTATGTATGTTGGTGCACTTGTTCAGTTTGTTCGTCTCTCTATGCGCGAGACATGGTCGAATGTGAGTGAGAGTGTTAGATAGCTTGATATACATTATTGGGCCAATTTCTTAACAGTTTAAACTTTTGGAACAATTAATGACTTAGCAATAAGAATTTTAATTTTAGAGTTGGAGATGAAAGGGAGAATGGGTCCCACTGGACGTGCCAAAAATCACGTTAAGCAAAACTTTACTTTTAAATTACTTAACATAATCAAGCTCATTCAAATGCGCTTGCTTTTACTATGTAGGTCGGACCCATTCAAGATAGAAGATATCTCTTTATTACATCATTTATGAAAAAACTATTTGATTCCAATTATTTTATTTTTAAGTGAATATTTGGGTTCACTTATAATTGCGACTGCACCTATTTGAATGGGTTGCCCGCGTATCCATATCGGGCACAAGTTCATATTAGAATCAAGCCAATTGTAGTCCTTTAAAAAAAAATAGTTTATTATTTTTATTTTAGATTTGATGAGTATAAAACACATTTGAATTAAAATTCTGATTTTATTTGATTTATAATGGAGAGATAATCTATTATTTTATACTTTAAAATTTATTTAAAATTTAATTTGACTTAATATTTGGATTCAAAAATTTTTTGATCGTTCCTATTGAGGGTTGCTTACGTATTCAGATCGGTCGTAGGACTGGATTGGAATAAAGCCAAACGTAGTTTCTATTTTGGTTTAATTTAAATTTTTTACTTTGAAAATTTTAATTGAGTGAGCATTTGTCATTCACTTTAATTGTGTTTGTACTGAAGGCTGCTTATGTATCCACTTGGGCACAAGGCCGCATTGGAATCAAGTCAAATGTAGTTCTATATTTTTTTTATTCAATTTAAAGTTTCTGTTTAAGTTATATAACCTTTAAAATAGATTTGTATTTTAGCAAAGCGAAATTGTCATTTTTTTATGTAATAAACAAAAAATTGACATTTTTTAGCCATATGAAGCTTTTTAATTTTTATTGCATGTAATTGAGTCATTTGAATTGGGTTGGCTGCATGAGCCTTTAGACTTCAACAAGAAGTTGCTGAATTGCCTCTTCTCCCCAAAACTCTCTTTCCCTTCTTTGGGAATTGCCTCTTCTCCCCAAAACTGCTTCTTCTTCTTTTCTTTTTGTGCCTTCCGTGCCTTCTCTTTCTTTCTTTTTTTCTCTTCAATGCTTCTTCCAAGCTTCCTGAGTAAATGCCCTTTTTTGTAACTTGCCGAAAACTTCTTTTTTTCTCCCCAGAATGGCTCCCCTTGCATTGCTATATTGGGTTGGATGGGTTATTATAGGAAGATTTCCACTGTGATGTAGTCGGTGGTTTTTAGTAACCGTATATCTGTTTATTTAATTTATTTTATTTTTACACTCACTTTGCAAGCTTTAAGCACACAATTGTCCGGTAGAAATCACTTATATATCCTTCAATTTAGATAAATTTGGTGGCTATTAAGAGGACCCAAATTCATTATTAATTTTTTTTAAGGTATAGTTTTGTAACTCAAATTTTGAGAACTTATATTTCAACAATCCCTTTGGGGTTTTTGGTAGGAAGTTGGAACCTGCAGATTCTTGGGCTAAAAGTTTGGGGATTTTTTTTTTCTAGCAAAAAGAACGGAAAATAGTTATTTGGTTTATGTTGAAGGCTTTGCAAGCACAAGACAAGAGGTCATGAAGAACATGGTTTGGGGTACTTAGAAAAGATGTTATAGGATATATTAAGAATGATGTGTCCTTGGAGGTAATCTGAATTCCATCTACGACTAAACTCCCAATAGAGCTGAGATAAATTCATGTGCAAGACCACATATAGTGCCAATTGAGAGCATTTGCTGAGTTGCCTCAGTGCGTGCTCTGCCAATGCTACTCTGCATGGATGTGGGGTGCCTGTGACCGGGCTCCTGTTACTGGTCTATATGACCATGTGTGACTATTTTCATTTTATCTGTGGATCAATGCAACATGACTGGAGTGAGGTGGCAATGCAATTATTAGTTGTTTCCAGTGGTTTTGAGATGGCAGCGTACTGTATAGAGATACCATATGTGAAAGTCGGGAGAGAGTTTATTTTAGAAGCAGCATTTGTTGCATGAGAGGTTGTTATTGTGTAATAAACTAGCAAATCCATCTGTGCCTGCCGAATAAAATTTCTCAGGCTGTAGATTACATGAACAACTATAGGTTTTATTCTTACTGTGATGGATTCTTGTAAAATTTCATTTTTGTATACAACAGGTAGACTTCGGAGATTGGGGAGATTTTGGCAGTCAGCAGGCCGGTGGGTGAGATTTAATGGGTAGCCTCGAAGTTCAAAAGTAGGCAAGCTCTGATTTACCAAGAAGTAGGCAGGCTGCTCTGAATTACTAGATAAGAAGTTTTTGGAGAAAGAGAAGAGAGAGGATGAGAAAAAAAATAGGGTTTAAGAACATAATCAGTCCCTCCTCCTTGACATCTATTTATATTAAATGAGCATACGACACATTGGTATAAATAGCCTTAATACAGAAAAGAAAGATTCTAACATTTTTCCTCAAGCTGGAGCATATAGGTCAAATGTGCCTGGGCAGCTTGGAAGATAAGTGAAAAAAAGACGAACGAGCCAAGGGTTTGGTGAAGATTTTGCCAATTTGATCACTCGAATGAATGATGTAGGGAGTGATAATCCGTTTTTGCAGTAACAAATTTCGAATGAAGTGACAATCAACTTCAATATGTTTGGTCTGCTCATGAAAAGACTGGATTATTTGCAATAAAAATTGCGGCCCAGTTATCATAAAACATTTGTATTGGGGCAGGAGGAGTAAGCCCAAAATCAAGCAGGAGGGAGCGGACCGACCCACAACAGTTCGGAGGCACTGTGAGCCATAGTACGATACCCAGCTTCAGCACTCGAGTGAGCTACCATAGATTGCTTTTTACTCCTCCAGGTGACAAGATTGTTGCTTTGGCCTTCTCAAAGAGTAAGTTTGGTCTTCATCAGCTTGCTCGTTCAATCGTCAACCAGCTGATGCTTTGGCCTTCTCTATTTTAATTACAACAATCTCCATCAACCCATAAGTCCCATCCTAACATCTTCTCAACCCAAAATATATGTAGATGCCAACAATTAGTAGAAAATATATGTAGATGTCCATATATAAGGCCAATAATTATTTTCCACATGTAGGAACATAATAATATAATGTACTTTAAGGGGTTGGGTTGGGTAGGGTTGAATGACGGGTTAACAAAATATAAATTGCACCCAACCTACTCTGCCTTACTCTTTTCACTTAACCCGCTCAACCCAACCCACTAACCCGCACAAATCCACGTGGGTTGGGTTGGGTAGGCAGGTTGGAGCGGGTTTGCAGGTTATTTGCGCGCCCCTAGTTGATAGTTTGTTGAAGATTAACTTTTTTGGATTTCTCTATACTTTTGTTCTTATGAAAATTCCATCAGAAGCATCTTTTGCAATATGTAGATTATATACAGGTTTGAATTGTATAGCAGATAGCTTTTCTTGGTACATGGCTGCCACTAGTTTGCAAACCCTTGGTGCGGAGTGATCACGCAGAAAATGAAGAGGGAAAAATCCCCACTTCCCAGGGGGTGAGGATTCAATTTAACGATTAAGTCTATAACTCAACAAGGCATGACTTATGTCATGTTGGCCACTAGTGTTAGCTTCGGTGGTAGCTCCTTTGATCCCCCAAAGTGTGTTTGCAGGTTTATGTACGTTTGTCTTACTCAAGAAGATACATGTAAAAAGAAAATAAAGAGATGCTTATTAGTTACAATAATGGCAGGGGACTGCCGAGTGCTGTTTGCACGGAGGCAAATTTCTGTTCTGCACGAAATGCCTTACCTGTTTCCAGTTTGCTAAGATGGTCGGGAGAAGGGGCAGTAAGTTTGTGTTAGTGATATAAAGGATTCAAGCAGTGCAGCTAATAGCTTTGACTTGTGTTATTCATGGTGTGTTGGTATGTTATAATAAGTGCTTGGTTGATGGGTTTCAAAGTTTCACGACCCTTTGGAAATGCACGTCACTACAGTATCCAGTCTTAAGAATGGGAGTACCCTTCTAAAATTTTTAACGTCATTTGTTTACTATTCTTTTTTTATTTTTGTATTTTGGTTCTGGTCAGTAGTGGTTACTTAATGTCGGTTGGTCAGTTGAGGACATATGTTCTATACCACTGTTAACAACAACGATCTTGATGAAATGGAAACCCTCTATTACTACTAGAATCTGTAGTGATAATGTCAGGGATCCTATGAGCAAGATTAGCAGGGCTTGGTGATTAGCATTTAAGAAGGGCCAGTGAATTCAGTGGTTTGAGGGAGTGCGAAGAAGGTATCTGTCGTGGTTGCCGGAAAGCTTTAACACATATTGTTATTTATTAATTTGTTTTTTTAGAAAAGGAATATAATGATTTATCTAAGACATTGTACTCTCTGTTTGCATGTTCATTCTAGCCATTGAAGTGTAAATGATATCTGCCTTTTCAACTTCGGAACAATTTTGGATGAACTTCACTTTATTGTTTTGGCATGTGATCTTATTTTCTTCCTTGGTTTGTTGCTTCCTTTTTTTTGTTTTTTGTTTTGTTTCTAGCTCTATTTTATCACTTAATCCACCTAAGTAGGGCCTAAGGCCCCCTGTGATTCCAACCTGGCCCATGGCTTCCAAAACTCTACAACCTTCTGTAAACAAATAAAAAATAAAAAAATGTTGCGTCTTTTAACTGGTTGGATTTTTTTAATACTAACCCTCTAAAGCATTTGTTCTCTTTACTTTTCTACATTAGTCCACATTTTCTACATTAGTCCACATCTTATTAAGTTCCCTGATATGAAAATTCTAGCTGTTCTATGGTTGTTCTTCTATGTGTGTGTGGAACTTCTTTTCAGAATTGTATTTCTTGAGCATTCGTCTTCAGACAAGATGTCCTGGATGTGGAGATTTACTGTGACTTTGTTCTCATCTTTTAGGTCTTCCAAAAGCGTTTGCCTCCTGAAGCTGTTGACCTGGTGTGTAGGTTTTTCCAGTACTCCCCCAATTTGCGATGCACAGCTGTAAGTTCTACCTTATGAATTAATTAATAAAGTGGCGGTGAAGTTTTACGCATCTTATGTGGTTGTACGGCAGCTGGAAGCTTGTATTCACCCTTTCTTTGACGAATTGAGGGACCCCAGCACTCGGCTTCCTAACGGCCGCCCACTTCCTCCGCTCTTTAATTTCAAACCCCAAGGCAAGTTCGGACCTTCAATCCTTTTCTCCTCTTCTTTTTACCTTTTGTAATAATGATGATTTGGGATACATAGCACACTAATTTAGATTGAAATGCATATCATATCCTGCATCAAAATCCAAATACACGCCTTCAATCTTGAAACTAGCCTGGAACGAGAGGTAGTACATGAATGTTCACCTGCTATACATGGACTACATTGGCTCCTCTCACTACTTGAGAGCTTACAGTCCATGTGGACGTATTGTATGCATACATATGTATGCAGTAAACTCATAGGCCTTGTGTGATAAGTCATTATAGGGATTGGGATTGGATTCCCAGTCCGGTGGGCCAATCAATCCTTTGTTTGGGTAATGGTTATTACAAATTGGGTTGGATTAATAGTTCGATTGGACTACCAATGCCACCAAACTGATGACTTAATAATACCCAGCTGACCCAGGTATTCCCAATCCAGTACGTCTGGATTGGGAGGTGAATGACATTATTACCCTTGCCTTTTCCCAATAATTGCCAAACTGCCCTTAAACTCTGATCACACTTCTCTTCCCTCTCTCGAACCAAACAGCCCTTAGCTCTGCTCACCACCTCTATAACACTACCACTACAACCGCAGGAAGATGACCGCTTGCACTTGCTATGATAATGGTGTGAAGATGGAGGCGGCGAAGTTAGATCTGGGAAAATCCATCTCTTTAGATGCTCCAATGCACAGTCCTCAGACGGTTTTGACATGTGCCCAGTGCCACACCCTTTTGCTACGAAGACTCAACTGGTTGGGTAGTGGTATTTGTTGTCGGCATTGTAGCAACAACACAATCAATCAATGATTGAGTGTCGGTTACTGTTGTGCATTTAGCCGGAGAACAACGTCGGCGACAGTAACCCATTGTCGGGGAACACTGTCATTTAGCTGGTTTCACATATGCCTAGGTAAATTTGGATGTTGTATTTAATTTCTGTACAATTGGAAAGTGAAAAACTTAATCCAATTCCACATATGGTTTAATCCAGTACCTAATCCAATGCAAGTCAAATATGTAAATAACTAATTTAACTTCATTACTAATCCGACCTTATTTATTATCATTATACTCACCACACATCATTATTAATCCCGCCCAACCTACAATACAATTGCTAATTAGTGATTCATTCTTGACGTAGTTGTCATTTGGGTTTTTCCCATTCTTCTCATGCTTCTAAATGTTCTCTCTTCCTCTCCGCAACAGAGCTTTCTGGCATTCCACCTGATGTTGTCCATCGCCTTGTACCCGAGCATACTCGGAAGCAGAACTTATTCATGGCTCTACATGCGCAGTAGCTGTTCAGAGGTTCGGGTCTTGGAAGTTGCCTCGGTAGTGGCAGTAGTTTGGAAGCAGAATTTGTTCATGGCTCTACACGCATGGTAGCTGTTCAGACGTTCGTGTCTTGGAAGTTGCCTCGGCAGCAGTAGTTTGGTCTTGGTAAAGACTTCTGTAGAATTCCTCGTTGCGAGTATTTATATATTGTCTTTCCTGTTTTCCGGGTGGAAGATTTGCAGTCCCTTACAAAAAAACTCTGAGCAAACGGAGTTACCGGGAAGATTTGGGAGGATTTGAGGCTTTGAGTCTTGAGTGCTTGTGTTTTTTTTTTTTTTTTTGATTTTGTGGAAATCATGTCTGATCTTTTGTGTGCATATTCAGGAGGACCTTTGTGGCAAGGAGATTTAACAAATGAGAATGGTTTTCATATTTCTGATGTGGTAAAAACTTGCAGTTACTGTTTGAAGGCTTCATTTGCATACTTAAAAGTCAGAATTTTTGTTTATTTTATTTTATTTTATTTTAAGTGCGGAGAGAAAAACTTGACTTGATAGTTTTTTTTTTATGACTTTAAGCAAAACAACTAAAAGTTTGGCTTTAAGCTGGAGCCAAACGAGGCAGAAGTTACTTATCTTGGAAATGACAATTTTTGTCCGTCCGAGACCCTTTTTTCTTTTTTCTTCGCTTCAATCCGCTGATTATATTAACTAAATATATATTTTTTATATAAACTACATAATTTATAGTAAGACTTGAACACAAAAATACTATAATCGTTTTATATTTGTTACTTTTACTTTTATTTTTTATTTTTAAAATCTTAATTATTTATACATATTGTTTCTATACTATTTTATCCCATTTTTATTAATATAATTTCTCTTAAAATTGAAATATTTCTTGTTATGGCCCCAATCTTGTCTTGTTTTTGCCATTTTCCTCACATTTTCCCAATCTCTTGCTCTCGCCTTAATAATATATGGGAAGAAAATAGAGATGAATATTATATTCTCGTTCCGTCCTATTGCTATTCTTTCTCTCTCAATGAATGAGTTTTTGTTTTTTTGCGTAATTAAATAATTAGAATTTTTTTGGGGTAATTAATGAATGGGCTTACAAGAAAGGAAATCTTTAAAAAAAAAAGAGTTATTGGGGTGCAAACTGGTTGGGGTTTTGTATGATACAATTGAGTAGAGAAAAACTAGTCTTTGCCCAATTAGGAATGACGGTTTATCATTTTTATTTTTTTAGTTTTTTCAATTCATTTTTAATAGAGAAATTGGGGAAACAATAAGAAAGGTGAACTGGAAATCTTTTAAAAGATCATATAGATCATATATGATTATTTTTTATATGCTTTTTTTTTCAACTATTGAAGACGAGCTCGAAAATTAAGTTTAAAAAACTTAGTAAGTCATTCCAAACAAGGCCTTTAATTCCTCTATAAATTCATAAATGTTAAATCCAACTTAAAAACAATAATTTTATTTATATCATTATAATAAAGAAACATCCTACAAAACTTGATGAAATGGCGTTGGAGGCGGACTAGGGTTGGGCCTTAAAGCCCAGTTCGAACAAGTCATTGCAGGGTGGCCTGTAACTAAGTTTGACTCTCCTCGTAAGGGCAAGTTCATGAGAAGTCTGAGTTCAGAACCCAACCCAAAATCATGATTAAACCAGGCCATTCCAGATGGGCAGCCAGTGACGATCCATCCCCTCTAGAAGCAGCAGGTAGTCAAGAAGCTTTGGGTGAAGATAATTACCCAAGAGAATCGTCGCTGCTGTTGAGGCACTGACAAGATTATAAGATTACGTTTATGATTTTAGTTAAAAAATAACTGAATAGATAAATATCGAAATTGGTTTTAGATTAAAACTTTTGATATCGAGTAATCAAAATAAAATCTGGTAATACTCCCAAAGTTAGTTTTAAGATTACACATTTCGAAATCTGGTTTGATGATTTTGGTTTTTGCAATAATTTTTAGTTAACAATCTGCTGTAATTTTTGACTTCTAGTTAAATATTCGACACAAGTCTTCTACTGTATTCTCAAATGTTAGAACACGAACAAAGTGTGTGTTTTGATCTGTCGTGTTCTTCAAAACCCGTCTAATCGTCTGTTCTTTGGATTAACAAAATATGAAAACCTTAGAACTTTATATAGAATAACTGGTGGCTAAGTTTTATAACAACATATAAATAGGCTACAGACATGGGCTTCCAATGTAATTATAAAATTTTACCTCAACTCAAAAATAATTTAATAAAAACATAAATTATAATTCATTCCACTAAAAAATTATTATTACACTTTAAGTTTTATTCTCAAAATCGTAGTATTCGAGCTCTTGTTATTAAATGCTTATTTATTCTTCTCACGTTAAGATTACAAATATCTGCCGATTAAATTAAATTATTGACAATAATATTTAATTGACTTTTTCAAAAATTTCTTAAACTCTTTCACTTAACTTATTTGATTGCTGAATTATAAAATTCACATGTAAGGTTTGATTCGGTCAAAACTTATAACTTCTTTAGGGGAGTATCATCAATTTCGATTTTCTGAAACGTGGATTTCGTCAATAATGAATATCCACCATATACCTAATATCGCTATTCAAATCACCAGGATTATAGACTCATAGAAAATCGCATCCTCTAATGAATCAAAATAACGAATATTAAATATACGCAAATAATTATTATTTTGGAATTAAGAGTATAAGCACTTATAATAATCGTGTGGTGTGAATTAATTTATAAAATAAGTATAAAATTAATTATCTCAACTTGACCATGTTAAATACACACAAAGTGTACTAGCACAATGAGTCGGAACAATTGTCGAAATAATTATCATTCTCCGTAATCAAGACAGATCTACTAAAATATTGTGTTACAACCGTACCGATGGTGTGTCTAATTCCATCTAAACCGTGAACCAAAAATTTATATTTTACAAGAATCGATAATCTGATCTTTTGTGTATAAACCGAACTCTAAATACCAAATTAAATACTATATAGAATAAAAGACATATATGCACATTATTAAATAAATAACGAAACGTATACATTAGTCATTAAAATTCTCATAAAATCAAAAAATTAATTTTATTAAAAATAAAATTACATAATAAAATCAAAACCATAATTTTTAGTGTACAACCCTAACACCCGCAACATCAATTCGAAAAAAATGGAAAAGGTCTCCTAGATAAACCTGGATTGCTCGAAGATAGTGGGGAACCCCAAATATCTCAAGATAGAAACAAAAGATCTGGGAGATACCAACCACCTATAAAATGACTTCTATAAATAGGTAAGCATCCCAAGTAAAAAGGTACGTAATTTTTATTTTACTTTTTACTTAGAATAATTTTTAGAGAGAATCCTAATTTAAACATCAGAGTGCTTCTCGGTCAAATATGGTCGGAAAGCACTAACAGTGCTCTCACTTTGCAAGAGCTAAGCAAAGTTTATTGGAAGGCTTCGTGAGTTCGGATAAATAAGTTCAGTTTCCATTGCTTCAGTTCGAAAACACAAAAAACAAGCCAAGTAATTGACCTGAATTGTGCCAACATTTTTCTACAAGCACATGTGTTAACCTTTTCTATTATTAGTGAAGGCTACATGTAACTTTTTATTTAATAAGTGAAAATCATATATTTAAATTCAAAATAATTTTCTATAACTTCGTGTGTCATATAATCTTCTATTTCCTACGTTATTTCCTTTGTGATTTCTTGAAAATACGTTTTTTTACTTTTTTATTACTCAAAATACTTAAATTTACAAAATACGATAAAAAAAATTTACACATGCAATAGAGTCTAGGGCAAGGGTATTTGGTGCAACTAAACTTTTGAATTTATATATGAAAAGTTCTAATTATAACTTGAAAAAAAATTACAAGTGTTTGTTAAGATTGCAAACTTATAATTTTAAGTAATAGAAGCTGTATTTGTTAAACGTGTGCACCACATAGTCTAATGTATATATCATAGTTATTAATATCGTACCGATCATATCCTACTTGATTGAAGCAAAATTGATACATTATTCACTTAGTTTTGTATTGGCCATAATACTATTCCATACCAAACATTCCGAACAATACGAATTTATATATGGCCCGTATGGGAAAAAGATATGTACCAGTTCACATTAATATTTTTAAAAATGAATATTTTTACTTATTTTTTTATGTTCTCTTTTTCTTTTTATTCTCTAGTTGAAGTTTTAAATATAGCTTAAATAAAAGTGTTTTAAAACTACCCAATGTTCATACATTATTAAAACAACCTTAAATTTATACCACTTTTAAGTTAGCCATCTCATTATAAATAATATAATTAAAAATTAATTTAACTTAATTAATTAAAATATTATGTTAGATAAATATTTATGTTATATTAAATTATATATTATTAATCAATATTTTTTAAAAAAATATATAAATAATAATATATAGTTATAAATTCAAAATAGTACTCAATATTTCACTAACTCCGATACATGTTGTACCAATGTCAAAATTAACATTTATTTAGTGTTGAAAATATAATACAAAATATGCTCGATAGTTCAAAAAATATATGCTTATTAACATTCAACGATTGCAATAAACTGAATTTACAGAAAATAAAAAAACAAAAAATAATATGAAAAGAATACGAAAACCGAGTCCTACAAACGCAATTTTCTTAAGAATGATTCACCGCCTACCAAGGGTGTTGTAGGTTTCTCCACTAGTGTCACTCTTCAAGAATAAAACGGTTGACCTAAATATTGGAACACCTCCAACGATTGGCTACTCGAATGTACCTCGTCTGTTTTTCTCTCTTTTACACCTTGCTGTATCAGAATTTGTGTTATCTTCTTCTTGTATTCTGTTTTTCACACACATCTTCACCCCCCATGCAGAATACCAGAGAAATTCTTATATAGAACTTCCCTCATAGGGGTTACACCAAAATTCAAGAGGGTAATCATGAGGGCTTCATGAGGGAAATCATGAAAAGTTAATTGCTAATTGAATGGTATTGAATTTGGAATTCAATTGTCAATCAAATGACCAATTGAATTCAATATTTTCAACATTTAGAACTATGGTGTGTATAAAAATTAGAGTATTTATTTGGTATTTCCAGAGTTCTATGTGATAAATCTACATGGTATTCTTATCTAATATGGTGACGATAAATTTTACAGTAAAGACACGATAATTCATTTTTATTGGATAGTTAAAAAACAAAAATTAACTATATAGATTGCGATTATTTATTTATCAAAAATATCACGTGGTATCGCTTATATGATATTTCGGGAGTATCTAATAATTTTCCACAAAAATGAACATGGGGCAAACCCTTTTGCTCCACTGTAGTGATTTGATGGTTGGGCTCAATCTATTGGGCTTTATGGCCAATCAAATTTCAGCCCAAGTCTCTGTTTGATTTCTTTAAAATATTGGCTTTTTAAAAAAAAGTTAACTTTTAAGTTATATTTTTTGATTTTTCAATCAATTAACTTTTTCTCATATCTTGACACAAGAAAAAAGCTTATATATATATATTCTAAATACTATAATTTAAAAATAAAAAGTAAGAATATATTAAATATTTTAATAAATAAAAAAAACGATTATAAAAAATTATCCTAGACACTTAATTTTTCTTTAAAAAATTTAAATTTCTCAAGAGTTTATGACATTTCAAATATAACCTTAATATTAAAAGTCTGTTTGGGATAACTTTTAATGGGTGTGTAATTTTGGCCCTGTTTGACTCGGTTGTGGTTCAAGCAGGCCAATCCCGATTTCGGCCCGCCGAGCGCCTGTCAAATTTTCGGGCTGGACTAGGT
>JAOTRH010000024.1:17946449-17982390 GCA_034768845.1 Heliamphora exappendiculata | reverse complement strand
CTTCTCATCTCTTTTCTTCTTCTCTGTTTCTTCTTCTTCTTTCTTCAAACCCTAAATTCATTTTTACTATTCAACTTACATTAACTTTGGTTGACAATGCACAATGAAGGGCATATATTGGTTCTACGGTGAAAATTCGTGAAGATGCATGTGTTGCGTTGTGTGAGTTGCACGTGTTGTGTATGAATCATCACGTACTTTATAGAACTATTTTCGGGGCTCGTGAGAGCCGATACATACTTGGGCTTGATGTGGGGCTCATGAGAGTCGATAATTGCATGTGAAGTATTGTAGTATATATGTATATATATCAAATTGTTTTTTTTTTGGCTCGTGTGAGTCGAAAAATCTCATATCTTTTCGCATTACATTTTGATGTAAAACTTGTTTGTGTTTGTGAGGCTCGTGCGAGTCGTAACATACATATTACTCTGCTAACATGTTTAGCTTTTAGTTCATGCTTGTCTAGTTTCTGCTGAGTTTTGGCTCACGGTGTGGGATTTGAAATGTTTTTCAGATGCGTTCGATCACGTTGGTTGAACGGGAAAAGCCGGTTGGGGTGGAAGACCTGTAGTCTTCTTTTGTTTCCTTTTGAACCATGTATTGTTTTACATGCTTTTGGTTTGGAATCTTATGTTGTAAGCCTGCGGGTGTTATATTTAATGTATGCATGATCTTTTTCTTATCTTGTGAGTGAAACATCGGGTTGGGTGTTGTTCATTTTCGATTTTAATGTGGTTTTTATCCTTTCAAAGAAAATGTTCATGCCTCGAGGGAGGATTTTTTTTCTTTTGCTCTGTTGAGCTTCTTTTTGTTCTCAATAAACCTCGGTAGTAGCTTTTTATAAATGTTTTTACTATCAATGATTGTTCGTGTGTGGGTGCTTCACGTGACTCGGGTGTCGGGGCGTGATAGACCCATTAACCCTAGTCATAACCAGATCTTCTATGAACAGCTCCCTAGTCTTTTGATTCTGGTTCCTCTCTGTGAGTTGTGATCTTCTGTTACTTTGTAAAAGAAATTTGTGTTGTGTTTGGTTGGTGGAGTTATAGATTCAAAATCATATATTCCACAACTCACTACTCGTAAATTGAATGGAGTTAATTATTTGCATTAGTTCAAAGCCATAAAAGTTGCCTTAACTGGTCAAAGTAAACAAAACTACTTAACTACGTCTAGTCCATTCGATGATAAGAGACAGCATGAATGGGAACAAGAGGATGCTCAGATTGTTACACTATTATGGAATTCTATAGAGTCACATATTGTTTGTCGATATGTGTACTCATCTTGAAACTTGTAAGGAAATTTGGGAGTACATTCAAATACTATATTCTAATAATCTTACTCGTATGTATGACATTTTAGTTTATTACTTTCAGTAACAACAAGATGATAAGTGAGTTGCAGATTATTTTGTAGCGCTTTAGAGGCTTCATAAAGAGTTAAATGTGGTTCTTCCCATCACAAATGATATTCGCAAAATGCAACAGCAACGAGAACAGGTGGTTATGATGAGATTTTTGGCAGGATTGCGGCCTAAATTTGAGTCCGTTCGCTCTCAAATTTTAGCAGGATCTAAGCTCCCTTCCCTTGCCAAGGTATATTCAAGAATCTTGCGCGCTACTTCTCGGGACAGTTCTCAGGGCTCTAGTGATTCTTCTCGGGACAATTCTGATCGTTTAACTCTAGTTACACAACACCGAAGTGATCAACTAGTGGTTACAGTCATGGCAGAGGAAGTGGTGGTTCTCGAGGTGGTCGCATCGGTAGTTCTCGTGCTAGTCATAGTGGTCAAGGTCGAGGTCCATCTTATCAGTGTTCCAATTGTGGCTTACTCAATCATACACGAGAGAGATGTTGAGTTCTTGTTGGCAAACCTTCTCAGTTTGCTAATGCTGTGACGTTCAACAATATTCACCCTTCTTCCTCCTTTACTCGATTGATGAGAAGAATATCACTGTTTCCGAGAAAGAGTATTATAATACCCCGTACTTCGGCTAGCACATTAGGAACCTAATGGTTGTGATAGTCTCACACAAACCCTACATCGTAAGGATATATATATATATATATAATAGGCTCTCTTATAAACTTAATGGGTTGGGTCAAAATCTAAGAAGTCCATAGTGTTAGAAAATAAAGAAAAACCCAATTCGAATAAAAGCCCAAATCATTGGTTCAAGTCCAAATTTTAATTCTCTAAGCCCACACAAATTCTTTTAAATTTAAGTCAAAAAACCTTTTATTTTGGCTCATATGGATATATATATATATATATATATATATATATATATAAATAAAGAAAAATGCATGAATGGCTGGCCACCCAAGGGCCCCACCTTTTCCCTAAATTAGGGATGATAGGCATGCATGTACCATGCATGATAGAGTTATGCATGCATCGAAGAGGAAGGTTTAAATCATGTTTGTCCTACATGTTTTTCCATGGCATTATGTATGTACCTTCCCTTGCTTATATAAAGACCCAATTTTGTTCCTTTCCACCCTCTTGGTTCGGCACTCTTGAGAGAATTATAGAGAGGAAAAAAAAAGAAGAAAAAGAAAAAGGAAGGAAGAAGAAAGTGAAGACTTTACGCTAAAGCTAAGTCCTTTCATTTTTTATCAAGACTCTCCAAGGTACGAACCTCCTACTACTATACTTTTCTTCTCTAGTAGAGGGGAGTCGAAGTGGAATTCTTTCGTGGGCTGGCTTAAAAGAAGCCCCCAATTGCAGTATGAGTAGTTATTTGTTTCTTATTGTTGTGGATGCCTCCTTCCCCTATGTTGTTGGTAACGATGATTGCAAATAATGAACGCTATCCTTGCCTTGAGGAAAACAGTTAGCATACTGTGGCGAAACACAGATCTAGGACACGGGTGATTAATTACTTATAATATATACACTGAAATATGTTTATCTTCGTAATTTGTATACTTAGTTGTCTAAAAGCGGAGCACTGTCGATCAATAATATGGTTGACTTCATAGAGTTTTTATCTTTGTGATTATCCTTTTGTAGCGTTTTTGTTGTTCCCCTTCTTATGGGAGGTCTTTTGTCGACATCCCTTTTTGTAAGTAGTAGTTTTTTTCCACTTATATGGGTGGCATTCCCTTAATGCACTCATACAGAATCCTATTTACTTAAAAAAAAGAATATTAACTTGCTCTAGTTTCTTATTTTCTTTTGGTTTCAATCTCAGATCAAGAATTACACACACAAGCAAAATCTTCAAATAATGAGATTTTCAAGTTTTACCTCAGGAACGCAGTCCGACAGAAAATTGGAAAGCACTCAGAGCTAATGTGTATGTTAAAATAGTTAACTGAAAAAAGTACTTTAAAGCCCAGCTAAACATGAGAAGTATTCAATTTGTGTATGTTGCTGAAAAAATCCATCTCAGGTGCATAAGCAGTGGCATATTCCATCAAGCAGAAAGTATACAATAGTGATAACCCACAAAAGTAATCTACAGAAATCCAGAAATCCACTTTTACTTTCATGCCCATTGGATAATTCCCGAACACTGCTATTTTAAATTATGAGTATGAAAAACACAGAATGGAAATGGGTGGTAGATACAACATGAGCATAATTTTTGTATATGATTCTTAGTGCACATTTTGACACCTTACCTATCCGAGCCTCTATTGACATTAGATATTGTAAATGAATCCATTGAATGTGAGCTCTTAGATGGCCCATTATGGGCGGTATAATTGAGTGGGAGGAGTACCACCAACCCAACAAGAGAGCATATTGAGAAGAAATTGATGCTGCAAAATAAAACAAAACAAAATGCAATTAGAGAAAACTGTAGAAATTCTTATTACAACATTAGAAAAGAGAAACATGAAGCTTCTGATGAAAGCGCGGTAAGTATACTAAGCTTTTTCTATTTGCTACACAATTTCACACATTAACTCAACAATCTTGTATCAAATGTGAGATATGCTATATTTAGATCAGATGGGTCATGCCAAACTTGTTGAGAACGATCCCTGCTATTTAAGATGGTCTATGTCGGGTTTGAATCATGGTTTGTTCTCGACAGATCCGCTAGGGTTCGTAGCAATAGTGGGTCTATTTTGAATCAATTGGTTAGATACCTAACCAATATACATACCCATTTATGCGAGGTTAGGGTGGATCCAAAATCCTAGGTCTTTTTTATTATTAAAAACTCCCTGTTTAAATTGATTTTACTTATTATAATCTAGTTTAATCGAATCAAACAAAGTTCTCTTTTGGATTGAATTAGTAAATTGATTAGATAACAATGCAATTCAACCCTTCTGTCCCTATAGAACGATACTTAGTGTTAACTGCTATTCTACCGAGTAGTAGTTTCTGCTAATTTATTATCATTTATTTTTACCTAGTAAACTCGACTAATACGTCTCTTAACAGATAACAGATCTTGAGATAAAGCCACATATGTTTTAATCCCAACATCTTTCAATTACAGTCATTTAATTTTAAGTCTTTACGGCTTACCATAGAATAAAAATGTCTCTTGGCAGGTAACATATCTTGGAATAGCCGGACATGGTTAATTCCAGCAACTTCCATTTCAGTCTTCTCAATATCAGTCTTTTATTGCTTTCAATAGAATAAAGTGCTCTTGATGGGTAGTAGATCTTAGGATAATTCACACATAGTTAATCCCAATATCTTTCAATTTCAATCTTCATTGCTTTCCTTAGAATAAAACTTTTCTATATGGTCTGCTGATCTAGGGATAACTAGACAGCCATACATGGCTTAATCCTCTATCTTTATTTTCCGGTATCTACATTTACCGATCTTTATTGCTTTCGTTAGAATAAATGGATGTAACATGTGTCTAGACAATCTATAACTTCCCAAATATGGGATATGTAGACATCCTTGTTTAATTTAATTTGAATTCTCTTAAATACCCATGCTCATAAAAGTTAATAGAGAAGGCTACTATGCTCAGTAGATCAAAGCCGCCAATGAAAGTGCAAAAATAAAAAAGCAAAAAAAGAGAAGATGAAAAGAAAAAGAAAGAAAAAGAGAAGAAAAAAATTCCTCGCATGTTAAGGTGGAGCTCTGTGCTACCATTAACACACATATATTAGGGACCTAGCATGGTTTGACTTCCTAAGAGACAATTCTAAATTTTTTGAGTTGGCAATAGATACATGTCGAGATGGTGGCTTTCATGCATCCTTAGGCAAACCTTTCATCTAGCCGTAGTGAATGCTATTGAGGGAGGAGCGTGGAGTGGAAGTAGATGGAAGTGGTTAGTAGATATCAACATTAACATTGAGATGCTAGCTATAAGGTCAATCTATAAATAGACAATATATGAAGTCAAGTGCATGTGCCAAAATATAAGGGTACATGAGCTTTGAATATTTTGAGACATAAGATACACAATTCATGAGCGTTAATATCCTATGACATAGTATGTGAAATCTCTCCATACATGTCGTAGACAATCAACAAACAAAAAATGAAGGCATCAATACAATGATAGCAGAAGAATTTAGAAAAAACACCACTTCTTGTTCGAAATCTTTCATGCACAGATTGAAAGGGTGTCAAATGAGGAGTTCTTCTGCGAAGGTGGTTAAAGTAAAGTAGTTTGAGAGAGGTTTGTTATCGTGTTAGTATCGATGAGACTAAGGGGCGATTGTATAGAAGTATCTAAGGGGCAAGGTGGTAGTCTGCAAATTGTGTTGGTTTGTTGGTTTTTGAGATAAACCTTGGGTGGCTTTGGCCAAGGCTTATTAGCCTTTTTTTTTCCGTTGAGTGATTGTGCTTCATTTTGGAATCAGTTAGTTCCTTCATTTCTTCGCTGGGTGGTTGACGGTTAGTTGTTCTAAGTGGATGATCAATTGATGGTGTAAAGAAGTATCTCTGTCTTCATGTTTGCTCAACCCTTATTCTCGAACTCTTTTTCTTTGTTTGGTTTAGTTGAGTGACCCTTTTTGCACTCAGGTGTACTAAAACTTTTGCTCACGAGAGTCCATTGATCGTGTTCTCATGCTAGGGCAGTGTTGTTTGCGCTCTAGTGGCTTACCCTCTATGTGATTCTTATTCGGCTTAAAGAAGTGTGTTTTCCATTCTAGCTTCTTGTGTGTTACTTGTATGGTTACTACACCTCTAGTTTTGGTTTGGTGCACTAGATGCACAATTTGTAACGTCATGCTTTGGGTTGTGTCATCAATTGATTGTGAGGGCTTAAACGAGGTTTATATGTGTCACCCTCTTTGAAGAAGTTTATATGTGTCACCCTCTTGGTTTCTCTAATCCTCTCAACCTTGTTTGTCGCTTTTATCGCGTTTTATGGGCTTAAGTAATCTTCTCATGCTTGGTGTGTGCGCTTCCAATCTACTGGGTTACACATTGGCTTTGAAACATGACTCTGCTCTTTTTACGCAGCACACCTATATTGGCTTAGTTCTTCTATTATTATGCGTGGATAATATGATTATTACTGACTCTGACTCTGCTACTATTAGTGAAGTGAAGCTCCATCTATTCTAAGAATTTGAAATGAAAGGTCTAGGCTTTCTTCGATATTTTCTTCACATCGAGGTTGCATCTTCTCTTAAGGGTTACCTTTTATGCAAGTCTAAGTATACTAGGAGCATTCTTCATTGCTCCAATTTCATTAATGATAAGGTGGCTCACACTCCTATACATTGGGTCAAATGCTAAATTTTCCGCATCTGATGGTTTTCCTTTTGAGGATCCAACTGAGTATCGTGCGCTTGTTGGTCGTTAGTTAATTTGTCTTGGTCCCCCGGTCTACTCATTGGGTTTCCTTACAACACATCTTGCACTATGTCCGTAGTAATATTCTTCAGTGCCTTGTTCTCTCTTTCACTTTGAGTTTGAATCTTATGACTTACGCTGATTAAATGAAAGATACTTCTGATCGAAAGTCCATCTCTGATTTTTGTGTTTCTTGGTGATTCTCTTATTTCTTGAAAAAAAAAGAAACAATCTAGGATTGCCCGTTCCATAGAAGAAGTTGAGTATCATGCTATGGCCCGTGCTACTAATGAGATAGTGTGGCTCCAGTGGCTTCTATCTGACATGGGTGTCTTGCTCCCTTCTTCTTCCCCTCTGTATTGTGACAACAAAAGTACTATTTAGATTGCTTATAATTTGGTTTTCCATGAGTGGACGAAGCATATTGAGATTGATTATGATTTTGTTCGCCAGCATTTTTAGTCTGACTCTATTGGATGATTTCTTCACTAAAGCATTTTTAGTCTGACTCTATTGGCCGATTTCTTCACTAAAACTCGCACTTCTGCTCGTTTTTGTTTTCTTCTTGACAAGCACTCAATACTCTCAACACTCGCATTCTGAGTTTAAGGGGAGCAGGGAGAGAATGGAAAAACTCCTCTTTATTCTTGTATTGGTTAATTAAGATTGGAACACATTGTCAATGTTTTTGATCTTCTCCTAATATTCTATTAGAAACGTGAGGCAGTTGTGGGATAATGATAACTTCGTCTTTTACTTTTGGCATATGATTTATTCCTCAAAAAATAACTTTTAAAATTAAGTACCTAACCGGAACTTTCCACATTCAGCGTGTAAACTAAAGAAATCCATTGAAGTGCAATAAGTAAAATTACACACGACACAAGTGCCATAAATTCTAACGTAGTTCTTTCGTCATTCAAACTCAAAATTACACAGAACAGGACAGGACAGGACAGGACATGCCCGCATAACTTCAATTACAATTTACATACCCGAATTTGAAGAGTCTGATGAGGATGAGACCATCGAGGCCGCTGGTTTGGAGAATTTCATCCTCAGTTACGCGAATAGCGCGGGTGATCCAAGAGGCGGAAGGAAGCAGTCGGTTGAAAGTGAAGGATTGGTCGAAGGGGATGTGGTGCCGCAGAGAGAGGCGGCGAGCGTAGTAAATGCAGGCGTTGGAAGGCTGTTTCTTGAAGATGGAGAAGAGCGAAAGAATGACGAAGGCCAGTCCTATGTTAATGGCCGCCGAAGCGAATAGACTCTCCGCATTCATGTCTGCACTCAGAGTTACACCAACTTCCGAACAAACTTGAATGTAGATGTTGATTCATGTGGGTTTGGGGATAGAAGAACAAGTAGCGAAGGGAGAGAGGTGTTGCCACGTGCCACCTTTAAGGGGGACGTGGCAGGAACACAGAGGGCGTGCCGTTATAGCGAGCGTAACTGCCTTCGTTCGGGTCACCATCTCATCGCACTCAGAGGGTATGGCGGTTCAAACAAATAAGTCTCTTTATCTATACTAACCTGTAAATCTCTTATCCATACTAATATACAAATGATAGCACTTCAAAGATAGAGTCATGTAAAATTTTTTGGTCACGAATGAATTAGTAATTACGAGATATAATTTTACTTAATAAATAGTTTTAAATAGTGTAATATTAATAAATGTATTATTAATATTATATTATCTTAAGTATTGTATATTCTATATTCTATATTTTGTGATATTAATTATTCAATTGATGCATAAAAAACTTTTTCCCTCACTTATATCAAAATTTTCCTCTCACTTAATTACTTATATCAAACTTTTCCGCCCACTTAATTTTAGAATTATAACTATTCATAATTTAAAATTTTTACTATTTCACTATTTAAGTTTTTAAAATTATTTTAATTTTTAAATATGCATTTGCACAAATATGCTGTGCCAACCAACAATGTAATAATTAGGCCGTGGTAAGGGATAACATTTTATTTTTACTAGTATTTGTGTTCCCACACGGTAATATTAAATAATTTGAGACTCTTTCCTCTAAAATATGTTTGAAATTTAGAATTTTAGTTAAAAAAGTAAAAGATTATATAAATGAAAAATTAACTTAATATTTGATATTTTTTATTTTTATTTTTATTTTTTATGACAAGATAATATTAACTAGTTTGAGACTTCTTCTTTTAGTAAAAAAAAGAAAAGAAAAAAAAAGTAAATGTACGTTTTTGTTTCATTTAGTTTAATCATAGGTTGGTATGATATTTTTAATACCAAATATCAACAAATATTTTAAGCAAAACAAAATTATTGTTATAATACCAATTTTATCCCAAACAATAAGTATCAGTCGTTACTTGTCAATATTCTGACAGAAGAAAAAAATCACTAGCTGTGGCTTTAATAATTTTAGGAATGCTAAAAATTCATAATATGTAGTTATAAATTTATTTATAATTTAAAATGAATAATTCAGATTAAATATTATATTTAAAATAATTTAAATTATTTATTTTGAATTGTGAATAAATTTATGAGAAGTTTAATAAAGACCGGTGCTACAGCCTACAGCACCGAAAAAAGAATTTACCGAATGATTTCTGGGACATATGAGGTACTTAGTAATTTTGAGGGTGCTAAAAGGACACTTTGAGCGAATCAAGTAAAAAATTTAGTTGAATATCAATAATGTTGGATGGCGTACACTAACTAATAGTAATTATTTCTCTATTTTAAATTTTAAAATATTATAATTTTATTTATATAATTTAGTTTTTTATAAAATTTATATTTGTAAAGCTTATTGTCAAATAGATTAATAATTGTTTACACCATAATTCATATTTTTTCCTATTAAAGATATTATTTTTCTATTTAATAGCCTACCATATTTTATAAATTCTTAATAAAAAATAATTATATATTTTAAATACCTACATAAATTTTTTTTGGTGATAACAAGTGACGCCTTCGGTTATTAAAGTTACAATCATAAAAAATACTTGACATTGCATGAGAAATATATGTAATGGGAAGTTAGAGACGGTTATGAGAAATTATTTATGGAGATTTATTTTGAATTTTATAAATAATGGTCATGCATACATTGTAAAAGAACACACACAACTTGGCAAATCGCCTCTATATTTTCTTTTATCTTTTATTTAATTTCTTTGTAATTTTTCTTCCCAATTCAATATAGGAGTAGTTTGTAGTCTCTGTAATTGGTTATTCATCGAAATTAATAAAATTTCGATTTTATTACTTTGATTATATCGGTTGTAGCTTTTTTCTGACGAAATTCTAAAACAAGGTATAGAACCCGCACGCACGCAATCGCTTGATCATTTCAAAGAATTTCTTTTCGAATGAAATCAAATATTTATTTTGGTTAACAATTTTTGGCACGCCTAGTAGAACATCGTACTAAGTCAGAAATATGGAGATGAGGGCACCAGTAAGGAGAGCCATGAATGGTTATGAATATGGAGTAACATATGCATCCGTAATCCCTACAATGAACTACCAACAACAGGTATGTTGTTATTCTCGTTATGAGATGCATCATTCTTTATTACCAGTATATTATAATCTTTATTACGAGATATATTATCCTCTATCATCAGTATATTATAATCCTCTGTACGAGATGTATCCTTCCCCACTACCGGTTGATCCTTAAAGAATTGAACAACCTAGTCTACAAATTGATCCTCATAGGATTGAACAACCTATACCACAGGTTGAATCTTGTAAGAATGAAAACTTACACTGCAGGTTAATTTTTGTAGAATTGAAGAACCTATAACACATGTTCAAAAAATTTTAAAATTTTTTCAGGTAATTGGCCAACAAATAATGGCCAATAATGAAATTGAGCAACCTATAACAAAGGTTGAACAATTTTTAAAGATTTCTTCCCTAGTTGGCCAACAAATAATGGCTAATAACAAAGAAAAAATTAAAATTATTCAAGATTCGTATATTCTCAACTTTCGAAGGGTTATAGGGTAACTTCATAAGCGAATAATGACAGAATTAGATTTTATTTTGTCAAAATACAACGCCAAAGAATGGCGACAAAATAAAAAAAAAATTAATTAAATTCAAAATAAGATTTTTTTGTTTTTCCAAATCGACAAAAATAAAAAGACAAAAAGAAAATTTTAAGTTGATATTTTCAATAAAAAAATTCAATGTCGAAATTGGAATTATTTTAAGTAGATGCCAAATGGAATTATAAAAAAAGAAAGAAATACAATAATAAAAATAATATTCAACACACAAAAAATGCTTGTCGATGCCTATCGAATTGTTAATTGATAAAAAAAAATTCGACAGAAGAAACATTCGATGGAAGAATGTCAAGTGCTTGTAGGTCAAATGCTTGTGCATGAAACCTGTGGATGGCACCTGCGGATAAAACCAAAAACTGTGTAAGCACAGTAAGTTTTTTAAAAAAAAAGGCAAAATGTTTGCCTGGAAACACCAACTCCAAAAACTGTGTAAGCACAGTAAGTATATATATATTAAAAAAAATTATCTTCCAAAAGGTAAAATGTTTGCCTAGAAACGCCAACTCCAAAAACTGTGTAAGCACAACAAATATAAAAAAAAAAATCTTTCGAAAGGCAAAAACACCAACTCCAAAAACTGTGTAAGCACAATAGGTAAAATAAAAAAAAAAAACTACTTTGGCTGCCTTCGAAAATGCCTTCGAAGGCAAATCGACGTGAAACTGTTGAAGGTTTGTTAAAAAGCTGCCTTTGAAGGGTTGTTGAAAGGAAAATCGAAAATGTTGCCTTCGAAAATGCTGCCTTCGAAGGCCAATCAACGTTAATCAATTCCTCGAACCAAATCCAACTTGAAGAGCAGAGCCATCAGCGTCTCGCTCATTCTCAACTGCTCCTTGGTGTCCCTCCTAATCAATTCCACAATCTTGCTCTGTGAAATTTTCCTCGATTTCGCACCTTAAGCTGACAATTTTCTTCACTCTTCCGCACCATGTAACCTCTGAAAATCTTATGAATCTTAATCGCCGATGCCGATCTGGCCGTCTCCGTTCCGACGATGTGGATCGGAATCGAAACGACCTTGGATTTCCACTGAATTTGTTCAGCCGGTATCCCTATGAAGGTCGGCGATTGGACAGGGCGTGAGGTTCGGTTCCGTTGGCTTCTGACGAAAGGACTATCCATTCGTCTCGAGAATTCTTCATTCGAATTGCAATTTAGAAGTTAACTTCTATGCTCTGATCTTGTTTTTCAAGTCCGTGAAGGAGATGATTTAAGTTGGGAGATTTAAAGGAGTAGAGAGAAAGAAAGAAAGGAACGGAAGAATCTGGATGGAAGTATGAGAAAATTCAGATAATCAACGGAAGAATGAGAAAATTTTTTAGAGAAAAAGAAAGGAGTAATTCGCCTGTCAAGGCAGGTAATATATATATATATATATATATATATATATATATATATTGATAGAAGTTTTTTTAATGGCTTTTACAAATGGGAGAAATCGACTGAGTCTTTTATTTCGAAAGGTTTCAACTAGCATAACTCAGCAGAAGACTTTTAAAACTTGAATATTACCTTTTCGAATTATATAAATTGAAACCTAGAAAGAGTTTCTCAATGGTATTCTCGATGGCGAAGATGGCAGCATTGTAGAGGAAATTTCTTGAGAGAATGGCTTTTTAAAATATGACAGTATTGATTTTGTGTTCACTTTTGAAGAGGGTTAATACTTGGATAATTAATTCTTTTAATTTGTGTTCACTCTCTCCCATAAATGGAATTGCTGTGAATGAGATGATGATGAATTGGTGACGATGAAGGAGCTATAGTGGTAGAGCCTGTTTGGAAAATAAAAGTGAAGGGTTTTAGGCCTTATTTTAATTGCAAAGGCTAATATTTTTTAGAGTAATTAAATAAATTTTAGAATTTTAGCCATTTATGGCTACTAAAAGATTCAATTTTGGTGTAATTATACAACTTTTCAAGCATTCAAAAGTTCTCATTCTTAAAGAGTTAAGGAACATTGTTTACACCATAATTCATATTTTTTCTTATCGACGATATTATTTTTCTATTTAATAGCCTACCATATTTTATAAAGGTTTAATAAAAAATAATTATATATTTTGAATACCCACATGAAGTTTTCATGGTGATGACAAGTGGCGTCATCGGTTATTAGAAGTTACAATCATAAAGGGCACTTGGTATTGTAGGAGAAATATATATAATGAAAAGTTAGAAGCAGCTATGAAAAGTTATTTATGAAAAATTATTTTGATTTTTATAAATAATGGTCATGCATATATTATAAAGAACACACACAACTTGGCAAATCGTTTCTATATTTTCTTTTATCTTTTATTTAATTTTCTTATACTTTTTCTTTCCAGTTCAATATAGGAGTAGTTTATAGTCTCTGTAATTGGTTCTCCATCAAAATTAATAAAATCTCGATTTTATTATTTTGATTATATCATTTGTGGCTTTTTTTTTAGCAAAATTTTGAAATAAGGCATAGAACCTGCACGCACGCAATCGCTTGATCATTTCGAAGAATTTTCTTTCGAAGGAGATCAAATATTTATTTTGGTTAACAATAATAAATATAAGAATATAAAAAAATAAAAAATAAATAAAATTTTATAACATAAAGTCTTGTTGTGTTAAATGACTTATAAACCGACTTATTAGTTCATAATTTTTTAATAAATATTATAAGCTTTTTTTGTTTAAAAGTCAATCAACAAAATTAATTATCTTAGCTGAAAGTAAAATTTCTTTAAAAAAATAATAAATCAACTTATAACTATTTTATTTGTTGGGAGAAATATCACGCCACAAGATACATGTTCGGTGATTTAGAAAATACTTTTTTATTAACTTTCAAATATTACAATAAACAGAATTTACAGAAACAAAATTGCAGAAAATAACATGAACAGAATATGCAAACCGACGCAGTTTCTTTAAAAATGATTCACCGCCTACCAAAGGTGTTGTAAGTTTTCCATCGGCGTCACTCTCCCAGAATAAAACGGTTAACCCGAACATTGGAACACCACCAAAAATCGGCTACGGACGTATCTCATTTGTCTTTTTCTCTCTCTCTCTTCTTTTGTATTCTGTATCTTCGCACACTAACCTTCTTTCTTTGCATAATATGTCTCTCTTTTGTGTAGAGCACTAGAGAACATGAGGAGTCTTTATATAGAATTCTCTCATGGATGGTTACAACAGAGAAATCAATTGTCAATGAATACTAATGAATTTTGAAATTCAATTGTCAATTGAATGGCCAATTCAATTACCAATTAAATTCATAATTCAATTCTAGAATAATGGCTAATAATTCTAGCATAATAACCAATTGAATTCACTATTGTCCAACATTATTTTTATAATTTTTAAATTAATTATATTTTAGTATTTATCACTTAGATATCTCTTGTCTATAGTTATTCAAAAAGGTTTTCAATGTAGGCCTTATTTTCCTTCTACCTTCTTTTTTTTTCTTTGCAAAACAAAAAAAAACAAATATAATTATTCTTACTTTCAATTTCTTTTTCTTACTTGAAATAACACAAACTTTGATAGCTTTCCAATTTCCCTCACTAATAGCTGAGACCTCCTATACGATATATACATGGGATTCATCAATTTAGATTAATTAGAATCAATATATAGGATACAACAATTGAATTTTCAATCTGAAAGTTAAAATAGAGACATGACTTACCTAATACGTCCCCCATGTGAGGTGTGAGAGTCATTTTGTCCCGAAAAATTGAAAACAAGATGAGGATAAACCTTTCATGATGTCCACGACTTGATTCCTAAAATAAATAAACTGAACAAAAAGGTCCTTTCGAACTATTTTATCACGTACAAAATTAAAATTAATCTCCACATGTTTTGTGCGTGCATAAAAAATAGAATTGGCAGTCAAATAAGTAGCACCAACATCGTCACACCACATAGTTAGACATAGTTGAAGTAGTGGGTAGAGAATTTGAAGTTCAAACAAGAGGGATTGGACGCAAGATAGTTCGGCCACAACATCTTCCAAAGCTTTATACTCAAATTCGGTGGAGGATCGAGCAACAGTTTGTTGTTTACGAGCACTCTAAGAAATAAGATTATGACCAAGGAAGATTGAGAAACCACCTGTGAAGCGACGATCTTTGATGCAATTAGACCAATCAACATCAGAGTAAGCTTGGAGAGATAATGGAGAGTTGCGAGAAAAAAACAAGCCATAGTGAATGGGGTGTTTGAGACAAAGTAAAATATGCTTAACTGCACTCCAATGAGTATCAATGGGAGCATGCATGAACTGATAGGTTTTCATCACATAGGCAATTTCAGGGCACGTAAACGTGGCATAGTGAAGAGTGCTAATGGCCTAACGATATTCAGTTGGATTCGAAAGTGGGGTGGCACCATATTTGGAGAGAGTGACAGCAGTGGAACGTGGGATAAGAACTACTTTGCTTTAGCATGCCAAATTTGGTGAGAAGATCTTTAGTATATCGACACCGACATAAACGAAGCCCATGAGGTGTAGAAGTAGCTTCAATACCCAAAAAGTAATAGAATGGTTCAAGGTCTTTAACAGCAAACTCGATATGAAGTGTGGTGATGAGCCTGGTAATGGTAATAGAGACATTATTGGTAAGCATATCATCCACGTAAACAAGAATATAAACCCAAGTGGTTTCATATATTGGGGTTATATACTAAAAATATTACTTTAGATTTTGGTATTGATTTTATTTATTAATAAAATTTATTTTTTATTTTAATAAGAATCTGTATGAGTAATATTTTTACTATATTATTTATTTAATATTGTACAATGATGTTTTTTATTCGACACAACAATTAATCTGGTGTGTAGAGTTTAACTTACACACAGAAAATCAGATAGCCAGTTCTTGTAGAATATAAATTTTATAGTTTATAGTTTTAGATAAAATTGGACACACCATCGGTAGCACTGTAGTATAGTATTTTAGTAGATTTGTTTTGATTACAGAGAAGGGTATGGTTTCGATTCATTGTGTTAGTACACTTTGTGTGTATTGAACAAGATCGCATTGGGATAATTATTTTTATACTGACTATATAAAATAACTCACACTGCATGATTATTACGAGTGCTTATACTCTTAATTCTGAAATAATTATTAGACACGTATATTTAATGTTCGTTATTTTGATTCATAAAATGGTACGATTTTTTACGGGTCAATAAGTTCAGTGAGTTAGATAATGAAATTACGTATATGATAGATATTAATTACTGACAAAATTCATGTCATGAATATGGATTAATGATACCCTTTTAAAAAAGTTTATAAGTTTTGATTATGTCAAATTCAACAGGTGTAATTTATAATCCGACATATCAAATAAATTAAGCGGCAGGTCTTAAATTTTTTTAAAAGAGGTCGATTAAATATAATTGTCAGTAATTTAATTTAATCGACGAGTAGCTATAATTTTAACATGAGGAGATAAATAAGTATTTAATATCAAGAGCTCAAAAGCTAATTTTTGAGAATAAGACTGAGAGTGAAATTATGATTTATAAGTGGTATAAATTATAATTTATGTTTTTAAGAAGTTAATTCTGGGTTGAATTAGATTTTTCTAATTATATTAGAAACTTGTGTCTTATTTACTCCTTAGATCCCTATTGTAGCCTATATATATGATATTATAACCCTGGTCGCCAGTACATACATATCATATTAGAAATTCATATTCCTTAGAGTATTCACAAATTGTGAGAACCAGAGAAAAAGAAAAGGTAGCCGAATAGGGTTTAGAGTATAATAGATAAAAACTCACACTTTGTTCGTGTTTCGACATTCAGGAATACGACAGAAGATCCATGTTGGAGATAAGATCGTCGGATTCACATGTTGATCTTGGAGTTTAATTTCAAGTGCTGAAACGTGATTAAATCAGAAAGATCAGGCAGGTATAATCCATGTTCCGTTTTTTGGGTGTATTGGGTTTTAGTTTTTTGGGATTAAAAAGAACTAGGTTTTTTTTTGTTCAGATGCCGTCCGAGCAGTTTGGCACAGAACACTTTTTGTTGTTGTATGTTGTTATGTTTTCAGCGTAGTTGTTGATTTGACTCGAATGCACCATCAATGTTTCTTGAGATTTCGATCCTTTTACCATGATGTTAAGTGAATAAAGAGGCATCTGATTTTGAGGCAACAAACCTATGAGAGTGAATAAATTCCGATAACTGAGTAAACCAAGCTTGAGAGACTTGCTTGAGACCATATAATGATTTGCGATGCTTGCAAACATAATTAGAGTGGTGAGGATCCACAAAGCTTGGGGGCTGAGGTATGTACGTAGGTTTAGAGAAATACCCATTAAGAAAGGCATTGTTAATGTCGAGTTGGTGAACCTTCCAGCTATAGGTGTAGCAAGAGATAACACTGTGTAAATGGTGGTGAGTTTGACAACTGGGCTGAATGTCTCAAAATAGTCGATGCCCGATTCTTGGTGAAAATCCTTAGCCATAAGGCGAGCTTTGTAGCGTTCCAAGCTACCATCAGCCTTGTGTTTGATACGACAAATTCATTTGCAACCAACAACATTGTGTGCAGATGAAGGAGGGACAAGTGCTTAGGTACACCATTACATACAAGGGAAGATTAATTCAACACTCATGGCGTGCTGCCATTAGGGAAGTTTAGAAGCTTTGGTAAAACAAGTGGGTTCGGTATCCATGGGTAGAGAATGAGGGTCTATGGTATCCGCATAAAGGGCATGAGGGTGGATTGATTTATATGAATGTAGTATGTAGAGCGGTCGAGATTATAGGAGATGAGGAGGAGGGGATGGGATGATTTAGATCAACTACAAGTGGGATGGCAGGTGGAGAAGAATTCTGGAATAAAGAAGGTTAGGATGGGAGTAAGGATGAGAGACATGCATTTGGATTGGTTTGGAAGAGAATATGAGGGATTTAAATGGGAGGATGGTATCGAGTTGTAAGGAGAAGTTTAAGGTAGCTCAAAATTTTGAGGGGTCGAATGTTAGATAGATGGTGGAGGGACCGGAGAAAAGAAAAACATGTTCATCAAAACAGACGTAAAGTAGAGCCAGAAGAGAGCTTGTAGAGACTGAATTCATTCTTCTCCCGTAGTAGAATTCAGTGAGTAACCCATTCTTTACTGAAAAAGTGAGGAATAAAACTCAAAGAAAACAAGGTTATTTTTGCTAAATTGAGAAACAGAAAGAAGAGATTTTGTGAGAGTAGAAACATGTACAATGTTAGTTCTAGGCAACTTAAGAGGGAAAGTTAATTGGGTCTTTAAAAAATTAATAGCTATTGAAATCTTTTTGAAAATCCTTTAATATAGCAAATAAATATCAAAATAATCAAAAATTAAAGCAATACAAATAGTAAAGAAGTTAATAATATAGATAATAAACCAAACACCAAGAATTTATAGTGATTCGGCTTCTTCCAAACCTACGTCCACTCCTCAAGTTTTCTATTGAGAATTTTCACTATGTACAATGCTTCACAGGCATATACAAAACCTTACAATCTCAAGACTTCTCTTGAGAAAACGAATGTTTACGGGTACATTCAAAAGCCTATAATAGCTTTAAGATAATCCTATGAAAATAATCCCTTGTTTTCTTCTAATCACTTTTGAACTCTTCTTTAATAAGATTTACTCACTCACTCAAATAACAAAGGGTGACTCACCCTTAAATACAATAAATGAAGTGTTTAGATGAGAATCATTCACTCCCTTTACAGAAATTGATTAATAATAAATGAAGAGGTAAAGAGAGATGAGGTACAAGAGCTGGAGCTCAACAATAAATGAAAGCTTGAAGATTTTGACTTTGAATCAAGTAATAGAACAGTGATTGTAAGTCTCTAGTTGGACTAAATGCAGAGTAGTAACTCCTTATATAAGCTCTTGAGCATTCATGACCGTTGGATGTAAATGAGAACATTAAATGCTAAAAATTCAACCGTTGAAGTCTATCGCGAATTTGAATTTCCATCGCATGTGTCGACACAAAAACTTTTGGGTCGACACAAAATGTTAAGGGCAAGGATCTTCAAGTGATTGGGTTAACACAATTCTTCTGAGGTGTCGACACAATTTCTGTAATTTTTCTCACCAACACCACGGTGTCAACACAAATGGATATTGTGTCGACCAATTTGAACTTCAGCATCCGGGAGAGAACAATTTGTGTCGACACAAATCTTCTTGGTGTCGACACTAAAATTCTGTAAGAACTCTTGGAATATTTGTGTCGACTCATTTGGACTTTGGTATCGACACTAAAATTCTTCAAGTGGGCTCGGGATATTTGTGTCTACTCATCTTCAATTTTGTGTCCACACCGAAAATCTGCAAGTGGCTTTGGTACTTTAGTGTCGACTCATTTAGTATTTGTGTCGACTCAAAGTTCCAGATAACAAAAAGTGAGGAACCACTTTTGTGTAGACACAAATTCAATTTGTGTCGACTCATTTTGAGTTCAGAGAGTTTCAACTTTTTTGTTTTGACACAAAATTCATTTATGTCGACACTAACTATTAATACCTGAAAACAATTTCAACAACAAGTTAGGGTGTTAAACTATTTGTTCAAATGTGTTGACACACTTGATATCTTCAAGTATATTTTGCCTTAAAGTTTTGACTCAATTATCAATTAGATTCAACACAAAATATTTTCAAGAATACTTATGTGTTTTAATCATTTTAAGAGATAAGTCATTTCATTTGACTAAATGTGTCAACTCATTTGTTCAATATGTGTCAACACTTTCTTTTTGAAAAATATAAATATTATCATTTTAAATCTATTTATTTTTAAAAAATAAATTATAAAAATTATTACAATTAATATAAAAAGCTCTTGGGCTAACATAAAATGTTAAAGAGCCAAAAAGAGTGAGAGGGAGTGGTAATGGTGGTTTGACTAATTTTAGAGATGGAAAGACCCTTACTATTACCGACGCGAAGTTGGTAAGACCTGTGATAATCATCATGATGAGATAAAGCAGTAAGATTTGGAGTTGCATGATGAGTAGCTTTGGTGTCAAGAAAGCACTCAAGCATATGCGCAGAGTGAGTAGAACATGATGCAAGACGAGCATATGAAGCGCTAGTGTGATTGTAGCTGTGATAACATTTGAGAGATGTGTGATTGGCGCAATTACAAATTTGACACAGATGGAGGGAATATGTAGAAGAGAACCATTGATCACCAATAGAAGGATGATGCCGAGAGTTAATGGAACGAAGACCATTGCGGCGTCCAAGCCCTTGCGTCCATTACGACCCCCACAACCACGATTGGGAGAGCCACGATAAGCAAGATTGGCCGGAGGAGAAGCTTCGAATTTATCAAGAATTGACAGTGACGAGAAGCTTGTTGAATCCATAAAACTCATAACTGAGGAGTAGACTATGCAATTCGAAATAGGTGATTGGAGCAAGCCGAGTTGCAAAAGATGTCACAAGATCCTGAAACGTAGGATTAAGGCCCTTGAAAATGTACAGACTAAAATCTTGGGATGAGAGTAGGTGTCTGACAGCCAAGAGCACATCGCATAGAGTTTTGGCTCATTGAAGATATTACGTTGCGATGAGATCCCCTTGTTTGATATTCTAAAGTTGTATATGAAGTTGTAAGATGCGAGTATGAGATGGAGAAGCGAGCGCAGATTCAAAAGTAGTCGAAATGGTATGAAAGGTCAAAAGACCAATGACAAGAGGAAGGATGCCTTTAGATAAGGAAGCAATGAAGAGACTCATCAAAAGTTGATCTTGAGTGACCCATGTTTCAAAGGCAAGATTGTCAATGGAAACATTATTATTGATTATTGTTGGTGAAGGGCATGAATGAGAGCCATCAACATAGCCAAAAAGGCGTTGTCCTTGAAAAAATAGAACTAACTAGGTTTTCAAGTAGAGATAGTGTTTGTGAGATTTATTGATAGAAAATGATGAGCATTAGCGATGGGTGAAGGAGAGAAAGTCATGGGAACAAGAGGGTTAATAACAGGTTGTGTGAAATTCATGATGTGGGATAATATGGCTTTCATACCAACTTGAAATAACACAAACTTTGATAACTTTCCAATTTCCCTCACTAACAATCGAGACTACAATATCTATGTAGGGTCTTTTAGATCAAACAAGTAAAGAACAAATGCGGAGAGGTTAAATATGTAAGCGTGATAAGAAAACACAGAACAAAGAGAGATGAGGTTGGGTGAAGAAGAAGGCTAGGTGAGTTTGGAATATTGGCAATATGAACGTATTCAGTTATCAAAATCTGATTGATCCGAAAATAAGACTATCTATCCAATTTATAGCACTCAGAGGAGCTATGTTAGGATTCGAATAGGACTCTTCAAGAGACCTAATCAGATCATGAAAGGTGATCTTCGAAAAATCAAGATATTTTATGTCGACAATTGACCAAGTAGTGTTCTATTCCAACTCAACTAGGTCGACCACCAGATGCCCCGTGAGTCACCTGACCCACTCGGGTTCAGCAACCCGACCCACTCAGGTCGAGTGAATCGAGGTCACCCGAATGAGTCGAGTGGGAAGGTCCCGTAGCTCGACAAGCCCTTTTCCTTAGCCACCAAACCACATGTCTCCCAGCGTCCCGTGCATGATTGTATTGCCACTATCTTCATTATCTCTGGGAGAGTCTTTCGATTCTCAGAGGAATCTATAAGCATATAGTCTGTGCTATATATGTTCGGCTATTCAGTCTGTGCTAAGCCGCATAGTCGGTGCTATGTCTTTCTGATTAGGTAGTCAGAAATACGTTATAGTCTGTGCTGTCTTCATGACCTATGTAATGGCAATAATACAGTCTGTGCTGTCTCCATCGTCTGTGCCATGGAAATATAGTCAAGTAGTCAGAGCTACTATCATAGTATGTGCTGTGCTTCACAGTGTGTGTTGTGGAATGCCTTCGTCTGTAATCAGAGCTACATTTCATAGTCTGTGCTATGGAACGTTGTTTACTTTAACCAATAAATAGTTATACCAGGTATTTGAGCTATTGGCAGCGACCTCAGTGGCTCGGCTCAGCACGGCTCGAGCATGTCATCTTTTGTTGCTCAAGCATTCTGAATACTGCATTACGCACGTGTCTCATTAATGAGACAGATATGGCCTTACTCGAGTGACTTAGAGTCGAGCAACACTAGTCTAAGTTACTCGACCTTCCCTTGTTCGAGTATCCCGAACCCATCAAACCATCTGATCGGTAGGCCACTCGTACCTCTTGTGTCCCTTCGATCCACTCGGCATAGTAATTTATTTGCCTCCACGAGCTGCATGACTTTTGATAGGCTCGGATTAATCCAAGCTACTTCGGTTCTTTGAGTGACTCGACCATTGAGTCACTTAATCATCAAATGGCTCAGTTATTGAGTTGCTCTGACTTTTCATTTTGGCAATTGGTCTCATCAGATCATCTGCTTGTCGTCAATACTCATACCACTTATTTGAGCTGTTCACCCGAGCCATACACAAGTCTTTCGCTCAAGTCATCTGTTAGCCTAAGGACTTTTTATTTTGATTTTGATGATTTTCATAATTTATTTTCTAAGAATAAATGAATTTAAATGGATAATATTTTATATTTTCAAAATGAAAGTGTTAACACATCTTGAACAATTAAGTTGACACCTTAACAAAAAAAATGACTTATATCTCAAAAATGTTCAAATACTTAAGTATTCTTGAATAAGAATATTTCGTGTTGATCTTAATTGAAAATTAAGTCAAATACTTTTAAGACAAAGTATACTTAAAACTTATCAAGTGTGTCAACACCCATTGATCAAATGGTTTGACACCCTAACTGTTTGACAAGTTGATCTTCAGGTATCAAAGAGTTAGTGTCGACACAAATAAGTTTTGTGTCAATACAAAAGAGCCAAAACTCTCAGTACTCAATTTGAGTCGACACAAATCAATTTTGTGTCGACACAAAAGCGATAATCACTTTTGATATTCGAAAGTTTGGGTTGACACAAATAGAAGTTGTGTCGACACAAAACAACCAAGACCTCCTACAGATTTTTGGTGTCGACCTCAAGTCTAAATGCGTCGACCCAAAAGTCCCGAGCCTACCTGTAGAATGTTGGTGTCGACCTCTAAGACCAAATGTGCCGACACAAAAAAATCGAGACTTCCTGCAGAATTTTAGTGTCGACACTAAAGACAAGTTAAGTCGACACAAAATGGTTTCTCCAGATGCTGAAGTTTCAAACGAGTCGACACCAGATTCAAATGTGTCGACACCAGAATGTGGAAAGGTAAAATACAGAAATTGTGTCGACCCCTAAAAAAATTCGTGTCAACCCAACCTCTTAAAAAACTCTGCCCTAGACACTTTGTGTCGACACTGGCGATAGAAATTCAAATCGCGGCAGATCTCAACGATTGAATTTTTGGCATTTATTGCTCTCATCTATCTCCAACGGTCATGATATCACAATAACTTATATAAGGAGTAGTTTCTCAGCATTTAAGAGGATTGGAGACCTGCATTTACTGTTCCTTTGCTCAAATCAATCTCAGAAATTTCAAGTTCACATTTATTGCTGTAACTTCAGTTCTTGTTCCTCATCTCTCTTTACCTTCTCATTTATTGTAGATCTTTTCTGTAAAGAGAGTGAGTGTTCTTCATTAATACATCTCATTTATTGTATTCAATGGTGAGTCACTCTTTATCCTTTGAGTGAGTGCGTGAAACTCATCAAAGAAGAGTTTAAGAGAGATTAGAAGAAAATATGGGCTTATTTTCATATGATATTCTTGAAGCAGAAATAGACTTGTGAATGTGCCCGTAAGTATTCAGTTCATTCAAGCAAAGTCTTAAAGATTGTTAATGCTTGGAATACGCCCGTGAAGTATTCTGTATAGTGGAAATACTCAAATGAGATCTTGAAGAGTGAACGTAGACTAGAAAAAAATCGAACCACTATAAATCTCTGGTGTCTGGTTCTATCTCTCTATCCCTCATCTTTTAATACTTGCATTGATTTCATATTTGCTTATCTTACCTTATTGCAATATTAAAAGATTTCTAAATTTTTTTTTTAAATTGCTATTTATTTTTTAAAGACCTAATTCACCCCCACTGTTGGGTTGCCTAGATCTAACAATTAGTATCAGAGCTTGGGCTATTATTTTTGACTTAACAGTCTAAGAGTTTTATAGGACAACCACTAGCATCGAACATATCCAATCCGAAGGTCAATCGACCAATAGACCTCCCTTGTTCAATGGAACAAACTATAACTATTAGAAGGCTAGAATGAGAATCTATATTCAAATCGTAGATTACGACCTTTGGCGGGTTATTATAAATAGACCCAAAAGTCCCACCAAAACTATTGAAGGGGCTGCTGTCCCTAAACCAAAGGCCGAATGGACTGAAACCAACATAAGAGAGATATAAAAAAATACTAAAGCCATGAATCTCCGATACTGCTCACTTGACCCAAACGAATTCAATAGGATCTCGACTTGTGACACCGCTAAAGAAATTTAGGATAGACTCGAAATTACCCATGACGGTACCAATCAAGTAAAAGAGTCAAAAATTAGTCTGCTTGTTCATAATTATGAATTATTCAAAATGAAGCATGATAAAACTATTTCTGATATGTTTACTCGTTTTACTGATATTATAAATAGATTGAAATCTCTTGGTAAGATTTATTCTAATGCAGAAATAATAATAAAAATTCTTAGGTGCATGCCTAAGAGTTAGGAACCAAAGGTCACGGCTATACAAGAAGCCAAGAACCTGAGCAAGCTCAGCCTAGAAGAATTTCTTGATTCTCTCATGACCCATGAGATGAACATCAAGATGGATGATGAGGAAGACAATAAAAATAAGAAACGCATTGCCTTCAAGTCTTCAACTCATGATGAAAAATCTGAAGAAGAGTTCTCCAGTGATGAGAATGAAGACATTGCTTTCATCACAAAAAAGTTCAATAAGTTTCTTAAAAATAAGAAACAAGGAGAAAGGAAATTCTTCAAGAAGGAAGGTTACAAGGGAGAGCCAAACAAGTTCAAAGGTGATTCCAGCATATTCAAATCAGAACACAAGAATGATGAAATAATCTACTACTAATGCAAAAAGTCTAGACATGTCAAAACTGAATGCCCTCAGCTCAAGAAGTAATTCAAGAAGGGTTTTTAAAAAGCGATGATAGCTTCTTGGGGTGAAAGCGATGATAGTAGCTCCGATGATGAAAAGGAAAAAAATGAAGTTACCAATTTATGTCTTATGGCCAGAGAAGATGATGAGGTAACTCCCGACCTTTTTTTCTTAGAAGAACTGCAAAATACTAAATAAGATTTGCATGATGAGTTGAGAAAACTTGGTGCTAAGAATTCTATTTTTAAAAATTTAGTTCTTTCCTCCTCAACTGAAATAGAGACTTTAAAAAGTAAAAAATCTGTTTTGACAAAACAAGTCTCTGATCTGAAAAATAAAAACAAGATTTTGAGTGAAAAAGATGAGGATCTTACAAAAACTGTTTATAAGTTCACTCAAAGAAAGAAAAATCTAGATAAACTTCTTGGAATGCAAAAATGTATTTTTGAAAAAATTGAAATTGGTTATAAATCCAAGAAGAAACAAAAATTCTTGAGCAATATTTTTGTCAAGGTATCATCAAATTATTCAAATGCCACATGTTTCTACTGTTATGAGCATGGACACGTTGTCACACACTGCTCATACAGAAAATCTCCTAATATTTCTGTCAAAAATGCTTGAGTTCTTAAAGGAACACATTCTAAAAAAACTAACATCAAAGGATCCAAGAAAAATTAGGTATAAAAAATCAAAACTTGATTCTCCTTGCAGGTGTGTCTCAAATCCTCATTCAATTAGGGGATATGGTACCTCAATAGTGCTTGCTCACGACACATGACAGGAGACAAATCGATGTTTGCATCTCTCTAGCCAAAAGATTGTGAATTTGTAATTTTTGGAGACAATAACAAAGAAAAAATCTTAAGAATTGGCTGTATTGATAAAATTCATTCCCTTTCTATTAAAAATATTTTGCTTGTTGATGGTTTGAAACATAACCTTTTTAGCATAAGCCAACTTTGTAACAAAGGCTACAAAGTTGTGTTTGATAATACTAAGTGCGCTATTGAAGATTCAACCAATAACAAAGTTATTCTTGAAGGTCATAGGCATGAAAATGTTTATACATTTACTCTAAATGATCTTTTTAAGAATGACACTAAGTGCTTAACCGCCTTGAGTGATAATAGTTGGTTATGGCATAGAAGACTTGGACATGCACACATGAATTTGATTTCTAAACTTTTAAAAAAGAAATTAGTGATTGGGCTACGAGAAATCAAATTCAAAAAAGACAAAGTGTGTGATGCATGTCAACAAGGCAAACAAATTAGTTCTTTTCATTCGAAAAATGAGATTTCAACCTATAGGCCATTACAACGTCATTACAACTATTGCACATGGACTTATTTGGTTCAACAAGGACTTTAAGCCATGGAAGTAAGAGATACGCCTTTGTTATTGTAGATGATTTTACTAGATACACTTGGGTGCTATTATTAGCTTATAAGGATAAAGCCTTTTCCTATTTTACAAAACTGCATCGGAGAGTTCAAAATGAAAAATGTTTTCAAATCACTAGTATTCGAAGTGATCATAGTAGAGAATTTGAAAATAAAGATTTTGAAAAGTTTTATGATGAAAATGGTATTAACCATAATTTCTCTGCTTCTAGAACTTCTCAACAAAATGGAATTGTTGAGAAGAAGAATAAGACATTGGAAGAAATAGCTAGAACCATACTCTGTGAAAATAATCTACCACGATACTTTTGGATCGAGGCTGTCAATACCGCTTGTTTTATCATAAACAGAGTTATGATAAGAACTTCTCTCAAGAAAACCCCATATGAGTTATGGAATAGAAGAAAACCTAACATTAGTTATTTTTACGCTTTTAGATGCAAATATTTTATTTTAAACAACAATAAAGAACTTTTGGGCAAGTTCGACGCAAAATCTAATGAATGTATTTGTCTAGGATAGTTTATATCTAGTAAAGCATATAAAATTTTCAACAAAAGGACCATAGTTGTTGAAGAATCTATACATGTTATTTTTTATGAAACTAATCTTGATTCTTTAAAGGATTTCTATGAAGATAATCTTGTTGACATAGGAAAATGTATGGAAGATATCTTTATCAAAGAAAAAGAAGAGCCAAATCAAGAGGAAGCTTTAAATCCACAACAAAATGCAATCTAACAGATAGCAGAATCTGAAAATTTAAAAAATTTAGATTTACCTAAAGAGTTAAGGCATGCTCATGGTCACCCAAAAAATCTAATCATTAGTGATCTATCGGAAGGTATCAAAACTCATTCCTCTCTACATAATGTTTGTGGTAATTTAGCAATCCTTTCCCAGATTGAACCAAAATATTTTGAGAAAGTCAAAAACGATGAATTTTGAATCTTGGCTATGCAAGAAGAGTTAAACCAATTTGAAAGAAACAAAATTTGAACATTAGTTCCAAGACCTAAAAAATACTCTATTATCGGTACAAAATGGGTTTTTAGAAATAAAATGAATGAAAATAGAGTAGTTCTTAGGAACAAAGCTCAATTGGTAGCCGAAGATTACAATCAAGAAGAAGGCATCGATTTTGATGAAATTTTTGCTCATGTGGCTAGGCTTGAAGCCAATAGAATGCTGCTTACTTTTGCATACTTTAAAATTTTCAAACTCTATTACATGGATGTTAAAAGTACCTTTTTAAATAGTTTTATCTCAGAGGAAGTTTTTGTAAAACAACCTCCTACCTTTGAAAATTTAGATTTTTCAAACCATGTTTATAAACTTACCAAAACTCTTTATGATTTAAAACAAGCACCTAGAGTTTGGTATGAAAGGCTTAGCAAATTCTTGATTGAAAATAAGTTTTCAAGAAAAAAAATAAATATCACCCTTTTTATCAAGTCTAAAGGAAGTGACATGCTAGTTGTACAAATTTATGTAGATGATATAAGTTTTGGTGCAACTAACGAATCTCTTTGCAAGGACCTTGCTAAGTGTATGCAGGGAGAATTCGAAATGAGCATGATGGGTGAGTTCAACTACTTCCTAGAACTTCAAATTAAACATACTCAAGAAGGAATCTACATCAATCAAGCTAAGTACACGATGAACATATTGAGAAGGATTAACATGCTCAAAGCAAAGCCTATGGGAACTCCAATGTGTCGTACAACAAATCTTGATAAAGATAAAGACAGCACAGTAGTAGATGAAAAACGTTAAAGATGTATGATTGGATCCCTCTTATATTTAACTGCTAGTAGGCCGGATATTATGTTTAGTGCTTGCATGTGTGCTAGATTTCAATCTAATCCTAAGGAATCACATGTGACCGCTGTTAAGCGCATCATTAGATACCTCTTAGGAATATAAAACCTAAGATTATTTTATCCTAGAGGAATAGCCTTTAAGTTATTTGGCTATTTGGAGGTTGATTTTTCCGAATGCAAAGTAGATAGAAAAAGCATAAATAGTACTCGTCAATTCGTAGGACACTCTCTAATTTCTTGGTTTAGCAAGAAGCAAAACTCAGTGGCCTTGTCTACAGCCGAAGCTGAGTATATTGCAGTTGGAATCTATTGTGCACAAATTTTATGGATGAAACAACAATTAGAAGCCTGTGATTTTCACATAGATCATATTCCAATCAAATGTGATAACACTAGTACAATCAATATATCAAAGAATCATATACAACACTCAAGAACTAAGCACAAAGAGATTAGACATCATTTTATAAGAGATCATGTGTAAAAAGAAAATATTGAACTTGAATTTATAGGCACCGATTACCAGTTAGCGGACATTTTCACAAAACTATTAAATGAAGAAAGAATATGCTATATTAGAAGAGAACTTGGTATGTTATGTTCTCAAAATTGATGATTTATATGCCATACTAACCATATTTTTTATTACATTTCAAAATACCTGATGTTCTTTCTTAAATGTAAAAAAGTGTCGACACAACTTGAAAAAGTGTCGACACAAATGTGTGTAGTGTTGACACAAAACTATATAAAAGTGGCACTGTGAGAAAATGTGTCGGCCCCTTTCTATTCAGTGTCGACACTAATTGGTTCCCTGACTCTCGGTAAATTTGTGTCGACACCGAGCCTAATTGTGTCGACCCAAATGGCCGAATGTGTCGACACCATATGAAAAATGCGTCGACACCATTTCTCTGTTTCGACACCCACACTCGAAACGAATTGTGTTGACACCAAATGGACTTTGAGTCGACACAAATCGTTATGCCTATAAAAGAGGCATCGGCCCCGCGAACAGTCATATCATTTCCCTCTCTTTTTCTAAAATCGTCCGTCTTCCCCGCCTCACTTTTTTTTCAAACCCTTGTGTCGACACCTTACCCTCTTCAACCTTCAATTCATAGTCTCTATCCCAAATTCATCAAAATGCCACCAAAAACCATGGAAAAAGGGACAAAACGGATCGGTGAAGGGTCTTCAAACCCTAGAGCATCAAAGAAGAAGAAGACGACAGCTCCCACAACAATAACGGATTCTGCCACAACAGTTGGAACGACTCAAGCTCTTATGTTCCGTTCCATCAAGTACAATAATGTGTACTTCCAATCCTTTGTTAACCGAAAGGTAATCCCTGGCCGTTCAATAGATTTCAGTTATTTTAATTCTATTGAAATGAGTTTCAGAACTTGATTTTCCGTTTTGGGTTGGGAAAGGCTACTCCAAACCCGTGACCCATATTATCCCTCTATAGTAAAACTCTTCTATGCTCATATGCACATTTCCCTGATTCCCTCCACCACCATTACCACTTCGGTAAATGGTGTTGATATTCACCTAACCCCTCGCACTTGAGATGAAATTCCCGAAATTCCTGAGGGAGATCTGTTTGTATCATGTAAACAAAAAAACATTGACCTTGAAGGTTTTTCCTTCCATGATGCTGTTAAACAGATCTTTGAGGTTGAGGAAGTTAATCCCTCAAAACCTTTGAAAGCCAAATCTCATAAACTAGAACTTAGAATCTTTTATCATATGGTGAACCACATTTTTCTCCCTCAAATAGAAAAATTTAGGGATGTCACCTATATGCACGTCTTTGTTATGTGGTGCATTTTGGAAAAGAAACCCCTTGATCTCGGCTTTCTTTTTATCTCAAGCATGTTTCACTCTCATGGGAAATCAAATTCTTCCCTTCCCCATGCTATGTTTTTAACAAAAGTTTTCACTCATTTTGGCATTGATCTATCTGAGGAAAATGTTGTTGCCTTTTCTAAACACGACCTATACGGTAGGTCCTCCCTGAAACATATGCAGATTGCATATGTGGATGGTATCTGGACTACGACACGTCGAGGTACCCCTACCTCTACCAGAACTCCTCCCCTACACCTCGAGACAATTTCTCCATCCCCATTAATTTTGATTCTCCTCCCTTTCCACCTGTTGATACTCCTAGTCCTTTCACACACTCCTCTTCCCACACATGTTGGTCCCTCACATGCTCCTCCTCCTGGTTCTGCATCTATTCCACCTGTCTCATCTTCCTCCTCTGTTTAAATTGACCTGTCTAAAGTCGTGTCCTTGATCAACTCCCTATCTTCCAAAGTCACTCTTTTTTAAGCTAAAGTTGATAAGGATTTCTTTGATATTAATCATACTATCTCCTCCCTTTTTGAGAAAGTCAAAGCTGTTGAAAAGTCCAACCGCTCTTTGATAAAAGAAATTAAACGAGCCATGGATGCTGGATGGTCTTTATATCGCACAATGGATGATAGCATCGTCTCCAATGTCAGCGCGAACAATGCCTTCATACGGCAGGTTCACAAGGAATACGACGAAGGAGTGGTCATGGCTGTTAAAGCCAATTCGCAGAAAGTGAAAGAGCACTTAAAGTGGCTAAAAGAAGCATGGGCAAATCAATTTAAGCCCAAAGAAACGAAAGAAAAGAAGATAGCAAGACTCAAGCGCGAAGCTAACATTGCTTTGGCAGCATAATGGGAAGCCCTTGCAACGGGTGAAGCAAAAGACAAGCGACACGCGTCGCCAAAGAATGAGCTTCTGCTAGCAAGGACAAAGCCAAGGCCAAGAAGGAGTTCAAACGCTTTATGGACGATCAGTGGCCCCCATTTTTATTTTTTATTTTGAAGATTTCAAAATGGGATAAGAGATAAGAGAAGATAAGAAGTAAAAGAGAGTTTCACAACATTTCAAAACATTTTTTTGTTGTTTTTGAATAAAGGAGAAGTTGTAATAGTTTTAACATATATTTTTTTCTTTTAGTTATTTGATTGAATGTTGTAGATGTTTGAACAATTTTCTTGTTTTGGATGAATGGTGAATGAATGATAGTATCACAATTGTTCTTATGTTTATATATCATGTCCATTATATCTTGATATTTTGACTATGAATGTTTGTTGAATGGATTGAATGAATCACTTTGCAAATATTCACTATATTGCACAAATTATAATAAATTCAGAATACTTCTTGATCATTTGTTGCAAATCATGTTAAAAATTTAATACTTTCACTCTGATGTATGCCTAATCTTTATAATTACTTTTAATGTTTTAGGCATATCGATAAGGGGAGAACTCTTGTTGAAAAATATTTTAAATTGTTTTCTAGAAAATGTAAATATGATTGTAATCATCAAAAAAGGGGAGATTGTTAGCCCAATAGCTTTTTATTTTGATTTTGATGATTTTCATAATTTATTTTCTAAAAATGAATGAATTTAAATTGATAATATTTTATATTTTCAAAATAAAAGTGTTAACGCATCTTGAACAATTAAGTTGACACCTTAGCAAAAAAGAAATGACTTATATCTCAAAAGGTTCAAACACTTAAGTATTCTTGAATAAGAATATTTCGTGTTGATCTTAATTGAAAATTAAGTCAAATACTTTTAAGTTAAAGTATACTTGAAGCTTATCAAGTGTGTCAATACCCATTAATCAAATAGTTTGACACCCTAACTATTTTACAAGTTGATCTTCAGGTATCAAAGAGTTATTGTCGACACAAACAAGTTTTGTGTCAACACAAAATAGTCAAAACTCTCAAGACTCAATTTAAGTCGACACAAATTAATTTTGTGTCGACACAAAAGTGATCCTCACTTTTGGTATCCAGAAGTTTGGGTCGACACAAATAGAAGTTGTGTCGATACAAAACGACCGAGACCTCCTGTAAATTTTTGGTGTCGACCCCAAGTCCAAATGTGACGACCCAAAAGTCTCGAGCCTGCCTGCAAAATATTGGTGTCGACCCCTAAGACCAAATGTGTCGACAAAAAAGAACCGAAGCTTCCTACAGAATTTTAGTGTCGACACAAAAGGCAAGTTAAGTCGACACAAAATGGTTCCTCCGAATGCTGAAGTTTCAAACGAGTCGACACCAGATTCAAATGTGTCGACACCAGAATGTTGAAAGGTAGAATGCAGAAATTGTGTTAACCCCTCTGAAAATTCGTGTCGACCCAACCACTTGAAAAATCCTGCCCTGGACACTTTGTGCTGACACCAAAGGCATTTGTGTCGACACCGACGACAAAAATTCAAATCGCGACAGATCTCAACGGTTAGATTTTTAGCATTTATTGCTCCCACCTACCTCCAACGGTCATGATATCACAATAACTTATATAAGGGGTAACTTCTCAACATTTAAGAGGATTGGAGATCTGCATTTACTGTTCATTTGCTCAAATCAATCTCAGAAATTTCAAGCTCACATTTATTGCTGTAACTCCAGTTCTTGTTTCTCATCTCTCTTTAACTTCTCATTTATTGTAGATCTTTTCTGTAAAGAGAGAGTATTCTTCATTAATACATCTTATTTATTGTATTCAATGGTGAGTCACCCTTTATCCTTTGAGTGAGTGAGTGAAACTCATCAAAAAAGAGTTCAAGAGATAATAGAAGAAAACATGAGCTTATTTTCATAGGATATTCTTGAAGCTGAAATAGGCTTGTGAATGTGCCCGTAAACATTCAGTTCATTCAAGCGAAGTCTTAAAGATTGTAAAGGCTTAGAATACGCCCGTGAAGTATTATGTATAGTGAAAATACACAAAGGAGATCTTAAGGAGTGGACGTAGGCTAGGATAAAGCCGAACCACTATAAATCTCTGGTATTTGGTTTTATCTCTCTATCCCTCATATTTTAATACTTATATTGATTTCATATTTGCTTATCTTGCCTTATTACAATATTAAAAGATTTTTTTTTAAAAAAAATTAAATTGCTATTTCTTTTTTAAAGACCCAATTCACCTCTCCCATCTTGGGTTGCCTAGATCAACATCATTCGCTCAAGTAGTTGGTGTAAAATTGGTGACCATAGTCTTCTAGACTCCTTTACGACGATTGAGCCCCTAGTTCTTGTAAGCTGGGATGTCGCATAGGTTAAGCCGAGCACCGTGTGGTAACTTTCGAACCGTGTGCTTGCATCGTTTACTCGAGACATTCGCTTAGATCTTATGCTTGAGTAACTCGGGTCTTATTTCATTGATAATTTATACTTTTTTGAATCATCTATATTTTGCCCCCTATACGTGCGCGAGTCACTCGACTTACTCTCGCGCGTGTCTCACACGCGCTGACTTGCACTCGTGCACACGAACACCAGCTGTGGTGCCGCCTCGGCTTCCATGAGTGGATGCATTTAATACTGCTCGACTCTTCATCTTTGGTCTCTATCCTTTAAATAGTCAGCTGGGGCCCCATTCTGACCCATCTCCTTCAAAGCTTCCCAGCACTCCTTTTCCCTACTTCTACAAAACTCTTTTTTCTACTGTCGCAATGGCTTCTCGTGCTGCTTGTCCTTCCTCCGCTATTAATATTGGTAATCATGGGACCCACCTGGAGTCGCGCCCTGCTCTTCCTTTTACCGACTGGTGTTTAGCACCATTTTTTTTGCGAAAAGGGCGACGTCTTTTGGAGGGCCGTCGACGTATTCACTCCGAGGTCTCCTTTCGCCACTCAGCCCCTGATTCTCTATCCTGAGGCTGATCCTGTCGAAGCCGAGATGATTACCCCCTCCTCCATTACACGTTTACAGATCGAGCAAGGAGATTTTCCCCTCATTCCTGCAATTCAAAACACCCTCTGGACCCCCTTTCGGTTGGTCTGAGTGGGTCGACGATGTCATTCATAATGATGCCTACCACCACATACTGGAGCATGCAGGCATTTTCTCATCCGTCATGATTTCTCAAAGTCTCAATATGCGCCGATCCACAGCTAGTTTGGAGGCCGTCATCAACCATTTGAGCACTGACTCCCACTCCTTCGTAACCCCTAGGGGGAGTGGTCCTCAACTTTGGAAAACGTGTTCATATTCCTCCAACTTGACATTCGAGGGCAAGCCGTTTTCGACCCTGAGTGCATATCGGCGGCTAACAATGCTACTGCATCAGAGCTCCAGACTTATCTAACAATTACTGCCAATTATGGAATCCATTTTGATAACCTTGGTAACCTACTCGAGACTCATCGCTCATCAACCAAATCCACATACGCGTCATGGATTAGATATTTTTTCAAAGATATTCAGCCCAAGAATGTAGTTGAAGACCACATGGAGTTTCCCAGGGCTGAATGCAACCCAACCCTAATTATTTCTACTTTTATCTCTCTATTGCTATCCACATTCGTACTTCCCAACAGCCCACCAGATAGTGTGAGCCCACTGGTATTCTCTTTGGTAGCCCAACTGTCTCGTAGGGAACAAATTCCTTTGGCTCCTTTATTCTTGGGGACGCTATATCGACGTTTGGACCTCATTCAGCTTGAGATGGAGCGATCAGTTGGTCGCTATGACATTGCTACATTTGTAAATACTACATTCCTGCAAGCAGTGCTATTTAAAAGATTCCCTGGCTTTGCTCCTCGTCCCATTTTTTTTTCACGCACAAAAAAGGTTCGAGTCATTGACTTGGATGGTCAAACCACTACCGAAGAGATCCCCTCGATGAATGCTCTTATTCTGCGATGGAATAATCAAGGGACCGCGAAAGATTTCATGCCAGTCTTTGTCGATCCCACATAGTTTATATCTCGTCCTTACAACACCGCTTCGGTCGGGGTTGTTTCCCCAAATTGGTATTTCGATGCCCCTCAGCACCTGCAGCTTGAGACCGCGACCTCCCTTGATTTCTCTCATATGACGGTGTGGTCCATGCTCATCCCTGTCTTCTTCCATTCATCACCGAAGATGGCTTCGGAGTTTCTCCTTACAGGCTTGACCGGGTGTTGCAGCAATTTGGGTTCGATCAGGGCACTCTGGTTCATTGTATCGGGACATGCCCTTATGCTGGTAGCTATGAATCTTTTCTGCGCGAAAATCTTATCGCACCCTTTCAGTTCCCAATCATCGAATTACCTTTCTGTGAGCGGATAGGGCGTTATACTGAAAAATACGCCCTATACTGGAGATGAAACCTGGATTCTTTTAGCCGTTATACTGAGACAGAGGCACTGAGAGCAGTAGTTCAGCCTCTTCTGAAGTCAATCACCTCTTGTTGTCTTCCCTTGCCCAGATGTACCAGAGGTAGTCGAGGCCGGTATGCAGTCTTGGCCTCCAACCAAGACACGGCTTGGGCTCCTGGCATCACATCAGCCGAGCCACTTTAATTTGTTGAATAGGGATGACAATTATACCCGTGCCCGCCCCGCCCCGCTTCTCCCGCCCCGTTTTATGTGGGTTTTTCCTATACCCGTTAGGTAACGGGTAGGGGGAAGTATTTTCAACTCTCGTCCCGTTTTTTCCCGCCCTGCGCCCGATTAAATAAATTAAATATATTTAATATATAAACATATATATATATTTTATTTTTTAACAATATTATAGAACTAAAATACAAAAATATTATACTTATTTTTATTTTTTTACTTGTATTTCTTATTTTTTTTAAAAAAAAAATTATAGTCATTAATTAATATTATTATTTTAATATCTTATCATGTTATTATTATTAGTATTAATTTCTTTTAAAGT
>JAOTRH010000024.1:17912575-17939607 GCA_034768845.1 Heliamphora exappendiculata | reverse complement strand
TCTAAAAAGGAACTGCAATTTTTTTCATCATATTTTATACTACTTGAAAGATTTAGTTTTGTCAAAATAATGACAATGTGAATTTTCAGATAAATATCAAAGAAATATCCAAACCTGGTCAAAGAAATAAATTATAAAACATTTTTTAGCTAATAAACCTAGTCAATCAAACTTATCTATTTTTTATTGAAAGCAATATAGATAAATTTATCTGTCTTATTGAAAACACGTATAAAGAACACAGATAAATTTATCTATTTGTATTTTTTGTATTAATATGTAAACTTTCAATGAAGATGTCAACTTTCAATGGTTTTTAAAAAAATATTCTAAGCATTAATTTTTTTTTAAAAATAGACAAAATCTTATCTGCTTTTTAGATAATTCAATGGTTTAACCATTTACATAATAACATGTAATTAAAGCAAGCAACGCAACATACACAAGTTTTGCTTGGATCTTAACAAAAAGTTTACAACTCAATTATATGTAATAGTCTATCATCCACTAAATAAAGTATAAAATGAAGTTATTTCAACACAAAAATCGAAAAAAACAACAAAAAAGTATAGTCAAGTGTCACAAAAAAACTTCCAATGAGTCGTGCCTAAAAGCACTTCCAAATTAGAAGCATCTCTACTTGAATGCAATCACCAGCAAGATCCTTAAGTTCATAAATTTTTATTTTGCTCACCATCTGTAGTAATAATAACCTAACTGTTACTCTCAAGCTAGTTTGTCAATAATTTAACAACTTAGGAAAATAATTTTCAAAGTGAAATTTGTTGTATTTGTTACCAATATTACTGTCAATACAATTCTCATGATTTGAGAATTCACTGGTTAAAAAAAACATGATTCAATAATTTTTACAACAAAGATCTCTCGAGCAATTACAATTTTTATGATCCCAACAAAAAACTTGGTTCTTTTTGTGTATGGCTACTACTTCTAAAAAGGAACTGCAATTTTTTTCATCATATTTTATACTACTTGAAAGATTTAGTTTTGTCAAAATAATGACAATATAAATTTTCAGATAAATATCAACGAAATGTCCAAACCTGATCAAAGAAGTAAATTATAAAACAATCTTTAGCTAATAAACCTAGTCAAACAAACTTATCTGTTTTTTATTGAAAGCACGTATATAGAATATAGATAAATTTATCTGTCTTATTGAAAGTACGTATAAAGAACACAGATAAATTTATCTATTTCTATTTTCTATGTTGATATATTAACAATTAAATTTATTTATTAAGTATAAATAAGCAAACAGATAAATTTATCTGTTTACATTATCTGTGTTGATATGTAAACAGATAAATTTATCTGTTAGATATAAATATACACATAGATAAATTTATCTGTTAGATATAAATATACAAATAGATAAATTTATCTGTTTGTATATTAAACAGATAAATTTATCTGTTTGTTATACAAAATATATAAATTTATCTATTTACATGATATTTTTGAGAAAAATTACGTAATTGAACCTTGCGAGTTAAAATTTTTGTTAATAAATCTTACGCATTAAATTTTTTAAAAAACATTTAGCTAAAATCCTCTAAAAGAAAATTGTTGCTGGTTACTGTGTGAATTTCATATATGTGGGCAATTAAAGTTGGAAATTAATTTTGCTAGAAGCAACATGAGACGTGGGGTGTTTGGAAAAGTTATTAAGAGTAATTTTAATTTTTTTCATTAATTTTAGTAACTAGTTATAATTTTTTAAAGAAAGTTCATAATTTTTGTTATAAATTATAATAATTTTTTAAGGTAATTACACTTACTTTCATTGAGGTTTAAACTTATTACAGGGGCATTTCTTGTGGTCTCTAAAATTACACTGTACTCTTTTCTACTTTATTTTTATATTTTAAATATTTTTTTTATCAAATAATTATTAAAAAATTTGACAAAAAATATTAACATTAGCAGTTATTTTACATTATTTTCAGTTTTGCCCTCCTAATTGTAAACCCCTCTCTCTCTCTCTCGCTCTCCTCCCTTCACCGCCAACTACCAACTAACATCCCCTACCACACCAACATCAACCATCACCCCGCCCCCAATCATCACGTAAACCACCTCCAAACTCGCCACCCTTCCCGCCGGGGAGGTCCCTATGGGATTTGTTCTTTAACTGCTGATGGATTTTTGTGGCGTTGAAGGTTGATTTTTGAGATGGTTGATGATTGATTTTTGAGATGGGTGGTGGGGGTTGGGGGTCGGCATGTGGCGTGCGGCATGGGGATCTGCGGTGGCGTGCGGCGTCATTCTCTCTCGCTCTCCCTCTCCCTCTCCCTATGCTCTCTGCTCTCTGTAATATATATATATATATATAATACACACACAGTAAATAAAAGGAGGGGAAGCCAACGCAACCACCACCGCGCTCACTGCAGACTAGCCACCACTTCACCACCGACCAGCCACCACGTCGCCGACAACGTCCACCGGAGCACCGCTGGCGATCACCGTCTCCCTCTTCATCTCTCTCTATTCGGTATATCTCTCTCTCTCGTTCTCTTTTCTCTTCTCCTCACATGGTGGTGCCACCACCATCGACCTCCAGCGCCACCACCCTCCATCTCCAGACCCACCATGCACCACCCTGAAGCCATCCGGATCACCGTAAATGAATACAACCACCACCACCTTCAATAAATTATTATTTCTGTAATCTGTATGCACATAGCCCAATATATTCTGAACCAGAACGTTTTTTTTTTTTTTACTTCTGCCTATAAATCAAATAACTTACTTTGAAATTGATCAAAATAAAAAAATTAATTGATCTAATCAGCGAGGGTACCTAACCAACTAATCGGATAATGTTTTTAGCAAGTTAAAAATAAGTTTAAAAAATAATTTTTAATAAAATTTATTAAATGATAATTTTTTGATTTAGCTTTACCGAAACAGTGTACCACCGATCGAAACCGTTCATTAGTGGCGTTATGGTGTCAAAAGAATAGTAAACACTGGAAGCAGCAAGTTGTAGCGGTATTGCCATGTGATTTTGAGATGGATATGTATGTGTGTGTATATATATATATATCAATATTTATAAATTGGGAGAGAGATTAGAGAGAGAAACGGAGAGTAGAGACCGGCGGTCTTAATGGCAACCGGCGGTGACGATCGAAGAGGTGGAGATGCTGGTCGTGGCAGTGGTGGTTTTGGGGTGGTGGCGTTGATCACGGCGAATGAGGTAGATGTAGTTTAGTAGAGGTGGTGGAGGAAGAATGAGATAAGAATTTGGAGAGATAGAGAAGTTAATCAACGAAAATAAATGGATAAATAAGTAATTTTATTTTTTTTGTTAACGGAGTTAAGCAACAGTATCTGACAAGGGAGGGCAGTGTAATTTCAGAAATCACAGGAGAGTTTCTTGTAATAAATTTAAATCTCATGGGAAGTAAGTGTAATTTACTCTAATTTTTTTATCTATTTCAACTATAAGTTAACGTATTTATCAAATACTCACAACCTCTATTATAAGCTAAAATTTACAAGTTATTAATTTTAACAATATCAAATACTACCATAGTTGTATAAAAGGTAATTAGTACAATATTAATTCTTATTCTTTAGATTATTTAATAAAAATAGTTTTATTTAAAAACTCATTCATTAAAAATGAATTAGAAAAGTAAAAAATAGGAATAATTACACTTACCTCCCCTGAACTTTAACCTTATTACAAGGACTTTTCCTGTGATCTCTAAAATTACATTAACCTCATCTGAAATTTAATTTTAACATTAATTGCACCCTAACTGTTAAAATTTTCATTGAAATTTAACAGAAACCTCCCCGTCCACCTCAAAACTACTCTTCCCACCCTAAAATCACCCTTCAGACTACTTTTTTTCCTCCAAAATCACAATTCCCACCCTAAAATTACCCCTTCCAAAACCACCATTCCATTAAAATTTAGGATGGGAATGGTGGTTTTGGAGGAAAAATGTGGTTTGAATGGTGGTTTTGGGGTGAAAGTTGTGATTTTATGGTGGAATTGGCGGTTTTCGTTAAATTTCAACGAACATTATAACAATTGAGGTGCAATTGATGTTAAAATTAAATTTCAAAGAAAATTAGTGTAATTTCAGAAATCATAAGAGAGGTAAGTGTAATTATTCCTAAAAAAATAATACAATAATTAAAAAATTGAGGTCAAAAATAGGAATTTTGTAACATTTTCCATTTTTATTTTTTCTTACTTTTCTAACCCAAGAGAGAGAAAAAAATCTTATTTTACTTTATCATCATGTCTTTTACCTTTTCAAATTCAAGATTCAACATAATTTTTAGAATAAATTACACGAACTTCTGATGAAGTTTGGGTCTAATATAGTCAATGTTACATGGTTGAAAAAATTACATAATCATCTCTTGACGTTTGATTTTATATTACCCGTTAACTCACAACGTTAATGGTGATGTTTGGTATAGCTGTTTGGAGATGGATTTTGATTTTCTTGAAATTTTAGTGAGTTTTTCATTGATGTGTTTGGTTTTAGAGAGAATGAGAGAGAGTAAAAATTTCTTTTTGGGGCTAATTTAGTTATTTAACTATTTTTATTAATGATTTTAAAATTTAAATATAATAATATGATTTTTTTAAACGTATAAAATTAACTGTATTTGTTTAAAAATTTTAAAAAAATAATATAATTTATCCTAATTTTTAATTGTACTTTAATTTACGTCATCTTTTCTTTCAATAATGACATTGGCAATCTGAACAAGGCCTCGACAATTTCAGAACACACTTTCCTAAGGAACCACCGACCACATGATTGATTTTCATTCTTCAAGTGCAAAATAATTATTGTCAAGTATAATTATTTGTCCCCAGAAAAAAAGTATTTTTATTTTTTATTTTTTATTTATTTTTATAAAAAAAATTATTAGATATTTACTATTTGTTTCACTAAACAGAATTGAAAGGAGATAAGTCAAAATACCAACCCAAATTCATCAACAATATTCGAAATCCAGAAAGGACTCGATAATCATCTCGGCTCATCATCTGAGTCACGATGGCATGATGGCCAACCTCAAAGAAAATCGTAGTCTATAGTTCGATTCTGACTATCACATTAATGCTCTGACAACACATTTAATGCGATGTGACCAAAGTCAGCGTAGCATTAAATGCGAATACACCAAGCGCCTCTGTCATCGAGTGTCCTATACTCTCGAGGGACGCGTCCAGTGTTACGAGCTCGGCCTAGAGGACAACCGAGCTAATATCTTTTATGGCGATGTGACCGTGGGGGCATAGCTGTCATTGTCAGATGGCAGGATAGGTGTCAGGTGACAGAGCAGGCTCGGGGGAACGTTTGGCAGAAGAAGTAATCATGAGAAAAGAGGAGAAAGACTGCATTCTCATACACTGTAAAGGAAGAAGAGAATCCCTTACTGCGTAAGTAACGAAAAAAACCCAATATGAATTAAAAGTACTTCTTGGCTAACTTTTTCCTAAATCCTTCTTAACTTAACCGTCGGAATGGCATCTGGCGAGACATTGTCAGGTAGCTTACGTGTATTTGTTTTGTAGGTAACAAACGGGTGTTTGTGGTCAAGCGGGATTCAATCCATCAAACAAATCTAATATATGGGGCACCCCATACAATAATACAAAGCAATTGTTCTAAATTTTTGTTTTAAACTTTTATTTCGTTGTATGGTGCAAATTTTTATTTGTCATTTGATTCAAGTTTTTGAAACTCGTACCGAGCAATTTTTTTCTTGTGCCAAGTGATTTTTAAAATACGTAAAATTATAGTTTCAAACCAAATTAATCTAATTTTTTATATTTGGTTTAATTTTATTAAATAATTAATTTGGTTCTAAGTTCAAAAAATTAAAACTAATCAAAACTAGTTCAGTTTTAAATTTAGTATAAAATTGGAGTAAAGTTCTGCACCCTAATAGTTCCTCCCTCCTAATGCATTTTCAAATATTAGATTTAAAACCATATATATATATATGGAATAAAAACGTAGTAGTTAAGGAAATAAAAACGCAGTAGTAAAGGAAAAATGTGACAATGAATAAAAAACTTATTTTAGGGAAACGGAGCAATTTAAAAATGTAATTAGAATAAAGTTTAGTTTGCATTTTAAGAAAAAAGAATTATATACAATTTTAAATTTATAGTAAGTTTATAGAAAGAATTATATAATAAGTTTAGTTTTAAATTTAAAAATAGCACGTGAATACTTTTTCCTTATATAATAATATAAATAAGACCATGTACAAATTTCAAAATACGAAAGTACTCTTCTTTTATATAATAATATAAATAAGACCGTGTACACATTTCAAAATTCAAAAATTTCACCAGTTGTACGCATGATGGGCCACCGAAGGCACAATAATGTGATCTAAGCGGAGCATATATTGGGGGTGTTTAACAAAACTACCATTAATAATTTTTAATTTCTTATTACTAAATTTATCCATAATTTACAAAAAAAAATTCATTCACAACTTTTACTACAACTTATAACTATTTTTTTTCTATATCAGTTATGAATTATAATTTTTATCAAATACTCACAATTTCTATTATACTATAATTTATAAGCTACTAATTTCAATAATGCCAAGCACTACCATTTTAAAAAATTTCAAAAAAATCATCAATACAAAAAGTTAACTTTATAAAAAATTAACCACCAAAAGATCAAAACGTGTCTTAAATGTTTACTATAAAAAAAAAAATCATTTCACTTAGAAGTGAGCGGGTTTCAATCATACACAAGATGACAAGAGTATCGCAGTGACCAAACCCATGCAACGAGTTATTACAAACACAAATTTCTATAAAATCATAAGATTATGTATAAAAACTATCGTTCTGTCAGCGTCGTTAAAAAAATTAGTGGTCTAATAATAGAGAAACCAACAACTAAAAAGTCTTAATAACTATATATATCAAAATTCCTCGTTGGGCAAGTTTCAACCCGTACAAAAAGTGTAACAATCTATCTAACTTACTTTTTAAAAGAAATTCTCAACACGCCCTATAAATGTAAACACCACAAAATCATATCATTTAGCATCAAACCGACCCACCATGTACCGTGCTCAACCCGAGACTAAACGGTGCCGTTTGGTTCAGTTTTCTAAACTGGGTTTTCAGAGTAATTTGACTTCAAAATTTAAAACCAACGTTTGGTCACCTTTCCGAAAAAAAAATCTCAAGTGCGCAGAGTTAAAAAAAAAAAGCGAAGAAGAATGAAAACGACTAGAAGTTGTTTTCAGAAGATTTTGGATATATCTTTCGGACAAAAGAGCTCCTTTTACTATTTCAACATCTCGACTAAATGCTGTGTACTGCTCAACAGCTTTTGGTGCGCTCTCACTCATCGTTGACCATTGCGACGACCTCCCTCTCTCTTCTCTCCACCGACGATCTCACTCCTCTCTTCACCGGCGATGTTACATGCGAGCTCGAGCTGAGAGGTTTTTGTCTACAGCGATTCAAGCACCTTCACGGCGAGCTCTCTCTTCTTCGCACCGACTGTCATCACGGCGGCATCCGACTGCAAACGACAACGAGAAACATCCAGCGATCAGGAGTCCATAGGCTCGAACCTTGTTTCTGTAGAGCATTTCATCCCTGTAAAGGTATGAGATATGAATGATTTGTTGCTTTCCTTGTTCTGAAACCCTTGTTCATTTTTTTCACCTCTTCAACTATTTTTTTCTTAACCCAGTTCTTTTCAGAAATGGTAATAATAATAATTGGTAACTTCTTTTCTTATTTATTTTTGGCTCTTTGTTTCAGTGGGTTTTGTGGCTGTCGCACTTTTTTTGCAATAAAACATATAAATTTGTAGTTAAGGAGAGAATGAGGGTACTAGAAAGAAAAGATAAACGTTAATTTCAGTTTTAGACAGAGGAAAAAATGTCTGAGAAGGGCGAGAAAGCCATGGACCACCGCCATTTTCGGTGAATGAAGAATTAGAAGCTGAAATGGGATTTTGGTTTTGGCAAAACAGGGGTTTTGACCTTTGACTTCGAGTTCTTCCGAAGCACTATTTTTTCAAATTTTTTATTGTTGAACTATTGATATTTTTTTTAATTGTTGAAATTTGATTTTTTTAATTGTAGATTAGTATTTTTTTTAATAGACTACAATAATGTGATTTATGTTGTATACTTGTATTAATTTTTTTATTTGTTAGAATGTTTGATTTAGTTATTTATTTGTATACGAGTTAATATCAGTGTTTAAAATTTTAATTTATATTATGAAAGAGTAAAACATGTAAGCGTAACTGGTTGACGTTTTAAGAAATTATAATGATATTTTTTGTGATTTCCAAACAACAAAGTTATAATCATATTTTGAGGTGATTTTGTCATACTAGATGTCCAACTAACGTGATGACAACGATGATGCTAAGCACTGGCCCCCCAAATCAGAAGAATTATTCATTCGTTTGTTAGCGAATGAAGTTAAAAAAGACAAACTTGGTTCTTGTATCATTAAACCCACAATTTGGGCTAACATTGACAATGAAATTCACAAACAAGCAGGCCAACGTTACACTATCACCAAGTTAAAGCAAAAATACTAGTGTGTACGCACAAAACATAGAGAATTCTCAAAACTCCTTAAGCACACTGGGTTTGGGTGGAATCCTGACACTAACACTGTGGCTGCGGAAGAGGATACTTGGCAAAACTATGTGAAGGTAATGCTAATTCCTACATTAACATTATCTTTCCTAACATACATCTATTATCCAATGAAACATTGGGTGTAATGCACTCATTTCATTTCATGTAGGCTAATTCCAAGCCGAAAATGTTCAAAAAGAGAAGATGTGATCACTACAATTTGCTAGGCTTAATATTCAACAAATCTATGGCAACGAGCAAAATAGCCAGGGCCTCAACTCAAGAACCCCTAACATCTATTGAGGAGAGAGATCTAGAGGAGTAATTATTAGGAGTTGGAGTTCATGTCACACGTTGAAAAAATAGAGGTGATGACCATGTTATAGTGTTAGACAGTCCAAATGATGGTCTGAGTCGCCGCCCTATGAATTTGGCTGAAAATAGTCGACGGAAGAAATGGACCAAGTCGTCCAAAATGGACACTGCAATTGACGCATAGACTGTTGCAGCCCTTGCACGAGCAGAGAAGTATAAGCGTCAGGCCAAAGGCACCGAAATGGAAAGTTCCTTAAGCGATCCCTACTCAAGTGTTGAGTGTGTCAGTGTGTTGGAGTCCATGAAAGGAATTGACTCGGAGCCTTTCCTTTTAGCATTAAAGAAGTTCAAAGACGCTGAATGGCGCAAGATGTTCATTGCCATGTCGGACCGAACAAGGAGGGAGTGGTTGATATCTTTGTACTAAACACTAGTGTTTTCTAATTCAAACTTGTGTTGTTTTCTTAATTATGCTTTCCCAGAACTTGTAATATACATTTAATGACTATTGGCAGATGTTATTTGCTACTATTAGGTTGGTTGAATTACAGCTTGTACGCACTAAAAATGCCATTTCGGTTTGGTAATAGTTAATATGCACTGGTGTATAACAGTGCCATTTTGATTTGCTATTCTTTGTGTCGAGTGTGTCACTACTTTGCTTTGAAAACACACTAGAGTGTGTCACTATTTTGCTGAGTATACATGGATCAGCTTGCATTTGAGCAACTTACTCTGAGAACTTTCTTCTTGAACTTGTTCATCAATGGGAATTGCTTGATTATTGTATGTGCTTTTTCTCCCAAAGAAACATTGGGGAGAATATTGCTTGAATGTTTTCATTGAGAATGTGTACATTTCAATACTGTTTATTCTCTGTGGCAACCTCCTGCATTTTCTATCGATTTGGTCAACTATTGTATACCTGTATCAATCTCCCAACTATATTGGTATCCCCATGCTCCATGTGAAGGCAAGAGATTTGAAAAGAATAAAAGAACCCAATCTAATTTGCGCAAGTGCTTTAACTGAAAAGTAACTTTAGGTGTGGTATGGGCATTGGTATGTGAAACTTGTTAGAGTGATTTGAACAAGATAACAGTTGTTTGTTAATGCATTTCTAGAAAAGGTAAAAGAATTCATGACCCAGAATGCAGGTTGCTGGTGCATCTCCATTTCACTGTTTCAGTCATTAATTTAATGGGAATGCATGCTCAAAATGAGAGCAAGTAGGAGCTAATGGCATCCGATTCTAGTATGTGCTTTCTGTAATACTTGGGAGCAGTGTTGTACGATATTGGATGAAAAACTGTGTTTTCTCTGGTTTGCAGCTTGTCAGGTCATATTTTTGTGCTTAATGCATTGTCTGGCTTGTCATAGCAACATTTGACTTTTCTCTATGGGATGTCAAAGTAATTAAGGTTATTAACTAAGAAACAATTGATGAAAAACCTGAAGAACTTGAAATTTGATTTTCCTTTAATTGGAAAATAGGAAGTGGACACATGAATATTAGAAACATCGGGTGAAACTCTTTCGATTGAATTGCTAAGATAATAATAAGAAAATGTAGACCCTACACCATTTGATTATTGAGAGCATGCTTTTTTATTTAGCAGTACAGATGATAGAGGGGTCTGAAAAGCATAGTGAAGAGTTAAATGTGTCAGTTTAGCTGGTAGGAGATGGGGAATATTTGCTGGATCAGCAAGGCATATATTTGGTTTTCGTATGAACTTCAAATGGACAGTTAGCATTTTCAGCCACGTCAGCCATGGCCTGCAATCTGCATTAGTGTTTCCCCTCGAATAGTCTGTTCTCCCACCTGTCACTAGAATTGAGAACTAGTGAAGATGTCCTAAAGAATATATGTGTGCATGTGTGTATATATGTAACTTTCTATTTCACACTTGAAGTTCCGTAATTAGAACATAAAAGAGGGGAGACATCTCTGCTATGTTTGGTTTTAGTATATTCGAATTCAATGGTAATTGAGGAGTTTCGTTGAAGATATGAAATGTGCTATGTTTGTTGGAGGTGTGATTAATAGATAGTCCCCTTATTTATTTCTACAGAGTACATATTGAAATCAGTAAGGAACATATCTTATAGTACGATGATACTTTTGTGAACATCATCAATCTGATATACATACCCAAATTTCTAGTTTCTATGATCTTGAAATGAGGAATCCCGGATGCAGCGGGTAGGAGGCTGCAGATTGGTACATTAAGAGGCTGCTTCTTTGCTACATTATTAAGTATGATACTTGTGATTGAAAGTGCCACGATTGTTGACTGACATGTTAATTACTGACCTATGTATCTTTTGTGGCTTTTGTTATGAGCATGACAGGCAATGGACTGACATGCTTGACACTGTTTTATGGCAATGGATTGACATGGACTGACATGCTTGACACTGTTTTATGGCAATAGACTGATATGCTTGACACTGTTTTGCAATATATCTGGTTTTAATAGGATATGTTGAGTACATCAAGTGATTCAAGCTTGGACGATGATTTAGATGAGTTAATGACCATAGTAGAACTGACTGGGAACATGAAGAATTCTATTCCAAAGAGGCCACAACGAACCTGCTCCTTAACCGGATATGCGTACATTGAATTCCTAGTCACTGGTCATGAGGAGACAATTTTCGATATACTTCGTATGGATGCTTCGACCTTTGTTAGTCTAGCGGACATGTTAAGAAATAGAGGATTCTTTGACTACCAACATAACCATTTACCAGTTGAAGAATCATTAGCAATATTTCTGTTTAATGTCTCGCATGGTGGACGTCATAAATTCGTCGCAGATTGTTTTCAACATTCAACTGAAACCATTCATCGTTATTTTAAAATGGCCATGCGAGCCCTATGTCGCTTAGAGAATGCCATAATTCGCCCTATGAATATAAATGAGACTCCTCTTGAGATTTTGAACAACTCCAAATTCTATCCATAGTTCAACGTATTACATTATAACTTCAAACTTGCATTGTTTCCATTAACCGATTTTAACTTGGTCTAAAAATGTTAATAAGATTGTTTTGGAGCCATAGATGAAACACATATTGCCGCAACAGCACCAGCTTCAAAACAAGCCGCATATCGAGGTAGGAAGGCCTATACAACACAAAATGTCATGGCGGCTTGTTCGTTTGATATTAAATTTACATTTGTGTATACCGGGTGGGAGGGAAGCGCCAATGACTTGCGAGTATTTTTAGAAGCCATAACAAGAAGAGATGTAAGATTTCCTCATCCCCATAGAGTAAGTATGCAAACACTCTATAATTTACATCTCTTATGAATCACATGATGTTTACTATTGTTTAATAACTTATGTAATTTCAATATGAATACTTATATTATTATGTATATATATAGATAAGTATTATGTCGTCGACGTTGGGTATACCAATATGCACGGGTTCTTATCACCTTACCAAGGCGAGAGATATCATCTACAAAATTTCTGCGGTAGGGGGCATGGTCCTAAGGGTCCTCGGGAATTATTCAATTACAGGCATTCTTCATTGTGGAATGTCATAGAACGATACTTTGGGGTACTAAAGGCGTGTTTTCCAACCCTGAAGGGTATGACAAACTTCAAGCTTACACGACAAGGATCAATTGTGACAGCATGTTGCGTTGTCCACAATTGGATCCGCGTGCAAGGAGAAGTAGATGAAATGCTCCAAACGTACAAGGCAGAGAATTATGTTGTGCCTAATGGAGGAGAACCATCTCAACAACAAGAAGTTGATTTGTCCCAACCTCAACTATATCAAATGGCACAAAAACGAGACACTATTGTCAATGTGATGTGGGAAGCTTATGTTCAATAATTTGATTTAGGTATTTCAAACTACATAAATGGCTTACTTATATTATTAAAATTCTGAAAAAGTTGCACAATGGACTGCCATGTTTTTAGCTAATGTCATTTTTTTCACATCATTGAAGCTTGTTACAACTTAGTGTTGAATTATGCTTACACTTGAATGATGAATGTTTGTATTTATATTGTGATTATATTGTTTGTAGCAGGTGTTTTCATACAATGACTGACTTTGATCCGTCGGTGTGTTCTAGTGGAGGTGGTCACATGCAAACATTTAAAACCAGAACCAAAGCTAACAACGGTAGGTGGTTTTTCCGATGCCCACGTGGAGGAAATCATAGAGGCTCATTTTATTAGGTTGATGAGTACCACCCAATTCGAACTCATAATAATGTGGAAGAATTGCCAAAATACAATGGGGTCTATCTCCGAAGCAATCATCTAGGGATAATTTGTGCTTGTTGTGGATGTAATATCATATTTTGTTGTATTGTTATAATACTTTCTTTGGTATTGGTTTTCAAGATGTATTAGGTTGAACTCATTGAAATTTTTGTAAGCACTGTTGTTTCGTGTTTCTAAGTTGTAATACTTGTAGTTTGAACAATGGCACTGTTTGTATTAAGCTTTGGTTTAAACAATGCTTTTTTTGATATTTTGGGTTTGTTTGTAAAAGGTTTGAACTGGTATATGGTGTGTTGTTGTAGATCTTGCTAAGTAGCTTTTCAGTTTTTGCTGGTTTTTGCTTCGATCTTATAATAGTGTGCCTTTGTGTCCTCATGAGCTTTTTTTCTTTGCTCCAGTTTTTCTTTGCTCAGAAGGATTTTAGTGCACAAACGGGTAAATCCTACTGGGACATGGGCTGGTGGTGATTCCACTTACAAGTAAGAGAATTTGTGCGTTATTAATCACTGACATTAAATGCTTCTTACACTAACCATGGTTCCCGCTGCATAATTATCTATCACAATGATACCCTAATTATCTTTCACAATGATAGCCGGGACTTGTACCATTGAATTTAATTTTGTCCAGTGATGCTTTAGTTTAAGATGCATTCCTTGTGTCCCAATGTACTCTCCCAAACTACAATTACAGTTTTTAGCTTCCTCATTGGGCAGTTCTATTGGTCCATCATTTTGAAGGAGCTAGATCAGTGATTTGTGTAATTATATGACATGCTCAGTTGGACATCCTATACTTTCAGGTTTTTATATGGCGACCAGGCTCGCTTCGCTTTTTGGGGGATGAAATTCGATTGGTACTAAAGCACACTAAAGGTTTTTTACTTTTTTATTATTTCATTTTTTCTTCCACTTTTCTCGAAAATTGTGATACTAAACATTTTCAATTTTGTGATTTTTCAAAATCTATTAACTATTTTAATTACCAAACACACTTTCTATTTCTACAATTTTATGAAAAAGTCTTTTTTGAATAATTTTTGGAAAACACTTTTAGAACACAATTTTTGAAAAATGCAACCAAACGGAGCCTATATCTATCAAAGTTCCTCGTTGGGTAAGTTTCAACCCGTACTAAAGGCGTAGCAATCTATCAACTTACTTTTTAAAAAAAATTCTCAACACGTCCTATAAATGTAAACACCACAAAATCATATCATTGAGCCATGTACTGTGCTCAACCCCGAGACTCACATAAAATTAGGTATAAACAAGCAACGATCGTGACATTTCAATAACTCTCCTGAAAAACATAAGCAACTTTAAATAGCACCAAAAGTGACTCCGAGTATTTGAACCCAATTCATACACAAATAACAATTAATATCCACCTAAAATCCACAAGCAAAGAAGAAAATAAAGTTCCAATGTAATGAAGAAAACAACCATATCCAGTTTCAATTTCATCCAATCAACAAAATTTTGAGTAAGAAGCAAGAGAATCGCTGTCGTAGTACTACTAGCTCGAAAAGAATACATCTTAGAAAATGTATTTAAAACATTCATGACCAATTTCTTACGCATATTGAACATAATAAGTCACACCACTTGATAGTTCTCTGTGGATAGAATTGTCCTCTGAGCAAACTTCGGAGACGGTCCACCTTTCAGAGGCAGAATATTGAGGACCTGCCAAAATTTTACAGTTAATTTGAGCAAAAATATATGGCAGTGCCTCAATCAACCAACAAAATTAAAATTTATTTTATTAAAATAAACGAACAGGCAAATCCGCTCCGATTAATAAAATTTTCTCGAGAAGTCAAAAGGAGTAGAAAAACAAAGCAGAATCAAAACAACAATAAAAGAACACAAAGATGATTTTAAATGTTATCTCAAATTATCAGAAGCAGAGAACTTCTAAAAAATGGATAAGACCTTCACCATGTTGCGGATGATCTGTTGTATCAGTAGATGTGACCTAACCATGGAATCAAATCCTCCTGCGTAATGATCCCCACTTTCCATTTATGCAAATTGCCTTTTACCAAACCAAACTAAACATTTGTCCCAATCAATTGAGATAGAATACATAAATCTTTTTTATGTCATTCTGTTATATTGAAGGCCATATCTTCTGTTAGTTTCAATAAGTTCACGTCTTTTTCTTAATATGACATCCTATATCAATTTAGGTCTACCCCTCCCCCTAGTGTTTTTATTACTCATGATCTTGTCGTTTTTTTTATTACTGCATCAACTGATCTACGTTGTATGTATTCAAATTACCTTAATCTATTTTCTTTCAATTTGTCCTCAATTCTTACCATTCTACGAATTTTTCATTACTAATTTTATATTTTTTAGTCTTACTATACATGCACCTTAATATTCTCATTTCAACAACATTTGTCCTTTTATGTCATCTTTCTTAGCATTTCAATATTCTGTCCCATACAAAATCACTAGTCTAATAATTGTTCTATAAATTTTTTTTTAATCTTGAAAGTATCGTTCGATCACATAGAACGTCGAAAGTATCTATCCACTTCAGCCAATCAAGTTTGATTTTATGTGTTGCATCATTTGCAATCTCTTCAATTTTGTTAGCAATTGAACATAGATAACAAAAATATTCATTTCGAGATATCTCTTGATTTTAAATCTTTATTTTTTTTACCAGTAATACTCTTATCACTGCTAAAATTATATTCCATGTATTTAGTTTTGATCCTAATTACTCGAAACCACTTTGATGCCAAAATTTCTCTCCATATTTCTAACTTAGCGTTAGCTTCACTCCTAATCTCATCTACTAAGACAATATTATCAAGAAACAATATACACCATGAAACATCCTGAATGTCTAGTCAACAATTCATTCGACATCCATAGCTAAGGCAAAGAGATAAAGACTCAAAACAGATTCTTGGTATAATCCTACTGTAATCAAGAATTCACTTTATTTCTCCTGCAGATGAAGTAATTGTTGTTGCAGCTCCATCATACATGTCTCTTATCACATCAATATACTCATTTGTCACTTTTTTTTTCACCGACAGCCACTATATGATATCTGTAGACACTCTATCGTATGCGTTTTCTAAGTCTATAAAAATCATATGAAGATCTCTCTTTTTTACTCTATACTTATCTATTAATCTCTTTAGTAGACAAATTGCTTCCATAGCTGATCTACTAAACATAAAACCAAACTGATTATGTGGCACTGTTGTTGTTAGCCTTAGACAATATTCAATTACGTTTTCCTATAACATCACCATATGACTCATCAACTTAATATCTCTATAATTATTACAATTTTAAATATCTTATTTATTTTTAAATATAGGCACTAGAATACTCTTTCTCCACTTTTCGGGTATTTTCCTAATTATTATGATTTTATTAAATAACTTTGTTAACTAAGATACTTTCACTTCGCCCAGGTATTTTCAAACATCCACAGAAATACCATCTAGCCCCAAACTCGGAGAAAATAAGAGGGTTATACGTTAAGTAGCTAACAGCTAACACGTCAAAAAACCCGTTATCCATGAACATGAATCCAAATAATTTTTGCATATTACCACTAATGGAATTAAATTTAACGAGTTTGGTCCAGTTTCGACTACACATCCTTCTACATAGGGCAGTGACTACAACCAGAATAACTATGGTTGAGTTGGTTGAGGTGATTTGTTCAGGGGCCTTATTTTACAAAATTCCTACTTAAGAAGATAAATAGTTCAATCATACAACTGAAAGGGAATCAAAACATCAATTTAAGATGTAAATTCAAAATAGAAATTTTAACAAACATTCCATTCGTATGTCATTCGACCTATGCAATTTGTGCAGCTACCTTCTTCTCATATAGTCCTAACACAAATTCACTTTTAGGGAGATGCATTTATCATGAGTCTATTCTGCAGACGCTACAGATGCATCATCCATACAAATGTCAAGCAAAATCCAGCCATTAATATAACTCCAATACCATAATTAAGATCAATAAAAATTGCACGAATCGATTATGAATTTATAAATGTGTGTGTGTGTAGAGGGAGTGCGCGTGGAGAGAGAGAGAGAGAGAGAGAGATGAAACCTTTAGGTCACTGAATGTATTTGCAGCAGTAAAACGCACTGAAATTGGGAAAAAGACTGACGAATCGGCAGAAGGGACAACGAATTCCATAGATCCACTGCCAAGTTTTCCAACACAGTTAGAAACCAAACAAGCACTATAAAATGCATTTTGCGTCGAAGAATTGAGGTCCAAATATAAGAAACTAAAATCCATTTCATTGAGCAATTGGGATTTTCATCTTGTGCTGACCTGCGGTTTGAATTATCAATGAGAAGTATGGACCACTCCAAAATAGAATTTCTCGAGTCATACCTGTGAGAAGAACATGCTCAATTCCATTTACAAGGGGAAAGTGGTGTATTCTGCTGCGTGAAAAGGGAAGAAACATGAATTTAAAGAGCTAAGTTCTCTTTTATTTAAGGGTGAATGGATGGAACTTTCACATATTGACCTCGAAAGTATGGGATTAGCTCATTTAAGATCACAGAATATGTCCCCAAAGAGATCTGAACAAGAAAGCTCAGAAGGGGTAAATGACATCCTTAAATTTGATCCAATATATTACACTTCAGGACAAAATTAACATTCAGGTATTTAAATATTGAACTACAGATTTTGGTGATATGATAAATCAATTCCAGGATGTGATGACTCAGAAGAAGGAAAAGTTCAAGACTAGGAGGCTTGAGACCAGAGATATATAGTGAGAAACTTCTAGGCAGCTAATGGATAACATTACCAAGATTGAAAAAGTAAAACGAGACAGACATTCGTAGGATCCCAACTCATATTCCCACAGTATATAGCTAACAATGATATTGAAATGAAGGAAAATGGTTTTTCTTTAAATTGTTACTTGAACTTATAATTTTAATATAGCATAAACAATACAACAGTAAACATAGACATGCTTGCTTTACTGATTAATATTATATATAGTTTGTTCACTTGGGTCGTTTTACCATCAAACGCAAACTCTAGTCCTGGATACTACGAAATAAGATCATACTGCCATTACTTAGTGAAGATGAACATGAAAGCTAAGAATTCAGAACCAAAGCAGTCAGGAAAAACAAAAACAAACAAACAAAAACCAAAAAAAAAAAAAAACCTCCTACTTGGAAAATAAGGTTAAGGAATATGAAATCCAGCATGTTTATTTTGCTACGGTTTACATAATTCATACTTCATTGTAATGGATATAAACCAGCATAAGCTGAAGCTCACTGCCCATTGTAATCAAAATTTGCATGGATTCTCCACACAACAAGAAAAGAATGCCAAAACAAATTTGATAAAGTTAATTAATGACAATGCTACAAAATCCATTAGAATAATGAAGTAACATTAATCCCCTTTGGAGTGTTTTGTGCACACATTCCAAAAGAGGAAATCAATATCTATACACATGGAAACTATGAGGTGGTGCAGAGATCATCCATACCCTGCATACCAAACATCATAAAAGTGTCATAAGGAATTCCATGAACATGAAGCCAGCATTAGAATGTCATGATGCCTTATTAGCACAATTCAATGCATTTCTAACTGAGAAAGGCAAAAGGTGGGTGGGGGGAGGGGGGGACACCATGCATCATATTTTTCACCAGTTCTGAAATCTAGATAAGCATACTGAAATTATGTACTTAGTTTCACCTACTAAGATCAGTGTAATTTTGAAATATAGAGTACAGAGTACTCCAACCATAACTTTCACTAACAATACTGATGGACAATTAATAGCCTATAAACTCTGCAAAAAAAAAAAAAAAAAAGCAAAAGTTGGAATATGAACGAAAGCTAATAATTAAATAACTCTCAAAAAGCTCCAATCAATCTTTATGCTCTCCATTTTTCTTCTTTTGGTGCAGCTAATTACCAAACACTCCAGCAGCTAGAGCACCAGTGGAAAGTCATATGCCTAGTGCAAAAGAAAATTCACGGAACTCACCCAAAAAAAAAAAAAAGAAAGAGAGCAAGCAAGCAAATCAGTTTATTGATAACTGATGAGCAAATAAAATTAAATTACACTTTGCGGGAGTCCGTCAAAAATCATTCATGGAGGTGTGCATGCATTATGTCAGGATGTTTGGAGTAATTATAGCTGGACTACTGATCTATACTTATAAGAAATCACATGAGACAAGCTTGATATGCTGGGTGCATCTAGCCTATTTCCTGAAAGGGTAATTTTTATGGCATTTTGATGGAGCATCCCGGGAACCAAAAGGACGTAGATACTATTCTGCTGTGAGGACAACAGTAAGTAGTCTGACAAATTGACAATATCTTCCATGTTCTACCCATGCTAATAAGTCAAACAGAGCCAAGTAATGCAAAAACTAGATCCATTTAGGACGAGTATAGGATTACAATTGAAAAGATAGCCTTTCTTTCAATGTCCAATTATGTTTGCACCCTATAGCATTTAACCATGTAATTGTAATTTACCCATAATCAGGTTCTCCTAAAAATGGGGTATATTTTAACTTTAATGCTAGACTACACCAAAACATGTCTCAGCTCTAAAACACTGACAACCTCCAAACGAAATTTACCAAAACGCAAGTTATAACAGCACAAATCAGATTTACCTCCAATCACCATCAATCTGCCTTACATTCGGTGCCTCTCTAAGAGCCGGAAGAGGTACTGAAATCACAACATTTTGCAAATCGAACATTGATGAAGCTTCATACTCAATATTGACATAAGTTTCATTTCCAGAAACGGAGGGCCAGCAGTTGACTAAGTCAAAATAAAAAGATTTCAGTAAATAACAAAGGCATAAAGAAACAGAAAGTTATACATGAGAAAGGCAATTTGCATTTCAACCCACTAGTCAATGGCACAACCGACTCATCTGCACTTTGCATTCTCCATTTCAACAGGCCAACGCCATCACCAGATTGGCCAGTGGGAAACGGCCTGTTAGGATCTTTGAGGCCTAAGATATTTTCATTGGAAAACAACTCTTTGTTGACGTTAGGATGAGTTTTGAAGAGAATGCCTGGATTTCCCCCCGTCTCAATCTGAAAGTAAGGCACAACGCTATAAGCATGTCAAACAAAGTAGCAGAATGTAAATCTACAATAACATGTGAACTTGTGAAGTGGCCAAAAAGCAAGTAATTCCATAAGTAACACAAAAGTTGGTCTTAAAGGGTTATTAGTCTTTAACAAATAAAAATAAAATGACAACAACAAAGAATTTATGGTGACGAGGAAGATTATGAGCCTGTTTGATTCCCACTTGGAATAGGATCGATCCATTCTCTTCCCGTTCACATAACATTTAAATTTTAAATGCAAAGAAGTCACCGTTTTCAACAAAAACATTTAGGTACACGGTAATCATCTAAAGGTAATGGTCAAGTCATGAATTGTCATTTCATGAAAACCCAAAAATTACCAGATAAGAAAAAATATGATGCAGTTTCCTATTTTTTTACAAATGGCTCTGCTCAGGCTGATGCGAGCAGACATTCACACTAAGAAGGCCATGTACCTTATAAGTGATGCCATCCAAATTCAAGGCATGTATGCATACTACAATAAATGGTCATTTATCTCTCAAATAATCTCTTTCAACTCATTATTTGCATGAAAGCTTACTTTCGTCAACAATCCATCCAACTATCCTCAGCTTATGGAATAACAAGACGAGATTCAACTAGCTTGTCCAGGAAGAATAAAGCCAATGCTTCTGCTTATTTAATTATTTGCAGCAAGGTGAAGCCAAACAAATGTTGGCACACCCTTTGGGTGAAATGCTAACAAACCATAGCGATACCAATACCGATATCTCTTCCAATACCGCAATTTAGAACCTTGACACACACAGAGGCGCAGAGAGACAGAGAGAGAGAGAGAGGACCTGAACTTGGATGAGCCCATCTTCCTGGTTAAGAATTTGAAGAGACAAAGTTCCCTGAACATCAAAGTTACTGACACCACCATCTTGCTTTAGTGTTACATTGAGTCTCTCTTCAACGGACAATGTGATGGGATCTGTCAATGGAGGAGCAGCTGATCTGGATGGACCAGTACTTGGGCGCACATCCTCAAGAATAACTTCACCTTCGGCTTTCAAAGATTCCAAAAACTGGTTTGCCCTTTGTGTTTTGCCAAGCTGCATACCAAGACCTTTTGGAGGTGCAGTAGCAGATGAAGCTGGACGACCTAATAATGCAACTACAAGCCGTCAAAATATATCCGTAGTTTATTTTCAATCATCCCATACCATACTTCAAGAAAAGAAATACCTTTAATAATTAAGGGGCAACGGAGAGTACTGAAACATGAAAGACCAATGTATATAGTTGCAAGACTAGTCACTGATCACAGAGGTCTAATGCATAAACCAATATCAAGCGCACAACATTCAAATAAATTCAGAACGGACAAGTGCATATGTTGTACATGCAAGTGGTTTGTTGTCAGAAACAACCAAGAGATGTAGGAAGCTGTAAGACATTCAAACATGTTAAAGGGATTTACAGTTCTTCAACCCATATGACATCATCAAACTAATAAATGTGATTACCAGGAAACATTTCATCATAATTTGCATAACTAAACTAAGCCTTCATGGACAGGGAGAAGAAGGGGAAAAAAAAACTTTAGTGATGCCCACACTTCCTTTAGTCCTTGTATGGATAGACAAAGAAAAGTGAGGTCAAATTCATTAATCACCCAACCCCAAATATACACTGAAGCAATTACATGCAGTACAACACATAGTGTATGATGAGAAACAGGATAATTACTGGGGCTTAATAGAGATCTCCGGCCAGCAATCTTCTTTTTGGCTCTTCCAATCATTTCACTTGGCTCAAGAAATTTTATCGTTCTTTTATCACTCCAAACCTATCAGCCATATATACAATTTGTGTAGACAAAATAGACTTACCAGTACCTCAATTTGTGTTCCACTTCTGATTTCATAGGACTATTTGCCATCATGAAAAGGAAATTGTTTTAAACCACAGCCATATGCATCCCCATCATCCCTCTCACACGGTGAATCCCACGTTGTGAGGGAGGGGACTAGTGGCAGTGTGGCAAAGCGTAAAGTGCTATAAATTTAGCAATGACAAATCACTTGTGTTACAACAAAGAGTTGCTCAACCTTCCAGCTAACCCGTATGAAGGTTGTATGTGCTCCGTTGACATACATTTGAATATCAGTACATCATTAGACAGATATAGGAATTACAGCTGTTACTCAGTAGTGAAGAGAAATTAGGAATAAGAATCATTTTTAGGCAACAAATATGAAAAACAATAAAAAGAGGTTACCTGAACAGCCTCGAACAAATTTAGGCCACAACGTAGATTAGCATCAAATAAACTAATATCCAGTCTACCTTCTCCAAAAAAATGACAAATAAATAGAAAAAGAAGCTAAAAAGGGGGGAAAGAAGGCAAACAGACAGATCACTATGTTAGGCGGTTTTAGTTCATCAAGTATTTATAATCACATTCAAACCTCAAAAACAAGATCGCACATTTCTAAATGAACCAAGATGAACAGGGACAAACCTTTAGACTTGCTAGAAAACGATTCCACATCGGTGCTTAATCCAAACCCCGAACCACTCCCAAAACCAGTTCCACTGCTAGATATGCTCATCTCGCTACCGAAACCACTATCAATTCTCCCAGAACCCGTCGACTGTAAAGACATGAACCCTCCTTTTTCACCTCTATTCTTTTCAATCTGCAAAGCATTTATGCATACTTTTATTAGGACGTAACTTGCAAAAAAATATGGAGAGGGGCCACTCTCGACTCTGCAGAAGAATTCTTGGGCACCCAGTTATTACCTTGCTTTTGTCGATTTCACTAGCTTTGCGCTTCATGACATCCTTAGTCTCATTAATCTTGCTTTGCATGACCAACTTGTGCAATCTCTCCTCGTGACTCTCCATCTCGCAGTACTGTCTAACCTGTGCAACAGTTACATTTTCCTTGTGCCCAAGAGAGATGACTTCATCAAATGCAAAAATCAGCTCAAAAGCTGTCTTGCAAATGCCCTCTTCATCCAGAGAAGAAGAAAATTCAGGTACCTATACGAGGTTACAGAATCAACCCAAAGGACTGTCTATAACATATCAATATCATGAAAAGCATCAGCATTCATGATTCACCACTGAGACAAATTCCAACGTGATTAGAACATTCTGCCTGAAGAGGCATTACTATGAATTCAGAATCAAAAAATCAGAGCATAGGGGCAGCATGAGGCACATTTTTTTTCCTATACTCAGAACTGGGGAGCTAACTGGTCAAGAAAATATGCACGCCAACTCATTTAAAAAATGGACACATATAAAGATAACAGTCAATTCAATAACACATATAACAGCTGTATGATGGTAGAAAATATACCAGTTTGGAAAGTAGCCTCAGTGTGTCCAAATCTTCAAGAATGTTGCTTTGTTTGTTCGTTACAAGCAGTAAATACAAAGCCTCTATTGGTTGGTAAACATAGCGCACATTCTCAGTCTCAACATATGTATGTTGTTTTCCTGTTCCAACCAACTTTGGGAAAGCTGCAAGAAGACCCTCAATTCTAATGCGAGACATATCCACAAATTGTCTTGAAACAAGTGCTGCAAAAAAAATAGACAAACCATTAACAGCAGTACATACATGATCGAAATTCACAAAATGAAAGAGACCCCACACACTGCAAATAAAGTTCACTGCCAAGTCACTTTTCCGAAATAGACGTTAACAATTTCTATATGAAAAAAAGGGAGATGTGACTATGAGGAATCAATTAAACCAAATTAAGGCTTGTGTCCCAATCAATTGAGGTCAACCACATGCGAGGCGTCAATTCTTTTAATAAATATAAATTCACATGGAAGAAAGCAGGTGAAATAAAAAGTTCAACAAACTAGACTCCAAAGGATGAATCCAGAACTGTGATCAAGAGGAAAATAGGCATACAAGAGAATTGAATTAAATCCCAGCAAGCAATGGTCATACAACCATCAAATGCCAACATTCAGAAAAGGAAATGCTGATTCATTGTTTACTATACAGTCTTCCTATTTATTCATGCTCTTCCTTCATGCATGGTTGCACCAGCTCCATTACCTCTTTTTCTCAATAAATTAACTTTATTATGGAGGGAGGAAGGCAGAGAGTTGAATGAAAATGGAAGTAATGTAGGATGAGTGCTTCTCCTAGAAGTTGTGACAATGATTTTTGATGTGGGGAAGTCATTAAAAAGAAAAGTGTTTTAGAAGCTGGTTTTAAATATCTTTAGCAGCTAAATAGTAAGCAAAGTTTGGAGTTCAAATGGTAAGCGATACTGGCATGGGATGAAATAATTGAGGAAACTGGAAAACTAGGACAGATGAGCTGTTCTGGCAACATGAAGTACCTCATGAAAATTAATTAGGACCTAGTTAGGTATTCTACCAATATTAGGATTGACCAATCAAACAGAGAAGAGTTAGGTTTGTTAAATAACATTTTCCGAGAATCGGATCTACTTCAGAGGGTTTAATAGCATTGAAATACAGAAAAACCAAAGATGGGGGATGGAGAGAAGAAAAAAGTAGAAAAAAACGAATAAAGGAGAAGAAAATAGTTTCACACTCGTGTCCCACAAGCATTGCTACTAGAGTAGCTTGCAGAAGCCAATGACAAAGACACTTCTAAGGCTCTATGCCTTTGTCTATGATTTTTCTCCAACAAAATGAAAGAATTACATAACTTGATCTGAACTCCAGTACGATTCCCGCTCAAAGGAGGGATTGCCCTCTAATTTTGGTAAGTAAAATACTTACACTAGCACCTACATAAACCCAATTAAACAATAGCAACTATGTGTCTAGACTGGACATGACCCAACATATAATCATCCAAGCCCATTGCATCAAGTTTAACACAATCAATATTATCAATGAAACATGGATTCCTAAAACACAGTAGAATGTAAACCAGCAACTTGCTTTGAAGAAACTAAGGAAAAACTCTCAATGGGAAAACACAACTCTAGAGGATCCAAATAGACCTCATGTCATCCCTTAGCCAAATCAAGTCCTGGACCATGGAAACATATCGTCAAGGCCTTTAGACACCTTACATGAGTAGTAATTGTCTCCATCAGGTAATCTCATACACCAAAAACATTTAAATCTCGTAAATTCACGCTATGACAAGTGCTATCAACCTCCCAGCCTAGTGATGCGAAAGTTGAGAAGGAAGCTACCTATTATAGTATTATCTCTCCTGATTGTAAGCAGCATTTGTTATGTGCTTGAAACAACCTTTTTTATTAGATTACTCAGTGTACAACACTAAGCCTCTGTTTGGCATAGCTTTTTTTTAAGGCTTTTTGCAAAGTCTCTTAAAATCCCCCTTGTTTAGCCTCCCACCGTAATCAATTAATTTTTTTCACATCTTTCCACATCTACTTTTTTACCCAAAAACACCTACAAAAAATTTTGAGAGAAAAAATAGTTATTGCTCTCCTATCTTGTTGGTTATCTACATAAGAGAAGAGAAAGTGTCCTGAAAGTTCACTAAACTAACCTTATACTAATGTCATTTTATTTATTTCTTTTATTTTTAAAGGGACGACTTTTGACATTGTAAAATAAAACCATTTCAAGTGGTTTCTTTTCTCTCCAAATCTCTTCACTTCGAGAAGATTCAAAACAAATGTTTCAAGAGAAAACCAAATCTTGCCATTTCTCTCCAGTTCTCTCCTTTTTAACTAACCAAACAAGTGACTGGAATGATAACTCAACCATTTCTTTTCTTATCTTTTCAAGGCACTCAATCGAAAGAGACTTTCTTTTGTTTTCTTTCCTAATTACTCAATCCAAACAAACTTTTAAAGCCATGCCCTAATTATATGGGTTAGAGCTTAGTTAGAGTTAAAAAGTTCAGGATCTCCCATACAATTAGAATAACACATTAAAACACTAATTTTATCCCACAACTATGTTACCTATAGGGATAAGGAACAAATCATAAAACTCGTGCAGTTTAAATTGTTTCCAAGAGGGAGTAAAAGACAGACATTCACCTTTCCCGGATTTACTTATAATAGAAGCCGCAAGAACAACCTGCATGACAAGCATACACAGTGATAAGTGATTACCAAAAAAATACCTAAATTTTTTATTTAAAAACAAAACAAAAAAAACAAGTCCAGCACTCAAAATTCCGACAGATCAACATGTATCAATTGCCCCTTTCCTAGTTTCCACATATATATGAAGAAGATAAAAGAAGCCAGAAATCAGTGAGAATTACCATTTTTAACAAAATACGAGTGGACGCTCACTGATCTGAAAGCAGCGACACGAATCCAATGGCGCCCCTGTGCAATCAAATCAAGTTAACATACCCGTCGAATCCCGTGTATATTATACACATAGATCAAAGAAATGAAGTAGATGATATAATTAAGGCCGATCTCACAAATTAGCCGATTCGAGAGAAAACCTGCGCAACAACGATTGGGATAATTGATCGGATCTGGAACAAACAGTGAATAAACTAATCGGATCGGAATCAGATCTGCGACGGCAACCGGTAGAACTATCGTTCTAGAGAGAGAAGTTAGGAAGAGAGATGGCGGAAATGAGTGAGTGGAGAGATCGAAACATACCTTGAGATCAGAACCAACGCGAGGGATTACGGAACCAGAGAGAGAGAGAGAGAGAGAGAGACTGGAGGA
>JAOTRH010000024.1:17843149-17906326 GCA_034768845.1 Heliamphora exappendiculata | reverse complement strand
CCCCAAAAAAAAATAATAATAAATGATAAACCTTCACAACTATTTTCTCTCTTTTTTTAACAATATTTCAATTTTCCAAAGTCAATTTAGTGAAAAGAAGCATCGAATAATGTTGGAAATTGGACAAGTGCTCCTAAGAGGAATAAGCTAGTCACCTTTAGTATCTTTTCATTTTTCAAGAAGTCGGTTATTTGTCGGCATGCTCAACACCACCAACCCAAACCAAAGAAGCATTGCAAGACGAAGTAAGAGGAAGACATAAATAGATAGAAGACAAGGATTACCGCTTTCAATCCAAAATACTTTAACAAAATTGGAGGTTTTGTACCTCTTCAACAAGAGTAAACTCACTCTTCTCCAAACATAGAAACAACCTCATCAACAATATGAACACATCTGAGATAGCTCAACATCTCTTCATTAACTCCATAACAACTATTAGCACAACCACCATACCCAATAAGAAACAACAATCAAGTCACCCACATCACCAACCCCATATACAACTAAAGAGGAGGTAACCTTCTAACTCTAGCTTGTAGTGATGCTCAAAATAATAGATCTTCACTGGCGAGGATTATGGGTGTGACAGGCTATCCTCGTTGTCTAGCCCACCATCAATGACAAACATTTTTTATATGATCATCACCATTCTATTTTTATCAGCTTCAATGTAGAGATTAATTTTGATGGATGTGTCGTAATCGATATTAGAGATTGTATGGATATTACTATAGTGAGTAGTACTCTCCCCTTGGGTAACTCCAAGGGCTCTGGTATTTCTTGGAATTCAGTGGCATCCTAACGATATAGATTTACTCAATTCAGGCAGAATTACACTTCTTACCTTTCGCTGGTAAAGTTCATTTTTGTGTGGTCAATACAACAGAGATAACATGACATTATTTGGACAAGAAAGATGTTGTGTGTTGTCCTAGACAAGCTACTACTCTTTAGTAGGCAACATGATATGAGGAACATTTATTGGTTTAAGTTGTTCTGGACATTTTATTAAGATAAAATCAAGCTCTATGGTGCTTTATGATCTCAAGCAAGTGTGGTTTGTAGCAAAAAGGTTTAGATCCTTTTTGCTTTGTAGCAAAAGAAGGCACTCTCCCATATAAGGAAAAGTACACTTCCCCCTCAGCCACTATATCACAGCATACATGACAATTTTACGAAGCAGTTCCCTCTTCCAAATCACAAACAAAATGTTCAATTGCAACCAGTTTTATTTTAAATTCCTTACCATAATCCATTCACCTGCTATGAAAACTGCACTTCCTAATAGAACTGAAATGTATCACGGATTCACACACAAGTGAAAAACCAAAATGCTCAGAGTGGACATTCTAATACCCAATTAAACACATAACCCTACTACGCTTCAGTTTATCCAATTTTCTATCGGAAACTTAACCTCGATACCAGAAGATATTCTTATTTTCTTTTGTACATAATTTTTAATACAATCTCATACTCAACACCTTACAGCACGAGCTGACAACAGCCATGCATCACCGCAGCTATTTTCTCAATTTTTGTTATAGCTATTGCAGCCGCTGAAGCGGCTATTGGACTGGCTATTCTTTTGTTAATTTATCGTAACAGAAAATATTGACTACCCATACTCAAGGCCGTGTTTAGTTAGTTAGCACCTAGAAAGTACTACTATACATATACATAAACATATAAAAACATATATGTGTATGTACAATATAGAATGTGCTTAGTAAGTTGCTATTTCGAGTCCTCTTAGGCCCCAATTGAGTTGTGAGACATATATATATATATATATATATATATATATATATATTGTTTGTATGTATGTACAATATATAGAATGTGCTCCAATCGAGTCCACACACCTAATATTGTTTATTTTTGTGAAAAGGTTAGTTTGGTAAATTGATTTAAATCCTTTCTTTTCTTTTCTCTTATGTAGGCTAAACAAAAAAGATATGAGAGAAACAATTATCCTTTCTCTCCTATTTATCCAAACAAGATGCAGAGAAAACACAGTCCTTTCTTTTCTTTTCTTTTCTTTTCTCTTACTATTTAAATAATCTTTTCTTTTCTTTTCTCTCCTTTCTTCCCAAACGGAGTGTTAGACTTACAGAGCTGATGTAGTCAAGAAGGCCAGCGTTAGCTTCACCATCCTTTGCAGGGGCATCAATTTGCACTCCCAATGCCTCGTCGCTGAAATCTGAAATCAAAGGAAACCATCAAAACAGAATAATTTACATCTATATCACATGCATAAATATATAAATTCACATAGAATGCCTCCCGCACGAAGAATAGATATAAACTTATTAAAACAAAAAACACTCATATAGACTATAATTTAATTGGGCCAAAAGTTTAGTTTTGTTTGGTTAATATATAGTATCCGAGACACACGTCTGCAATATTTAATTTATTAAAAAAATATCACATTAAAAAAAGTAAATTAAATGCAATATTGAAAAGTAAGATTGAAAGAGGGGAGGAGTTTGGGGAAAAATTGAAGCAATTACATGATTTTTTTTCCGTTAATCTCCATATAGTTGTTGGATGAGAGAGAGAGAGAGAGAGAGAGAGAGAGAGAGAGAGAGAACCAGTGATAGTGGAGAGCTTAGAACCAGGCTTGGCATGGATCGTAATGGCGACGGAAGAAGGAGGAAGGAAGCGAAGACACGGTGGGAATTTGGTGCTTGAGGTTACGGAGGCCTGAGACTGAGTCAACTCAACGGGGTTGCCCTTGCCCTTGCCTTTCTTTGTCGGAGCCATCTCCTTCTCCTCCTAATTTTTAACCAAAGAATAAAAGAAGAGACGCACATTAACCAAAACCAAATAGTTCTGGTCCGGTTCAAGAAAAAAATAAAAAGTGAAAAAGAAAAAAACAAAAGCAATTAGCAGTTGGAAAATATTGAAAAAAAGGGAGTTATTTACATTGACCTTGAGTCTCTTAATTTTAAATTGAGAGATTTTAAAATATTATTTTTAAATTTATTTTGAAATATTTGTACAAATAATCACACAATTTATTATATGAATAACGAATCGTTTTGTAAAACTTTCCAAATAAGATATGTCTACGCATATTAATTTGATTTCATAGTTGATAGTTTAGTTATTATTTACAAAACTAAAAACTGTCGAGATACAATTCAATTCACGAAGTGCGGTTTCTGTTTTTTATTTCAAATCGAAATGAACTATATACATACATGTTTATATTCTGATAAATATTAATAAAATTCCTAAAATTGTAAAAATTACCTAGACACATTTTAGTTCATCCAAGAATTTAATTATTTTTCTTCTCATTTACCTGTGTCAAAGGCTCACCTCTCTATTTCTCTCATCTTTAGCTTGAAAATGGAATGTAAAGTTCTGAGCACTTATGCGACATTTGTCTCAAAATTTTGAGATATATTAATGTTGAATTTGTAAAATAAAAAGAAAACTAGTACCATTGTTGTAGAAATTTAGCAACGCAATGCTTACTATTTTTTTATATTTAAATATTTAATATATGTTTTTAGTTGTATGTTTTAAGAAAACACCCCTAGCTTTTAGAAAGTTAACATGTATAGCATACGCGTTTGTATTTATTTTGCACATCATGACATTCTCTGCTCAATGTGGGATGTTATAATATTGGGCCGCCATGAAACCTAATATACATATGCAGGAAGAAATCCACCACCTGGGCCGAGCGCCACAAAATACTTGGCATTAATGGATGCATTGTCAACAAAACCAGAACAAGAAGTTACACACACACACACACACACACACACACACACACACATATATATATATATATATATATCGCATCAAGATGAGTCCATGCACCCAACTCTGGATGTTATATACAAGTGTGAACAATAGGAACAAAGTGAGTGACAAACATACAAGTCATATACTGCATACTAGTCACTAGCTTACCACCACAATGTGTATGTACATATGTCCATATATTCATAACTATTTACACCAATAAAAAAAAAAAATGACAGTGTCTAAGCTGTGTGGCAAGAAGCTCAGGCATCAAAAACCGAAACGCTGTACATATGTTCACAAAAGGATTTAAAAGCAACACGAGCTCAACAATCGGACTTGCCTTCGTTGAGAGACTCGAGACTCTTGTAGAAGCTCGATTTGGTCTTATGTGTGGGATGATTTTGCACCTTGCCTAAGCAGCAAGTCTTTCAGCTCACTATGGCCCCGGAGATCTTCTAATGCATCTGCAGTTGTCTTGGGTATGACACACCCAGAAGAAGATGCCACGCTTAAAGAAGCAGCATGTTGAGCCCAAGGCTCCTCTGACATTTTGTTTTGCTGGTGGATATGGTTGTTGGACTTTTCAGGCTTGGAAGAAGCATCAGACAAGTTGATCGAGTTGGGTATGTCCTGACGAAGAGATGGGGCTTTCTTCAACATACGATAAGCACCAACGGCAGCATCTTGGGATTTTCTGGCTCGAAACAATCCTCCAGGGTCGAGTGGCTCACATAGATGCCCTTTCTGATCAAAAGATTCCGGTCTGAGAGAGGTAACAGAACATCAGTTAAAATCTGCACAAGCCAAAAGCAGACAAAAAAGAAAATCTACTAGTAGCATATTCATCTAAACACTTTAGCAACTCAATAATTGAGAAGACCTTCTCTGTACAAGTTATACTGATAATCCCAATTAAGGGAATCAGAGAGATCACCACTTCTAAAACTAGTGAAAAGTGCCTTTGAATAGACAGGGACTATAATTATAGGTGTTCAATACTTGAAATTGGTGGTGCTTGCATTTTCAAAGTTCTAAGTTTTGGTTCATCTTAGAAGTTCTAAATTTTAGTTCCAATCCAAAGTCATTTAAATCCGTTGTACATCGAAAGGTTTGTTTTCAAATATGTAGAAGGTTAACCTTTTACTCCTGATAAGTTCAGGAAAGAGGACATTTAAAGCATAATTACCAATATGGGACATGGAAGCAGAAAAAGGTAAGGGAAAGGGAAATGTGAAAGATGGTCCAAAAATACTATGTGAGTAGGTGATATATCATACGATTGAATAGGATACGTACTAAGAATCTTAAAACTAGTAACATAAAGCATTAAAGTACTTTAATGATCAGTGAAATATTATTGCAAAACAGTACTTGGAAAATTTTCTAAAAACAATTAAATATTATTGGTGAGAAATAACTCAGAGAGTTTCGGTAACAGCTTGGAAGCATTTTTATGTAACTTCCCTCCAAAACTGCATGTGAGTTTCGTTTCCTTTCCTGAAACAAGTTTCCCCCTCTTTTAAAAGAGTTTTCCTGGTAACTATGGTCAAGATTAAAACTCAATTCATAGTAGAAACCTCCACCATAGTGTGAGCTGGGAGCAGCTCCAAAAAGCAAGGCTACTTAAAAATTCACTTTCAAGTTTCAACAACATCAACACCACCACAAAAAGTGTAGACTATGGTTGCTCACTGATAGAGCTAGCTTTTAGAACCACTTGCACCAATAGGCTCAATTATCTCAGTAGGGAAGTTATATAAACCATTTAGAAAATTCTGCAATTTCTGATCTTCAAAATGAGATTACAATTGCATTAAAAAAATAGTTAATTGAAAAAATCAACTACATCTCGCCAAACCTGCTACAAAAACCCGTACATTTTACTTCCAAGTCCAAGATTGCATCACCTCAGTCACAACATAATCACAAGAGGTCTGTAAACAAAACCCTGAAATTTTATGTCATAGGCTCATAGCAATTGATGTAAATACTGAAGCAAAAAGTTAAGACCACTTAACATGCTTGAAGAGAAATATTTCCTCTAGCGAATGCGACTAATGGAAGTGGTCAACTATCTTTCTTTCTTTTTTGAGGTCTTAGTCAAATATTCTGTAAGGTTTTTAGTTCCAGAAATAGCCCCAGCAAACAATACTTCTCCACTCGCAAAAACCAGCAGAACACTGTTCTCAATGCTGTTCTATGTTCTGACCATCAAATAGGTGACAACAGATTTAGACCCCCGGCCTCAAGAAGAGAGGCCCATATTAACTAAATGACACAAATTTAATTAGGCCGATCAAGGTTAGCTGAATAGGTAAGTCAAAGGAGGCTATATATAAAGGTTGGTTTATCAAGAACACACAAGAAAAGTACTTCAAATTGTTGATTAATGACAACATGATCCTTCCAATGACCAACCCATCCCGATTGTCTTGTATGATGGTCCGATCTTACATGATCATCTCGTATGATGATCCAATTAATGACGGGATGATCGTTTCAATGACCAATCTATCCCAATTGTCTCCTATGACAGTCCGATCTCACACGATCATCTTGTATGACAATCCGATCCTTTCCGACCATTTCTGATCATTTTGTATTACGATCCACTTATGTATTTCAATCACATATATCATTTTACAAAAGGTTAAATTTCTTCCTTTAGTGATGTATAATGAATTACCTGGTAAAATGTTGCATAGCATATTGTTATTTTCAAGGTTTTAGCTAAAAGATGGGTTTCTTCACTAGTTTTTTCATTAAATTGCACAAGATTCCATTCCATGAACTTCATATTATTTTTCATTTGTTTTCCCTACGTACAAGTATCCTGATAGATTGGAAAATGACATCAACAGCATAGAATTATAAACTAGGAAAACAATATATAAACAAAATTACTTTCTAATGACATGAAAAGGGAAAACCCACAAGGGAAACAGAAATGTGAAACATGGTTTAAAAATACCAAGGGAAATGAAAAACACTAGATGATAGGGGTGTTTGGCAAAGCTAATGGTATCAGCTTTTAGTTTCCTACTACTAATTTTAGCTACAAACTGTAATCTTTCCAAACACCCACAACTTCTGTTAGAAACTATAATTTTTTTTTTCTATTTCAGTTACAAGCTATAATCTTTATTAAACACTCACAATTTCTGCTACAAGCTATAATCTATAAGCTACTAGTTCTATCAACCCCAAACACCACCGATATAAGTTCCAATAGGATATCAATTAAGATTCTTCAAAATAGCAACATAAAGCATAAAAAAACTTTCAAAATCAGTTAAAATACAATACTTTGAGCAACTTCTAAGAACAATTAAATATTATTGATGAGATATTAGTATTATGAGCATTAAAAAATAGTAGAAACTATGAGAAGTATGTCTAGAATGATTTCTCAAGATTTCCGGAGAGTTTCTAACAAGTTTTTTTGAAACCATGTTAAGAGTTATGGAAACATCTTGAAAACATATTTTTTCCTTAAAACTTCATGTGAGCTTCGTCTCCGTTCTGGAAATAAATTCCCCCTTTAAAGAGAGTTTCCTGGTAACTATAAGCATTAAATTGCTATAAATGTCAGAAATACAAAAATAGAACCTGGTTCACTTATAGAGCTAGCTTTTAGAACATCCTGTGCCAGAAGGCTCAAATATTGCAGTAGGGAAGTTATATAAAACATTAGAAAACTTCTCGGATTCCTGATCTTCAGATTGAGATTAAAATTTGATGGAAAACAAAAAAAACAATCACATCTCGCCAAAGAATAGCCTGCTACAAAAATTTGTACATTTTAGATTCTCATCCTTTTCAAGTCCAAGACTGCATAATTGCAATATAATCACAACTTTCTCAATGAGGTCTGCAAACAAAACCCTAAAAAAGTTTTGTCATAGAAAAGGATATAATTACTAAAGCCCAGAATCCAGTGAAGCAAACAGCTAGACCTTCAACATGCTTCCAGAGAGAAAACATTTCATCTACCTAATGCGAATAATGAAAGTGGTCAAATATCCATCTTTCTCTATTGGGATCTTAGTCAAATATTCTTTAAGGTTTCTGGTTCATAGCACACAATACTTGTTCACTAACCAAGGCTAGAAGAACGCTGTTCTCAATGCTTCTCCATAATCTGACCATTAAATATTTAGATCCCTAACCACAAGAAGAGAGGCCCACTTTTTTACTAAATAAAAAAATTTAACTAGGTTCCAATGAAGGGCTGGTCTCTTGATGCTCTTTGCCAATCTAGCACACACTTAAAATCAGGGAAAATAAACAAAAACTGATATGAAGTTTATGAAATAAAATGTTGTGCAATTTGATGAAAGAACTAGCGAGTGAAACCGTCTTTTAGCTATAACCTTGAAAGAAACAATATACTATCCAACATATCTTTTGCCCATGGAAGTTAAAGCATTTCATCATAGTAATACATTTGGTTTAGCCATTTTACAAGTAGATGGTTCTATAAGTTCCTCAAAGTACAGAATCATGACAGACTTCAGCCCTTTCCATCACCTTTACGGTGCAGGATAGGTTCACAGGATCTTTGATGACATCCAGGATATTCAGGACAACTTCCATCACTGAGTTCAAGTATTTCTTTGTGAAACATGCTTTGAACAATGCTCCTGACCGTGCAACATCTTTGTTGGGGTGCCTGAGCAAAATCTGATAAATGCAATCATTTTTTGTTTATATAGACATATCTCTATAAGAAAAAATGGCTTTTGGACTTCAGGGAATACCATTCTCCATTTGCCTACTTTAGTTACTTGGAGTGGGGAAATTGTTTCGTTGAATGTTCTCTTCCAGGGTTGGTCATCATCACTGTGGATGGAAATGTTCTGAAGTTCATAAGTGGAGGAGCTACGGCACAATAGCTATCTCCACGAGAGAGAGAGAGTAGCATGAGGAAGAAAGCTAAAACCCTAGAGGCTGTTGGAATAGTTTCACTTTAGTTTGTGAGCAGCTAGGCAAAGGCCTAAGTAATCTGATAATTCGTGATTTGACCAGATTCACTTTATATTGAGACCATGCTTAGCTTAAAAGCTGGTTTTTTTGCAAAAAAACCAAAAAAAAAAACTCTTAAGCCATACTATTTGGCATCCAAAATATGCAAACTAACTTTTTTTCTTTTTCTTTTTCAAGAAAAAAACTAATTCACATCCAAAAGACACTAACTTTTTTTGTGAATAAAATAATTATAATACACTCAATTAAAAATCAACTTTACTTACAAAAACAAGAAAACTCGGGCCAATGTTCAAACACCGCAACTTAAAAGCAAAAAGTAAAGACATATTAGACATTTTAATAAAAAGCAAAATGCTATCATAAAAAATTATCTTAAATAATCTAACTTCTTTTTTTCTTCATCTTTTTTTTTTCTCCTAAAAAAGTTAAACATTTTAAAAGCTAAGTTTCTTAGACATCCCAAATAGGGGCTGAGTATTTATTCTTTCAATGCAAAGTTTCACGAGAAAGTCTTCTAAGACTGTGTCATGGACATCGACTACTCCATTTAATTTATCGCATGAGATGAATGGTTAGCCAATCTTCCATATAGAAGAACTTAGAATCGAATTTTTGCACGAAGTCTTCCCAACAGGAAACCGATCCTAGTGGAAGTTTGCGTACTGCAAATAAGCCCTCTCAGTAAGGAATTTTCAAAATTCTAAGAGGTAATTATTTGTGAATGATGAGGGTATCAACAAATTGTACTACATGATCTCAAGTGTTACGCTTCTTCCCGAGCAAATGAGTAAATAGTGGAACTGAGGGGGTGTTTGGCAAAGCTACTTTTAGTAACTTTTAGCTTCCGCTACTAATTTTAACTATAAACTTATAATCTTTTCCAAACACTTACAACTTCGGCTACAAATTATAAACCGCTTTTTCTTCTATTTCAGCTACAAACTACAATTTTTACCAAATACTGACTAACTTTTGCTACAAACTACAATTTATAAACTACTAATTTCAGCAATGCCAAACACCACCCATGTACCCTTTCAGATATGGTACGTTGTAGATCTCAATTAGCTAAGGAAGATGCAGATCGTGGCTTGGTCATGATTCATGGGGAGAGAAACACGCTTTTGCTTAAAGAGGATGTGCACATAATCGTTAACTTAGTCCATAGTAAGCTTGCTTCTGGAATAGCTGGGACTGAATGTTGCAGTGATGCCATTACCAAGTTCCAAGGAAATCACTCCTATAGAAGGGGCTCCCTTAGAGGCACAAGTTGGAGAAACAGTAGTAGTGTAAGCCTCAACAATGAGATTTCTTATTACGGGGAAGGGTTGACTTCGGATCCATCTTAATCGTGAGGACCACTGCCCAAATTAGCCAAGGCACGTGAGTAGGTTGCAATGAGGAACAAAATTTTCTTTTCCAAGAGACTAAAGAATTAATAAGAAGCTGTGGCATTTGTTGTATGGCCCTTAAACTCTCCATGACTGACTAAAGATAGGTCAGGACAGCTTGTTGAGTAGTTTGACCCTCCAACACAGCATCAGAAGTCTAATGTTTTGAAACATTGATGCCCTCATATCTTCGTTCAAGATGGTGACACTACCACCAACGGTGTTTTTTTATGCTGTCATGCCAAGAAAAAGATCTCTAGAAAGATAACAAGCTCTTGGATGGCTGGAGATTATCGAAAAGGAGAGAGAGGGAGGCACTAATAGTCTTCTATGCCGATTGGAGAGAAGACCAGGAAGAAAGCTTCATGTCTTCATTAATGGAGAGGCCCTTATATGGGGGAGGTTGAGTCATGGGAGATGACTTGCCTTAGACAGGCAACTCAACCTCCTTGCTTCGACAAACCGATGGTTTTCCGGCTATCTACTGTACTGGTAGCAGACCTCAAGAGCAAGAGTATGGGATGACATTTTAGTAGGTATAATATGTGCTTGTCACAGTAAGGAAGATGCGTGCTCTAAGCTTATGTTCCTTGAAATGCAAAACGTTCTGATACGATGAACGGATTTGGAACGTGGTACCATGGTTTTAAATAGTGGTAGTGGTCGACGTAACGGTACCAGTAGCGGTGACGCGGTTTCGGGACGTAACGGCCATAGCATAACGGTAACCGTACCCGGAGCCATGAATTTTTTTATTTTTTGCACAACTCAATAAAAAATAACTAATTTATATCTTTTTATTCCATAAATATATTTATTGAAATTTAAAATAATTTTTGATAAATTTTGTTTGTTTTCTAGACTTGATTCAATATATGCCTTAATATTTTTGCTATATAATCTAATTAAAATTAACAGTTTAATTATTTTTTTGTAGTAATTAATGAATTTATGTATTATAAATTCATAATGCACAACTAAAATGTCATTGAATTTTTAATAACTATAAAATATTGTATATATCAAAGCGCAATATTTGATTTGTTAAATAAATTTTAATTTTGAATTCACTATTTCAAAATTTATATTGTTGTTTAAATTTTAATTTGTATATATCTAATTTTTTTGGAGAGGGATTGTAAACAAGTATGGATCTTGAATAATTTTTTTAAAAACAAAATACTTGAACATTATATTTTCTACCTATAGCATCACAAAAATTTGAATTCATAAACAATGGATCTTCAAGAAGTATGGATCTCGAATCAAACAGGTTGTTTAGTTTTCAACAAATATTTAATTTTAAAAAACTCATCAAAACTGAAAAAAAAACGAACATGTTAAAGAGTCAAAAGTTAACAACGAAAAGTAAAATTAGCCGATTGTTGTGAAATAGAAGAGATTTGAGGCAAATTCCACAATGTCCAAGTAGTATTTAGCTTGTCGGACTACTATGAATTATTTTAGGTTAAAAATAATAGAAAACGTGAGATCTGTTAATAAAAAAACGAAATCAAAAAATTCAAGATCTAAAATCCTGTTACACAAGCCGTGACGACCATAGCGGTGCCGTAACGGCCATAGAGGAGCCACTTCGGTCTGTTTCAGCCGTAATGGTGGTGTAACGACCGTTACACTTGTAAATTTCTTTTACACCAAAAAATTGACCGTAACGGGAAACGAAACCCACCGAAACCGTTACGTAACGGTAACAGTTGCTTTTTAAAACTATGCACGATACGCCACATACCTTAAATTGTGGTATGATTGAGGTAGGCTTATGTATTTACCAATATTAGAATTTACTTCTTTCAAATGATAAGTATGCCATAAAATAGATCATCAATTTTCACTACTTACATAGAACACTTCATATAAAACACATTACTAGAAAGCATTTTAATCAATTTTTTTTTTTACATTGTCTTGCCAAAGTTCAACTTGCTCCAGATTTTAGCTTTCTATTTTGTTTTTTCTTTTTTTATTATGCAAAAAATGTTAAGAAAATAAGTAAAAAAGACTTGGAGATCGCTTTGGAATGCTAAATGTACTGTTTTAAAACAAAGACATATCATGTTTTGAAATGTTTTTGAAATTTGCATTACACAACGTAAATAGCTAGGTTGCTAGCATTTTCTAGTAGCATAGCTCATTACCTCTAAACTATCACATGTTTGGGTTAAAGGCTCTTTGGGTCTTAAAATTGGTCAAGGATGAGCCAACCCAATCAAGGTAAGCCACATTGATCATTCCCCAAACTAACCCCAATCCCCAAGTCCAATAATAATATTGAGCTCGAGTTCCTAGGTTTTTCTCCCAATGATTGGTACTGTAGGTTAATTATCGATTAGATGAAGGTATTTTAGGTAACTTCTTTAGTGAAGATGAGTTGATCAGATGAATGTAATTTAGGTGACTTGTTTAGTGAAGATGAGTTGAACCAATTGGCTAAGGGAGGGTCGGGTTGAGTTGTATTTGTCGAAGTAAGGTTGGAGCATAATCAACAGATTGAGCACGCTTGAGGAGATGAGCACATTGATGGCAAGTTGGGGAATTTGCTCATGCAGAGAATCCTTACCGAGCAAAGGAAATGCTGTGAGCGATCACCAAATTCATGCAGAGAATCCTTAACCGAGCAAAGGCAATGCTATGAGCAATCACCAAATGCTTTTTGTATTCTTGCAGCAGTGTCCCAAGGTAAAGGGCACCAAGGTAAAGGGCACCAAGTGCTATTGCCTTGGCTATGGTGGCTCAAATTCAAAAGGGGGTAGGACATTTGAGCGTGTAATTGGTTCACCCATCACCTCATGAAGTTAACCAGTGGTGACCACATGGTGGCTAATACCGAAAGGGGAGAGAACATGGGACTATGGGAGCATGTCGTTGGCAAGTGGTAACCCTATTCCGAGGAGATTGTGATGACAATGATGTGAGAAATGAGCCAAAGCATGTTACACTAAAAGAATGTGAGTATTAACACACAGATTTACCTCGCTAAAATGGGATACAAACCATAACATACTCTTGTGACAGCAGTATAAATTGTAATAAACCCCAAGATTTAATGGCTACAACTACAAAGTACCATTAGAGAAAAAAAGAAATAAAACTAGTGTAAAATGGCATAACCAACCTAAGGAAATATGCCAAGGAAATATGGACCCAGACAAAGAAGTAGACTGAGGACTCGCTCGAGAGTAAATCACAATATAAGGTACAATCGGGGATAAGCACATTAATGATAGCTGTCAAAGAAATCAGATCTAATAAAGTACACAATAAAGGAACTTCAAGAAAATTAGAGGAAAACAATAACTTTGGGTAGTAGTCCACTGTAATTCATCATAAGGTACTTATAAATCACTTTATAGGTTTCCACCAAATCACGAGGCCCATTGCCTCCTGCAAAAATGATGGATCTATCCTATTGTGCATTTAGAATTTCAACAGGATGATTGATCAAGATATAATACAGCAATTATTTTCTAAAAGATCATATTAACAAATACCAGGTCAATATATGTTCCACATACCTGCTACCTATATCGGTCATGTCATCATCATCTACGATAAAGGGGCCAGAAAACTGAGAATCATCAAAATCATCATCAAGAGATGGCCTACTGGAGCTTCTGGAAAATGACTTCTGTGGTGAGCTGTTGGATGATATCTTCACCCCAAAATACCTCCCAGTTTCATTTTTCTCAAAAGAGAACTACAACAAACAAAAAGCACCCCTTAGTTAAATAGATAGGAAAAGCCAAAGCCCGGCTCACGATTATCAAGCATCAATACCTTGTCAACTGTCGAGCTGGTCTGAACCAAACCTGAACTTCTCTCTGCCCTGGAAGCACTGAGTTTTGAACCCTTAAAAGGAGGGGAAGGAGGCAAAATTTGCTTGTTGTTTGACGATGGGGAATCGGCAACCTTAGATGTAGGTATGCTAACTGGAGGACTTTCAGACCTTAAAAGAGCCTTAGACCTATGACTCCCAGGAAGGTAGGCAGGTGGTGATGGGGATGGAGAGAGAGAAAAGATAGGAGAGGGACAATACTCATCAAAATTTGTAGTATTTTTATGTTGAGATGTTTCAGGCAAATGATGAGGTAAGCTTGTAGGAGGGAGACGATGGGAAATTGGTTTAGAAATTGCAGCTCGGGAGTCTGAGTATGTGGGTGAAGGCGAGGGCAAGGCTGAAGGTGGTGAGGCTCTGTAAAAGTCATAACTCCAGCTATGGCGCCTGCCAAATGGAGAGGAAGATAGAGAACCTTGAGGCACGGGAAGGGAAGGGAACCTCTTCAATGGATCGGCCAGTGGACTCCCAACATAATCTGGTATGAACTGTGGCGTTATAGGCGTAGATGGCTCAGAGCTCACTTCCAAAATTGATGAACGGTACAACACTGACATTGACAGCCTACCACAAAAAGTGTCCACTGGGGTGAACACAAATTGCTGCATCTCTGATTCTTCTCGAGGAGTGAATGGCTCAACAAAAGATGAAACACGGTGAGCAAGGTTAAATGTGAGAATTTGGCTATGTGAATTTAGGTCACGAAAGAGTTTATATGCAGGCAAAAGTCTAACCATCGCATACAATGACCTTAAAAGCAATATTAATTTCTTATACAATGTATGCGAACTAGTACTGCTCGACCTCTTGCTTCCAGAACTACAATCCCTTCCACTCTTTCGACTCTCATACTGCACTACCCATCTCTCTACAATCTTTTCAGTCTTTGCCTCACCCCCAAATTCATCATGCTCTGAATTCAAAAAGCTCGGAAACCGCTCCTTTGACAACATATTCCTAACACGTCCCCTTCTTGGGGAACAACTCACTGGGTCCCAATCACTTAGTCTTTGCACTAAAATCACATCCACCACCATAGGTTCAAGATTACTTTGGTGCCAAAAATCTATGTTATCTTGTGCTGCTGAGCAATCCCTTAGCGCTAAATTAAACCATTTATCCCTCGGCTTAATGCTGGAGGACGACGATGAAGATGAAGATGGAGACGATATCATCTGTTCACCACTATAATTCCGTGATGACACATACGCACCCCTTGATTCAACTATAATCTGAAGACTTTTTGTAAAGAATTCAGTGATTATTTGTTCCATTTTTGCGGGTTCTGACTGAATGTGACCATGATGGAATGCCATAACTTCAATACTCAAAATTCTCACTACAGCAAACCGAAACCTCTTAAAATAATCAATCAGAACCCTAAAAAGTTCCACTTCAAACCAAACCAATTCTACTGCACGAAAATCAAGATACAGATATAAACTAAAATCAAATCAACCAAAGACGAGAGAATTGCAGGGAACTTCACTGGGGAGGCGTACAATATGCTAAATGTGTGGACTTCCAGCTGAGGTATAATCGATGATAAAACCAAAACACAAATTGATATGCATAAAGACAAGTATAGAAGACTCACGGTTCTTCAGTGTTTGCTTTGCAATAGATTAACAGGGTTTGAATTCGAGAGCCCTATATATATATATATATCTATGTATATATATGTGTGTGTGCTTAATTATTGTAGAGAGAGACAGTTGGAGTTGGATACTAAGAAGTAAGGATTGCCCGTTAGTAGAGAGAGTGGATTGAAAGGAGACTTCAGAATCATGAGAGATTTTGATGATGGAGGAAACGGAGAGGGAGGGTTTGTATCAAAGGGTTAGATGATATTATGGTATAAGGTTGGTTTTTGAGTCAGATGGTGCCACGTCAGATTGGACCCACGAGGTTGTGGGACCAGATGATGACGTGGAACATCCAGTGGCTTGTAAAGAGAGTCCCAAAATCTTATATCACGGGACGAGAACGGCCACGATACTGACACGTCGTCTAGACTACTTCATTGGTGGTGGTCGTCGTCGTTTATTTTTTTTTTTCCCAAGGTAAATTAAACAAGGGGGAACAGGGAAGTAAAATAAAAAAGTCTCTCTTAATATTTAGTAGGATAAATTATACTGATTCCTTTATAAATTTTTGATAAAAATAGATATATTTTTGTGATTTTTAAAATAATTTTTTTTTAAATTTAATTTTTATATTAAATTAGTTTAATAGTCAAATTTTTATTATTATTTAATAAAAAAATATTAATTTAATATAATTCACAGTTGATATCTTCATATTACCCCTTCCTCTCTCTCTCTCTCTCTTAATGGATTTTGCTTTGAGTTGTACTGCTTGTGTATTGTTTTTTTAGTTTGCTTATTTGATTATATTACAAAAATATTTTTTTTTATATTTTTGTATTTTGTGAATTTATTTATTATTTAATTATATTTTTTACTTTTTAATCTAATAAGTCAAAATTTAGGTGTTTTTAATCAAATAATCTAATTTTGGTGTTTTTAATAATTTAATTAAATTAATACATTTTTTAATTTTTTCATCGAGATGAGTTAGGAATACAAAAAAAAATCAAATATTACAAAAATAAAAATAAAAACAAATTTTTAGAACACATAAGAAAATCTCTTTAATTTGTTTTATTCTTTTAATATTTGTTTTGGTTAAAAAAGAAAGAAAAATAATACATATAAGAGAGGGAAATAAAGTAAAGAGAGGGAGAGTGTGGAGAGAGTGAGCAGAGAGCAGTGAGAGAGACGAAAGGGCAGAGAGTCGGAGAGAAAGGAGGACAGCAGCGATCGGTCACGCCACCTTTGGTCTCCATCCATCAGCACCTTTCGGACCACTTACCGCCAATCAGCCGCCGGTCGTTACTGTCCTTTCTCTTCGACTCTCTAATTTTGAGCATTTGGTATTATTAAAATTAATTATTTATAAATTATAAATATTTTACAAATATATTAACTTATAATTAAAAATATATATATATTATTTGAAAAAAATTTGTTACTTATTAATAAAATTAATAGTAAAAAATTAAAAATTAATCCAATAAATTTTGTCAAATACTTATATTATATTTGTATTATATTATGTATTCTATCAAAAGAAAATAAAAATATATTAATTATTCTTTTTCTATTCCTTCTTATTATTGTTTCTCTACTATATATATATATATATATATAACATTGTACTATTATATAATTTATGCACTATTGATAATCCATAAATAATAATAAAATAATAAATGAATATAATATATAATTTATATATAAGGATATCTCTCTTCGGAATAGTATAAAACAAGAGAAAAAATAAAAAGTATAATAATATAATGAAAGAAAGAGACAAAATGCATAAAAAAAATAAGTGAATAAATGTACAATTTCATTTAATACAAAATAGGCAAAAATATTTTAGCATTAGAACTTTATTCCAAACGAAAATCGAACCGTCTTTTATTAGTTTGGTTAGGACTTATTCCATAATAAACACAGCTCGCTTTCAATTATATACAAAAAGAATTATATAATTAGTAACAAATTCAATAAATTAGTTTAAACTTGTAACAAATAATAATAATTACAAAAATAATTTATATTGCAAATTCTAATAATTCATAACAATAAATTATAAGGATTAGTTTTATTAATATTAATTTTATTCAATTATATTATTTCATATAAATAACTAAAGTATTCTAAAGATTTATAGGTGAAAGAATGTGAATACTAGTACAAAGAAAAAGTGTTTTTTAAAATAATATTTTTATCATAGCATTATATTATTTTATAACAATGTGTTAATATATTACAAGTGTACGGAAATAATAATTGAAGAAGACTGTAAGTTTTATTTTGGAGTCGATCATTTCACTTAAAAGAGTAATTACACGATTCTCAATTTCAGATGCCACACCTTTTTTTACTATTTTGATATTATATTATTCCTTAATGTATTAATTTTAATTTTATTTTATTAATTTTGTAAAATAGAAATCTTTAACGTTTATTCTAACTATTTATTATCTTATTTTGGTTTTTTTTTATAAATTTTTTTTTGTTTTGATCAAATTTTTTTTACTTTTTCATCTTTTCTTAATGAGTGAAGCCTAAAAAATATAATAATTTAATTATATAATAAAAAAAGTTATTAAAAATAAAAATAAGCAAATAACTCATTATCCCAAACAGAATGAATTATATTTGCACCTCTAGTCGTTTGTAATTTCAACAAGTCAAAAGGGTGGCTAATGCTTCGTCAAGAATAGCTCCTTTTTTTTATTGTCTTTTTTGTTTTGTTTTGAGTAATATTTTTTCACCTTTAATTAAAAAGTTACTTTTTGAAGTTCATTCATTACGCGAAATCTACAATGCAAAAAGTTTGGAAAACAGTAAAAAACCTACTTTAAAGATAAAATGTGATTTTTTTTTATCTTTAGTAATTTTTTAAAATTTTAATTAATTTTAAATTTATCTTATAATCAGAAAAATAAAAATGATGAATATATGGAGAAAAAACTTAAATAAGATAAAAGAGGTTCAAAGGAAAATCCAAACTTTTAAGTGAAACCAAAAGAAACCTAAGTACAAATTCGCCCTAAGATAATTATCTGTTCGAAAAGGTAGAAAATTAAGGGCACGTTTGGTTATACTTTTTATTTCCACTTTTCAGAAAATTGATGTCCCAAAATAATGAAAACGCATTTGTTAGCAATTTTTACAAAATAATTTCTAGAAAAGTGTGTTAAAAACTAGCTTCAAAATAAGAAAATTTGAAAACTATTAAATATTATTTTTAGAATTTTCAAGTTCAATATTTTCAAATAAACTGAAAAACACATTACACAATCTCTCCGTCATCGCAACATCTCAGTCGCCGCCATCGTCATCGTAGTTTCACCAAATCTCAATCACCATTGTCATTATCGCAGAGTCAGATCTCAATCGCAGTTGCTCCTGTCATCGAGCCAAATCTCAATCGCAGTCGTCGTCGTCTTACCAGATCTCAATCATCGTTATTGTTGTTGTTGTTGTCGTCGCCTCACCAGATCTCAATCATCGTCGTCGTCGAGCCAAACCTCAAAATCAGGCGTTGTCATCATTGTTTCGGTCACCATCATCGCCGCTTTCTCTTCACTTCCATTTTCTTGATTAAAAGAATTAAAAAAAGATTCGCATCTCAATCATCATCCTCGTCGCGTCTCATTCGTCGTCGTCCTCTTCACATTTCAGTCACCGTCCTCTTCGTTTCATTTCGCTCACTTTTCTAAAAATAGTGCACTTTAACACAATCTCTCTTTCCAAAACATTATGATTCTTTTTTCAAATTCATTTTTAAAAAATAATTTTCAAATTATAATTTTAAAAAATGTAACCAAATGCGCTCTAACTTCATTTTCCAGAATGATTGGCTCTTCGTGATGAGCCGCAGCTCCTAGAGAAAAAAATTATAAATAAAATCAACATCAAAAGTATTATTGACATGGTTCTAATCAGGGACATAATGAAAGGGACGACAGGGCCACTTTTTTTATAACAAAAAATTATTATTTTTATTTATTATTTTATGTATAAATGAAAATTTTAATATTTTTGACGAGTTTTTAACCCCCAATAAGGTATTTTATTAAAATTATTTTTGAAAATATTACAATAAAATTCTGATACCTATTAATATAGCGCAATATTGTCATTTTAAATTCAAAAAAATGGAAATTATTTTCTTCATGGCTCTGTAAACCATCGGGAAGGACAATTAAGAAATTTAAAATGCTAATCTCTGTTCCCTGGATGGTAGATAAGCATATTCTTATTGTAATTAAGAGCATGTTATTTGTGACAAATTATTGATATTCTGATTTTTACAAGCATGTTTGATTAGGATTTTTTTTATAAAAAAAATAGTTATACCATGAAATAAAGGGAGAAGAGTTATACCAGGAGATAAAAGATCAAAAATAAAATAAAAAACAAAACATAATAGAATTATGATAGAATTGTAATAAATAAGTTTGAATAGAATTATGTCGAATAAGTTATATTATAAAATTATTTTTATATTTGATTAGCATGAGATGAATAATTGAGTAAAGTGATATAATTATTTTGTCAACTAAAATTATGAGAAAATAATTCGGAACAATTTAATCTCTGCAATTCCATCATCTGCTTGGTATTAATTATCTCCCATTTAGTCCCACATATTTAGTATAATTCACCTAAAGAGAATAATTTTGACACTAAAATTAACAAATCAAACAACGAACTAAAAAACACGTAAGACCTGTCTCTCTTAAAAATAGTTTTTCGTGCTTATCTCGTGATCAAATGTAAAACTAAATTTTCAAGAGGGACATGTGTTCCTTGATTCTTATCCCACCTAATAACCAAACATCCTTTTATGGCAAAAAACAAAAAACAACAAAAAGAATAACACAATCACATACACACACGATTTACGTAATTCATTCAAAATTAGAACAGAACTACGAACGCGGAGTTAAAGTGATTTCACTATGAGAAAGGATAATACAATACAATGATACAAAACCCTAGCAAGAGGCAACATATAAATACCCAAACTGGGTGATTACATTATCCTAATTAAACTGTAACTGAAATTGGGAGGCTTGTTATAAGGAGTGTGTGTGTGTGTGTGTGTGTGTGTGTGTTTTAGGGGGGTGGTGTTTGTTAAGCAACACAATAACCCAACATAGCCTAAATTTCAAACTACAGCATATAAATTCCATCGCCAAACCTAATGGCAAATCTTCAGTTTAGTAACATTTAAGGGTGCATAAAAGATCTAAAAAATAACCCAAAAACCAAACTAACCCGACCTCTACAAGTTGGCATGTTTCAATTTTTAAATCATTAATTCGGCCCCGTGCCCAAAAAAAAAGAACCCGATAATATTAGTTCGGCTCCTAAACTAATCCAAGAACCAAACCATACATGATTGAATGAAGACTCTTTGTTTGCTAATGAATTCATATTCTAATGTTACGTACTTGCAACATTCATCCCATCTTTGTCTAGTACATACAAACTATTTCATATTTTAGCCTCAAACTCAACTTGCTATTATACTAGATCACTTTATCTAAATATGCTAATTTTACAAAAAAACAAGCTCAAAGACCACATTAAAATTGTGGGTGTTTTTTTTGGGGGGGTAAGTTATGGGTGATGGTTTGATTAAGTTCTATTTATTTTCTAATAATAAGTGGAACTATGGTTCCTAACTGAACCAATTCAATTTTTTAATTGGGTTGGTTCAATTTGATTCTATTAAATGATTAGTTAAGTTTTAGGTCCAAAAAAATAAAACCGATCGAAATTACTTCACTCTTGAATTTGTACAAAACTGAACTAAACTAACCCACATGCACCCCAATAACATCTATAATCCATACCATTGTATAAATCAAACTTCCTATAATAACCCAATGAGTTCAATTTATCATTACGGATAAAATAGTAAAATTAAATGTAGTTTTTAATGAGTCACTGACTCACACACAAAACCCCTCCAACGTTTTTATTCAATTACAAACTCTCATTTTAACAGCACCCCTAGTGTGCTGCACTTCTAGTAGTAATATTTAAATTTATGAGCAGAAAAATGCTCAAAAAGTGCTCAAGCACACCACTACCAAACTCCAACAACAAATAGAAAACGTCTCCAACAAGTGTTATCTGCAACAAAAGAGAACACAAGGAAAAGCAGAATTAGAGTTTTCACTTACCATAACCTCCACATTGTGAAGTGGTCCGGCTTCGTCGTCGTCATCTTCTTCGTCACAATTGATTGCCTTTAACACCATATATGTCAACAAAAGTGTATGAACTCGGAGCAGGTCTTGCTCACGCATTTTGTTTTTCGTGGCTCATCAGCCTTACAAATTCCGCAAAAGCTGCAGCCAGATAACAAAGCATTAAGGGTGATTTTTTTTGACCATATTTATAAATTTGTAATCTATTCAGGAAAAAACAATAAAATAATTAAATAAATAAATAAAAAGAAGAAGAAAACTTGATTTCCTTTTCTATTTCAATAACAAAATTTTATTTTAGAATTTAGAACATAAATCACAGTTGAAGACTGGAAACATCCAACAAATAACTTTTACTCTTCTTGCATACACATTCCGCTTAAAAGCAATTAATTTCTTCTTGAGTGAGCAAAATGTTGTTGAGAAAATCAGCTCCCCAAAGTGAAAAGTGGTTGGTTGGAACTCCACTAGGTAAGGTGATGTCTTAAGTTAGAATAATCAAGGCGGAGCCAGGATTCCAGTAATGAGATTACATTTGTTTTGGTCTTATAAGCTTTAAATTACTCAAATAAGATTAATAAAACAGTACCTACATAGGCCCATTAAGCTCGCATTGCCCGACCAAAACTCACAAGCACATAAGCACTCAGTCATGTTATTATGAAGGGATGGGGATGTCATGCATTTTCTTCTTTGTGTACTGAAACAAACTCATTTCTTATTCTACAATTAAAACACTAAAAATTTGTAGGCTAAAACATTTGAAACTACAAAACTCTAAATAAAAACATAAATTTAGACATATTCAATTTGTGCAATTAAATATAACTGCAAAAATACTACCCCCTGGTCCAGTGGCCCCACTTTTGTAAGCTTCTGTGCATTTTATGACTTGACTTGTATCTGGTGTGGGAAAGCTAGGCTTTTGCAGGGGCCACCAAATTTTCACAGGGCCCAGATTACATACAAGCACATATGCATATTCCAAAGTTATGTATAGTTTTATGCATGTATATGCAACTTGTATTACCATCTGTATATTCTTCATATATAATTTTTTATAGATATTTCTGTACAAATATAAGGCTATATTTGGTTTATTAGAATGATGATTCCATCAAAAGAACCATTCCAATGTTTGGTTAGCCAAAAAAATCATAGAATGTTAAATCCCAAAATAATCCCTATTTCTCTATTTAGTGGAATGAGAATTCCAGCACAGGTACTAAGAAATTGTCATTTCATTCCTGTATAAAAGCATCCCATTGTACCAAACATTACCTAAATGTACTCTTCTTAGCCTACAGTTTGAATCCTCAAAAGGACAGTCCTTACCAATATGCGTTAAATTTGGTATTAGAGGCCCATATTTTGCAAGTATAGGGAATTTCTATCTTGCAGTCAATGGTGCATGCATCATTCAAATAGGTGGCAGCTCATATTATTGTTTGCAACGACAAGTTGAAGAATTTCATTACCAAGATCTGAATCATGAGGTCCTGGAGACGCTTCAGGATGGTATTGAAGAGACATGAGCTTTAGTTGAGGGAAGGCAAGACCAGCACAGCTTCCATCATTGAGATTGACATGAGTCACTTCCACACCCTTGGGAAGGGATGCAGGATCAACAGCATAGTTGTGATTCTGCCACATAATGAAATTTAAAGCCAAAATCAACTGAATATTTGGAAGAAGAAAAAATTAATAAGCATCCATTTGAATTTGAAGAAATGAAGTTACATCCAAGATCATAAATCTCAATAAATAGATATTAGTAGTGGCATCTAACGATCAGATCCACACTTGAGTAACACAATAAGATATGTTACTTTTGATGAGTTACAAAGGAGAGAGGGAGAGATGGGGGGAAGAAAGGAGAAAGAAAATGACTTCCAAAACTTAGAAAAAAAATTCTTGATCCTTTCGCATGTTAGCATGTTTGGTAATGTTATTCTTTTCAACTTCCACTTTTTAGTTTTTCTTTTCAAAAAAAAAAAAAAAAACAACAGAAAACTAGAATGAAAACTGGCTTTGTTTTAAAAAAATGGTAACAGTTATCATAATTATAGGAAATAAAGTAACACAATAAGATGTGCTACTTTTGACGAGTTACAAAGGAAGAAAAAGGGGAGGGGGGAGAAAGGAGAAAGAAATTGCCTTCCAAAGCTAAGAAAATAAATCTTGACCCTTTTGCATGTTAGCTTGTTTGGTCATGTTATTCTTTTCAGCTTTCAATTTTTAGTTTTTCTTTTCCAAAAAAAAAAACTGAAAACCGGAACAAACACGTTTGGGAAAGGCTTTGCCTAAAAAATGGTAACAGTTATCAAATTATAGGAAATTAAGATAATGCTTTTCACTTGCTTCAAAAAACAAGTTTTCATCCTTTCCTCCCTCCCCTGCCAGCTCTAGCCACCCCCTTTGCACACCTTCTCCACCAGAAAACCCCTCTTCTCACACCCTACCCCCACCTCATGCTGGCAACCCTCCGGTCACCCCCTCATTTGGTTTCAGAATCAGAACATGTTTTCGTAAACAACTGTGTACCAGACATGTTTTTTTTTTTTTTTTCTGTCCATCTAAAAAAATAAACGAAAACATGTTTCCTGGTTTTTGTCAACGGAAAACTAATAATGTTGACCATAAAAATCAACACGGCTAGAAGAGTTAGTTGAAACTGTTTTGGGGTGGGGGTGTGTGTGTGTGTGTGTGAGAGAGAGAGAGAGAGAGAGAGAGAGTGAGAGTGTGCAAATCTCATTAAATTCCCAGCCAAGGCAATGGATTGTAGACATTGATCGGGAAAAAACCAACAGTTGTATTGTGGTGCCAATAGAGTATGAGATATTTTGGGATCACAACTTTAATGTATAGGTCTAGTAAACAATACCTAGGATTGTTATATAGTTTGTGATTTGACACTGAAAATTGAAATCATTGCATATAAATGGTATATTTTATGGTACACAATACAACAATAGTAGAATCTAATTATTATTCAACCACACTTTAGGTAATCCCACACTAAAGGTAATCCATGTTTGACGTTTTAATTTTCATATCTGTCAGCTCTTGCATTCCAATCACAAACAGAATGCCTGACGGAAAATCTCCCTTACCATATTCAGATTACAATCAAGAACATCGACATTGCTATATGCTATGGATGTGCGCATAGAAGACCCTATAAGTCAAAATATGTAGTCATTTCAAAATGAAACAAACCTGAGCACTGATCTCAACACGGTCATTCTGGAGGTTACGAACCGGATGATTTCCTCCATGGTGACCAAACTTCATTTTAAAGGTTTTACCACCCAAAGCTTGACCAAGTAACTGGTGTCCCATGCAAATTCCAAAAACAGGAACTTTTCCAATTATTTCCTTTACTGTCTCTACAGCATAAGGAACCGCAGATGGATCTCCCGGGCCATTACTGAAGAGAACTCCATCTGGTTTCATCTTTAAAGTCTCCGATGCAGACCATGTTGAAGGAACAACAGTGATTTTACAGCCATATGATGCCAGGCGCCTGAGTATATTATGCTTGATACCAAAATCATATGCAATTACCTTCATTCAAATAGAGAGCTCTATATGACTAAATGTTTAAACTGCTGCAAGTATGCTGGCACAAACTCAAAATAAGCATACTAACATGAAAAGAAGTTTCTCCTCTCCTCTTGGAGTTGAACTCCCATTCTGAATCCGAGTTGTCAACCCATTCATAAGGGACCTTACAGGACACACCACTTATTAAGTCCACACCTGTAACGTCGAATTAAGAAAACCAAGAACAGTGACTTAATAATGTTCCCAAATGCCCTTTAAAAGTTAAATGAGTCCTCGACTCCTTACCAACAATGTCCCATATGCGAGACATTTCCAAAAGTTCCTCATCTGTTCTTGTTTGTTCTGTGCTCAATACACCTATAAGGCTTCCATCTTGTCTTAGTCTTCGGGTTATCGCACGAGTGTCAACATCATCTTTTCAGTAACAGAACAGCAGGAAAAGCAATGAGAGGTCAATAGCCATCTAGCACTTAACATCAAAACATTACCAAATGATTTGGTATTGTAAGGTCAACAAGAGTCTGATAACAGAGAAATAGAACCTACATATTCCCATTATATTCCTTTCTGCCAAATAATCTTCAAGTTTTTTAGTGCATCTCCAATTTGAAGTACTGAGAAGATTTATTGCAAACTAAGTTAACAAATAAACAATCCTTTGAAAAACTAAAAGTGGTAAGTTCTTGGAGCCACATTATAAGGCAGCATACCTGATACTTAAGCTTCTAATAACTAAACCTGCCAGGAAGCATTGTCTTGACTCCTCATCGTCTGCAACAAAGGAAACCTAATTCAGATTTCACATCGTTTCCAAGATGAAATGTGCACAGATATATAATGAAAAACATCACCCACCAAAATTAACACCAGTATTGCCAATATGGGGGTTTGTCATCAGGACAAACTGGCCAGCATAACTAGGGTCTGTAAGAATTTCCTGATACCTGCAATACAATTATAAGCTCTTGCAATATAATAATCATACCCAATACATAATTATGCATGGTATGTCAATTCATCAAGCTGGTTAACTGGATGGATATGAATACTTTTTACACTTTAGCGGGAGAAAGAAACAAAGAATAAAAGCTAAACCAAATTTCATTTCTGCCACTACCGCAGTACCACCAAATCATTTGATCAGTTTAGACGACATTTTCATGAGCTATTAACTGGTATAAAGCTCCAAGAACAAAGTTCCTGCAATTAAGAGCACATCATGCAAGCTGAAAAAGTTTTCTGAGGAAACAGAACAACAAATTAGTGTCAGACTTCAACCTGCAATATGAAGGTTATAGATTCCCTAGTTTTTGTATTGCAAGAACATAGCTATGGAACAGTAGCATTATTTCAAGAAGAAAAAAAAAACTTTTTGAGACACAAACCATCATATATTTTGACTAGAAAACCTTAGTTCCTAAGAGACCACAATTTGGATTACACAACCAAACAATAGTATAGTATAGTTTCATGCCATAGTAATATCAGCTATCCAGATAAATTCTTCCTCCTTGTTCAGTTGTTCCCTACTTTTCCTTACCTGTAGAGCTACAAAAAACTGTTTAACATAACGAAAAAGGAAATTTTTAAAAAGATCAACTATCTAACACAATGTGAAAAATATAAAACAAGTAGATAAAAGCATACTTCCTCGCTCCACTTGTTCCAAGTCAATGGGGCAAAAAAGTCTGAAGCTTGACATACTCCTCTCTTTTTTTTTTACCAAAGATAAAATTCTTAAGTTTGACATTCCGACTCCTAATAATTGATAAACATAGCATGATTCATTAAATATGATTTGAAATACTTATAAAATCTATTGCATTTTTTGAAACTCAACTTGTGCACACTAAATATGACTTGAAATATGTAGCTTTCAAATTTAATTAGTGACATATCGCATATTTATTATTACCTTCCAAATAGTAGTGCAAGTATTATAAGAGTTATGCAGAATGTGGGATCGCAATGGAGAAAAAAAGGGACTAGGCAGTTATCAACTGGGTATACGGAATTAAATGTCAACTCTTAAGAAATTTAAAAAAGACTACACACAGTAATAAATTAATCAATTATGACATGACTTCACCAAATCAAAATGTTCCCTTATTATAATAGGTTAGATGATATACTTTGGATAGAAATCAAAGTATGACAAGACGTCACCGAATCAAAATGTTCCCTTATTATATAGCTTAGATGATACACCTTTAACATCATTATTAATGACTCGATTTATTTGAAAACCAAAATTGGTATAATTTACAGTAGAAATGAACAATCAAAGAACAAAAAAGTTTGGAGAGGAAGAAGAGAAACAAGCTCTACTATTGAATTGAATAACACTAAAGGTGTGATGTAGATTTCAGGAATTATATTTTCTAGGGTAAGTTACATTGACCTCCCCTGAGGTTTCTAATAAAGATAGAAACACTCCCTCTGTTTTCTGAAATATCAATCGCCTCTCTTGTAAGTGTGGTTGCCCTGGCACCGTTAACAGAAATTAGATTTTTACTATTTTACCCTTGCAATTAAACTGAATTATTTAATTAAATAATTAAACTGAAAAAAAAAACCAATGTTCGTCGTCACTCCCACCGCTCCTTCCTTCAACCTAATCCCAAACCCTAATTTCCAGTCCTTCACCCTTTTGCCCTTTCACATTGAACTCTAAGCACCCCGCCCTCCATTGCTGAATCGAAAAGGCAGCAAAAAAATCAAACTTAAAACCCTAAAATCCATGTCAGTTCCAGAGCAAAAACCCATAGTACCCATCTGGAAAAACTATGCAAAAAACCCATATTATTTCTCCCCGTTTCTCTATCTCTGAATCCCTTCCCAGTTCCCAAATGCTGAATCAAAGACCCACCGTTTCACTCTTTAACTTCTTATCAATCCCTTTCTTCCCTGTAATTTCCATCCAAAACCCTAGCTTTCCAGACGAAATCATAATAGGATTGTCAACCTTCAAGTATGAGGACAAGTTCAGAAGGGTCCGACTTTAAGAGTTTACTCACTCTAATTTATTAATCAACAAAATGTTGAGAGGAAAAGATACAGATGGACAGAGAAAGATGAGCATCTCCAATTTGGAAATAGCTAGCTAGATATACATATATATATGTGTGTGTGTGCGCACGCGCGCACGCAGGTTTTTTATATTAGAAGACAAAGAAAATGGTTGGAATCAGCTCTGGGTTAATTTACCCTATCACGGCTCATCAAAATTTTCATATTCTCCAAATTTTGTGCCTCACCCTTGTAAACCCTTCCTCAAATTAACCCTAGCTATTTGAACAGGGTTGCGTTGAACTGGGTTTCAAAAGGGAGTTGAGAGAGAAAAGTATTGCATTAAACTGGGTTTCATAAGGGAAGAGATAAGAGGGGGGGGGGGGAGGTTACTCACAATAATAAGGGCAAATTTGAAAAATCAATAATGAATTAGATAGAATCTAACGTTTTCTGTTATGTTTGTAACATAGGTTTAACGGTTGGGTTAATTTGAGGTAAAAAACTAAACCAGGGGAGAGGGCAATGATATTTCAGAAAGCAGAGATGGTGTTTCTGTTTTTGTTAGAAACTCTAGGGGAGATCAGTGTAATTTACCCTATTTTCTAACTTCTGTTATTGTGGAATTAATATTTTTATTAGGAATCTTGCAATATTTAGTAAAGGGTAGTCTAGGAATATTACATTTCATAATTTAAGTTAATTTCGTTTTTATATTTAATTAGTTTCTTGTTCTACACAGATTATGTTTAGTCTATCATAAAAAAGTTGTAAGCCTTATGACTATAGAGGGCTGTAATCAATAATATTTCAGACTATTCACTCATTCCAAATTGCTTGATATTTAGTGGAATTGACACACACTTCAATGCCTTCAATCCAAATATTCGTGAAGAATCAACAGGTTTAAAGAAGAGTCGTGGCGATCTTGCAGCTCATATTCTGCTTCCAACACACTTCGTTGTATCTGTTTGGAACTTGTGAAAGGGACGCAGAAAGGAAGGGGAAGTAAGTGAAGGAAAAATTCCCACAAAAAATAGTAATGCTTCTTTGCTGGTTTTGAAAATATAAGGAAAGACAGGTGAGAAGGATAATAATGCATGATTCCAAAGAAAAAGCAAGGAAAAAATAATAATAAGATTGCATCTAACAAATAAAAAGAATAAGAAAGGAAAGTGAGGAGGAAATGAATGTTCCATTTATTCTCCCTTACAGTTTTTCCCTTTTTCTCCGACAACAGTGGGAACCAAACAGAGGAAGGACGATTATTGTTTTCCTTTACTTTCTCTTTCTGTCCTTGAGTTCCAAACACAACGATAAAGAATTATTCTCTGAAATTTCATCTCCTCCTTTGACTTATTCATGAACCTCTGAGCTAGCAACCAAGCTTTAAGGCAGAAAAACTAATTGCTAATACAACAGAAATAACTGCAAATAAAACTTGACTACTCCACGTAACTAACTGACAGAATTAACAACTTCCTTCCCAACTGCTGCTTTTTAATGGCTGCTGCACTATTGATACCTTCTCTTTTTAATCACTTGCATCCATTAACCAGCTTCTATTAACCATTGCCTGCAGTATTTCTCTTCGCCACAATATCGACCTTACACTTCCAATATTCACGCCAAGTATGACCTATATTCAGTTATTCACTAAGAAGAGTTCCTATAACTTATCCATAAATCTCCCCCAAGTTTTTGAAGTTTGATGATGACCAAATATAATCCATGCAACACACACTACTTGGCATGATCTATACATCTACATGCATTAAAACACAAGCTTAGAAACTTAAAGATGAAACGTTTAGTTGTTCATTAAGAATGCAAAATACTGCATGTCAGATATGGCATTTTAGTATGACAGTCCTTATGAAGTGCATTACCATATAATTTTTGTTAGTCTGATCTGATACATTACCACCAGGGAACCATATCAGATTTCCTGTGTTTAGGTGTAAATATTTCCACAGTTTTTTTTTTTGAATAAGTAGAATATTTTCCAAGGTGATTTCCTAGTCTCCAAAACTAGGAATTTGAGTCCAAGCCCCCGTATCCACATCATCTGCTATAATGACACCAAAGTCATCAAATCATATCAATGCGGTTGTGAGGACTCACTAATGCCATGCGTGTTCAATCCACAAATCATAGATGTGAGCATAACTATTTTTGCCTCGAACCTTAACACCCAATGATTGGTGGATTTAGCTTATAGAAGTGAACTGCTAGAAAGACCTCATCACACTAACAAAATGCTTTATACCAAGTTCATTCAAAAAATTCCAATCAAAGTAAATATTCATGAAGGGCGCTATGGAAAAATTTTAAAGAACCAAATATGCAGAAAATATAATTGATAGACATCACCTAAGCCTCATGATAATAAATTGATGAAAATAGATCTCCACTCCTTGTATTGTTATACAGAAAAGTTTTACTTTTGAAAATGAAGAATGTTGTTCACTTATTATTTTCATGAAAAAGCAACAAGCATCTTACCCAGTTAAAGATGTGTTGAAGACTACTTCACCAACTTGGGTTCCCGAAGCACCAAATGATTTAGCCCTCCAAATTGATCCATCTTCGAGCACAAGCCTCGCATCTGCTACCTTCCAAGGTCTTTCCAGAAAACCTAAAGGCTCATCAAGAAAACTTCCATCACCTCAAATCACATTGGTGTGTTTGCATCAACATCGTATTACATAGATAGGAGAGATAGCTGAGGTCATCAACAAGAAATTAGCTATTGGGGGAAGCAAAAAAAATTGAAATCAGTAATTCAAAAGTTTGCTAAAGAAAAAACATTATCTGTAGAAAGGTGAACATTCCTTTTCTGTATATAGGAAAATGAGCATCATCGCCCTTCCCATATATAAAAGACATAAGCAGTGATAAAACTGAGATCTGAAGATAAAATTATACTAGTTTCAATGCAAGTGCACGGAGTGATAAAACCGAGACATAATAATAAAAATATCCTAGATCAGTGCAAGTGACAAAGCAAATCAATAAGGAGCTAGTTGTGAACTTGTGATGAACAGCATGCATAAATCCAAAATCTGATTTAAATCTGTGATGAAGATTCTTTATAGATCGATAATTATTTTCGACCAGCCAAACGAAAGAGGAACAAAAACAGAAGGGCCGGAATCAATTGCAAAATGCAGTCTGCTCTTTATCCAAGTGTGATGCGTCCAATGGCATGGGAAGCAAATAACTGATACTCAGGCAAGATGGCCAAGAAGGATGACTTCCATTTGTTTGACCATCTCATGACAGAGAGCAATTTTGTTCCTCAAAAACTTCTCAACCAGCATCACCATCTTCGATCATTTTTGTCCATGTTCGTACAATACGCAACCAACATTTCCACGTATCTGCAGAATCTAAGCAAGAGCAAACGGATAACAAAACAGGACTAAATCAAACCTCGCTTTACGTTCCCAAAAATGAATAATGAACACCCTTTCCCAGAAAAATACTGCGGAACCCAAGAATTTCCAAACAATAGAAGCACAAACGCTAAGAATGGGTGGAACATGGAAACTGAATTCGGAACTGAAATTTGAAGGTTTACATTCATGTTCACAAACATATTAATTGGCGCTGTAACTATAAACAAACAAACAGCGTGCCTGCATATAGATGGTATATAAGTGAGTGTGTATGTACACACACACACACACACACGATACGAAAATTACCAATGGCAGCACCATCGGTGGAGAGAGGAAGAGCCGCGCATCTGATGGTGAAAGCCCCAACTTTCGCTGGTTTTGAGCCGAAATGAGTTGTTAATGGTTGGATTCTCACAGCATAATCCATTGATTTGGTGGCCATTCGCTCTCCCTCCTCTTCCGGCTGCAGAGCTCTCAATAAACCTCCAATGGAGCGAGTACCTGAGAACCCACTGCAATAGGTTAGTAGGTTTTATATGACTCTGGCTATTAATAATTTATAGGTGTACACGGTCGGATTGATTTGATTCTAAGAAAATTCATAAACCAAACCGTTGGTACTGTACCGGTTTCAGAGATTTTGGAACCAATCCGAACCGTTGCAAGTAGTTAAACCAATCCGTAAAACCGGTTTGGTTCCGGTTCCTCTCTTTTTCTGATTTTCCTTTTTTTAATGGGGTGGCACTTGGCAGATTCAACATGTGCATACTGTATACCCAATGCTTCATAAATTTTTCTTCTATTGTCCACAAAATAATTATAGAGGGAAGGAATTCTCAACAATTACAATATATAAACACACACGCACGCACACGCACACATGCAGGAGCACCTCATCTACATCTATCAGCAACACAATTTGCATGCATCCCAGCGTTTAAGGGCTAGAATTGGAAGTTTTCAAACATGTTTGAGCATCTGGGTTTCCTTTTCCATGTTATTTTCATAAATTACTCAAACACACACACACACACAACAGAAACATAGTTGGCATTACATCTTTAACAGATAGGAAAATAAACAAGGGCCCTGTATGGGATAATGCTTTTTTTTTTATTTTATTTATTTTTTAATTAAATTATTATATTTTTTTAACATCCTTTCATCTTTTTGTAATTCCTATCTTTTTGTAATTCCTCTCGTGAACATCAACTAAAAAAGTAAAATTTATTAATTTAAATATAAAAATAAGTACAAATAAACCAATAAGTCTTACTTATTTTCGTGTCAAGCGAATTTTTCTTTTACTTTTTCGATTTCTCCCTTCAAAATGAATTGGAAAAGTAAAGTTTTTATTAAAAGATTCAGAAAAATCCATAGATTTAAAACTGCAAAAAAAAAAAAAAAAAAAGAACAAACAAACCAATAAGTCTTACTTATTTTCGTGTCAAGCGAACTTTTCTTTTACTTTCTCGATTTCTCCCTTTAAAATGAAATGGAAAAATAAATTTTTTATTAAAAGATTCAAAAAAAAGTCCTCAAAAAGGTCCAGAAAAACAAAATACGCACAAAAAATCGCACAAATTAGCCCAAGCGGGACCAAGAACTCAGAACAGGAACACAAAATCTGATCCGTACTCTCCAAAGCAGATCAAACACGGTGACAGTGATTCGAGTTGGCGAGAGAGCTGACGGCGACGGAAAACGTGTGCGCGATCGGGATTGAAAATTGAGAGCGGCGGTGAGACGACAGGACGGCGAGAGAAGCGACGGCGAGAGGGGGAAGATCCGAAGAGGCTCCTCCTGGCTGCGAGATGGCAAGGAAAGAGATAAGTAGTGGAGTGGGAGTGGAAGCATCTATCCTCTGTAAAATGGGTCGGGCCGGATTTGACCGGGCATTCTTCCAATCGTATCGTGTACTTGACCAGTTGACCTTTTTCCCGTGTTTGTTCTTCTTTAAATTATAGTTTTTCATTGTATTTTTAATTTCTAATTTTAAATTAATAATATAAATTATACTATTTTAAATTATACATTTTTATCTTTAACAAATATTTTATATTTTTTATTTTTAAATTAATAAATATAAATTATACCATTTAAAGTTTTTAATTTTAATAAGTATTTATAATTTTTTAAATTAAATTTATAATTATATTTTATTATAATTTATAAATTCATAATTTTACATGTGGATGATGGAAATCAGACCACATCCGGATTGCATAAAAATTGCATAATTTTTCTCAAAACAATTGCCTAAAAAATTCTTTCTTTATGAAAAGATTGCGAAAAAAAAAAAGAACTCTTAGGTTTTTTTATTTCAGATTTTTTTTTTCTTGACTTACGTTTTGGTTGCACTAATTCAGTAAAAATACTACTCTATTGATCACTAATTTTGAAGAACCAAATATGTAGCGAAACTTATTTATAGATAAATTTCTTTTCTAATTAAATTATTGCAAGGTAACAAATCAACATGTATTAGTCTATATAAAATGGGTTAAGTTTTATATAAAATAAATTTGTATAAAAGTTATCATATTTTAAAGTTTATACTTATTTGAATACACATGTCTTAGTCTATGGGTATTTATGTAAAATGTCATTTTTTAATTTCACTAGAGGTCTAAAGATAGGGAAACTCTTATCATAAGAGATTTGTTGCCAAATCATCATTAATATATTATAAGAAAAAATTTCAGTACACATTCTATGTTTGCTATGTATAATATGCCCTTTATAAATTTTACTACACAAATTCATAACTAAACTATAAAGATTCGTAAATCAAAAAGCATAAAAAATTATAAATTTAATCATAAGAATTTATGAAAAAAAGCACATAATGAAAATACATAATTTTTAATTTGACATTTTAAATATTCATAATTTTAACTACAATTTTTATTTTTCTCATATTACAATAGAAGAAAAGATAAACATAAGTTATCAAGCTTTTAATTATGTTTGGCCATATCTTGCCACTATATAAAAAATATATTAATATCTATTATCACTTTTTTGGTTTTATTTATCTATTATTAACCAGTGCCCAGTGCCCTACTAACTACTAATTAACAACCTTGCACTTTTTAGATAGAACAAAATTTCCATACAATTAATAGCAATAAAATTGTTGTGACAGCTGATACAAAACAAAACAATTATTCGTTTACTATGATGAAATAATCGACTCTAATAAAACCGATCAATATTATCGAGGACCAAATAAAAATAAGTGATAAATTTGGCACGTGATAGCACACGTGCCAAACCGCACACGTGCCAAACCACATACGCAATATAAAAATAAAAATTAAAATATTTTTCACCTATTTATACATGAAGCACTTTCACTATATATTTATCTAGAATCATAATCAAATTATTTCGTATCGCACCGAGTCCATAATCAAAACCACCTTACCAACAACTCTTCATTTCTACTTAATACACTCACAAGTATAAATACTTATTCGTCATGTACACGCGTTCAATGCATCTGATGTGTACTAAGTAGAAAATTGTGGGCAACTAGAAGCTCCCAGTCTTCTTGAAAGATGCTAAATGCACACATTTATCTACTTATTGGTACACTCACAAGTACAAATATTTATGCATCTAGTGTGTGTACTAAATAAAAAGATGTGCACATTTAGCATCTCCCCAGATGGAGTGTGCCAGTGAAATAGATTACAGATTCCTATTGACAGTATTCAACAAATGAGGAAATCCAAATTTATTGCATGTGTGGTACATAATTAAAATTCAACAAATACAACGCATGGGTTTTAAACAACCCCAGATGTTCTTTCCCAAAAAACATCTAAAGAACAAAATGTACCACAACATGCTTCAACTTCATCAATTTCAGAACAAAATCTGTTCAAACGGCGATTCATCAATTTTCCTCGAATCAGATTCATGAGACCGATGCACCAGAGACTGCCTCTTTTTCTTTGGGAATAAAAGGAATCGGCTTGGTTGGTGCGGGTAGGCGTCCGATGCTATCAACCTTATCTCTTTGTTTTGGGGGAGGCCTTGCTGCTCTTGGTAGCAACCTCCCCTTCTTCTCGAACCACTCGGGTTTGAGCAATGCCCTCAAGCCCAACTGGTTATAGTAAACTCTCCTCACGGACCCACCGGCAGCTTCAACTGCTGCCTTTGCCCTAACAGTCACTCGGGAAACCTGCAACCTTTCAGTATCAGTTCCCTAAATTAGATGGGAAGATTGGTGATACATCTGCCTATGTCCAAGTACAGAACCACAAACTGGTCATTATTTTATTTTTGTTTTCTTGTTTTTTCAAAAGAAATGTACTTGTGAAATGAAGTCTCACATCGCCCAAATATAAAAGTAACGTGCTTCATATAAGCGTAAGGGCACTCTCACCTTAATAGCTAACTTTTGGAGTTAAATTCTATCCAATACCATGATATCATAACCAAAATACAAAAGATAGGTAGAGTGCGTGTCCCTAGACTGCACGTGGAGTGAGTGCGCGTGAAGGAGGGTGTAAAGCGAAGTCTTACATCGCCTGAGTACAAAAGAAATGTACAGTGTATAAACGTGAGGGTACCCTCACCTCAATAGCTAATTTTTTGGGTTAGGTTCTGTCTAAAACCGTGCAACAATATTATCAACTCTCAAACAAATATCAATTTTACAAAGTATAAGTCTGCATTACATGGGGAAAAAAATGGGAGAAAAATATTACATCTCAAGTAGATTGAAGTCAAATGCCAGCCATATAATTTGATTGTCCAAAAATGCTGATTCTATTTTGTTGAAACCAAGGGAATGAATTTACTCCAAAACAATAAAGAAGTAATAAAATTATGATTTGAATAAAATGGGTCTCATAAGTTAAAAAATAAAATAATCTTGCAAAGTTACAACTCAAGCTAAAAGTCAGAGCACAACGTAATCGTATAAGCTGGTTTAGCAATCAGCAGAATCTTGTTATCCCAAAAACGGAAAAAGCTTCTCATGCTCAGCAGAAAATAATAGCGCACACATCAAGCCAGGAAAGAAAGAAAGAAAGAAAGAAACTGAATCAGGACAACAAACATTTCACACGAGGAAACAGAGAAAATCAAAGGAAATAAAAGAATCATTAGGTAAAAATTTCTATCCCAGAAAAAAAAGCAACATGAAGAAAGCCTTGAACAAAGATTACCTCAAGATGAATAGGCCATTTTATCTGTTCAGAACCCCGTCCCATCAATCTGACGCCATCTTCTATCTGCTTTCCTATGGCCCCTGCATCCTATAAAGACAACAGCATTGTCATCAACATACAAACAGTGGCAGAACTAGGATCCCACCATTGGGGAGGCAAGAGGCTCATACAAAACACTGAAAGACATTTTTACGCAAAACAATATAAATTAATACGAAAATAATAAATTTTCAAAAAGTTTGGGGGATGTGAAAGAAAATCAGATAAAAAAACGCTCCCATACCTTAAGAGTTTTCATTGTGATCAACTCTGATGAATCTATCTTCCCTGCATTTATTAGTTTTGCAATCTTCCCCAACCCCACAGGCTGCCATGATAAAAGTTAGTTATCAGGGAGTGACTTCAATTGGAATTAACAATAATAATAATAAAAAAACTCCTCCAAACACAAAAGCAACAGCAAACTCATCAGTATGTTTGCACTGTGGATTGTTTCCGAGATTGGCAGGTAGTTATTAGTGAATTCTTCTCACCCTTTCTAGTTTCAACAGTTTATAAGACAGTGGGAGAAAAAAGGAACTACTTCGAATGTTAGATGTAGACCATATAAAGAATTCCAGTTCCACACTTCTATAAACATAACCATCTCTTTTCAGCAAGATCATTATCTTCAACATGTAGGTTATACCAAAAAGAAGGAACAATAAAGAACTTCATTAAATAACGATCAGGGAGGCCCCCAAAGTTTCGGTGATCTTTCATCTTATTCTCTTAATCATGCTCAAGTCACAGAAGTCTTCCTTGCTTTTACAAACAGAGGGTTAATGACAAAATTATTGTTCTATTTGATGAAAAATTAGTCCTAATGAATGAGGTCAACTGGATATTATTGGTCAGTAGATCTCTATGTACGATGTTTTCTGATGGATCATTTCATGAATAGTTTATAGTTTCGTGCTCATCACTTATCAATACATGACTGAATCAGCCCCTTCCTCTTCCTAGTACTCCCCAAAACAAGAAGAAGAAGAAGAAGAAAATGGTTGTAGAATTAATTATAATTATTAATTATTATCATCATCAACATTATTAGAGTATTAAACTCGTACATCTAGATAACTTGTATGCCGTAGCCCATAAACATGTGAATATCTAAGATAAACATCAAAAATTATGTGCTTCCACAAATTATAAGTGCTTATATATTTGATGAAAACAGAACTACTGCACGTAGTCCAATACTTAACAGTCATTATTTCTGACCAACATAATGTGAAATAAAAAAATACAACACTAAAAAAATGAAAACATTACCAAACAGGGCCAACTCAGTGTGTGAACCTTGTTCACGAAGTATAATCGGAGCTCACCGAAGGTGGAGGAGGTGAGAACCAAGCACCCTTACAACCATAGCATGCTATCTAACGTAATATTTACAGTGCCTCCCGATCCCTTTAAGGCTGGAATACTGGTGTGATGAAAACCCCATATGTAAAGGTTTACGGTCGCCATAATGGTCATAACGAAGTCGTAACACGATAACAGTCATAACAGCCCCTTTACGATCGTTATGGGGACCATAACAGCTTTCAGGCTGTGAATGGTTAAAATCATTTTTCTCCCAATTTTTCTATTTTTTCACTAGAATATACTATGGAGTTGAGAATCACATACCTACGTGGGTGAAACTTGATTTGCTACATTTGGCTCAATAATTTTCAGATCTACAATCTTTTCGGCACCCTTTCCTTCCGAACGGTTATGATTTTGATTGCTTTCATTGTCTATATTATTATTCTATTCTTTGTGCAAGATATGCATTTACTAAGAGTTGAAAATAGTGGATCCACATAGGTAAAGATTGATTTGCAACATTTGGCTCAAAAAGTTATAGATTTACGAGATTTTTAGCACATGTTGGCTTCCAAACATGCAAAAGAAAATCCGTTTTTTTTATAAAAAAATTAAAAATATTTGTTTAAAAGTTACGCTAAGTTTAGAATTTTTAGAACGTGGATTTTCTTTATTAGATTTATATATTTAATGTTGTATTATTTATTATTTTCAAAAGCCAAAAAAATATTTGCCCTTTGGCATTTAATCTACTAGAAAATTAGTATATTTAAACAAGAATCAAATAATGCACTTCAATATATGCAATACTCTATAACTGTCAGTAAAAAATTAAATAACATTTAAGTTGTGCATGATAAATTTACAACACATACATTTGAAAATATTTGAAACTATTTTCTATCGAGTTAAATTTATTACAAAAAATAGAACACATGTTGAATCATTCATAAAAAGTAAACAAAATTCACTAAAAATAATTTAAAAATAAATAAATATGATTTTGGAACAAAAACATATGTATTAGTTAAATTTTACCGAGGTGCAAAAAATAAATAATTCAACGCTTTGGTTGCAGCTATCGTAACGTTACAGCCATTATGCTTAGAAATCGCATCCTGCCATTATTACCGTTATGATGACTGCTACCTCTTTTTTAAACCTTGCTTAATACAAAAGAGGTGGGAGTATTCTCTTGGTTTAAAGGGATAGACCATAACAAAAGGAGGTTGGTGCCCTCATTTATGGTCACCATTTAGGGTAAAATAGGGGTGAGTTAGCAGTCTGGGATGTATGGCACGTTCCTCTTGATTCGACCTATTTGAGGTAACAATCCTCGAAAGTTGCATAATCGGCGAGTAGTTGTGATGAGTCATCTCTTAGGATACAAATTCCAAAGATATTAAGTGAATCGTTCGAAGACGGTATGGCCACATAGTCTTGAAGATATTAGGCGAAGACGGTATGGCCACATAGCCTTGACGTTATTAAATCTAACCTCCAAGCCACTTATCCTTTTGGTGGTCCTACGCAGATTTCCTAGATACTGCCTCCAACCTAGGCCTTGAGTAGGGTTGTTGGTGTTTTCGTTTTTTAAGCGATCGGGAGCCCATATATGAATTGTCCCATAAATGACTTGTGTGTGCCAGTGAAAATACATATCTACAAGTGCCAGCGGAAGTCCAGATTTGTGTTTGCCACCAAAACTCCAGATTTGTGAGTGCCAGCAGCACTCCAAATCTGACGTGGGGGTGCGTCTAGCATGGGCAGAAAGGGGCACTAGCTGATTAACTAGAGTGGCGCATGGAACATCACATGCACGCCACTGTCACCTGCTACGCGCTTGTACCCACACTTGTAAATACCAACCCAAAAACATTATTAAATTCTTACATTTAGGCTATTCAACACTTTTACCTCTAATCATTTCAGTATCCATAGATGCTAAAGTTAATCCTTCGGAACAATCATCATTTTCAACATTAATTTTCTAAATGTCTCTGAACATTAAGGTTAGCATTTTCCTTCTGGTATGAAACTTTAAGAAATGGAAGTCCTGGTTAACAAGAGACATAACAAAAGTTTGTGCTATTGTTATTTAATGTAGGGAAGCGTGTAGGCCTTACAACCTTATTCGTAATAGACTCAACCCACTCCTTACAGAACAAGGAACTAATTAAAACAGGAAAATCTAATTAACTCAAATTAGGAAACCTGAATACCTATTTCTAAATATTACAAGATTCCTAATAAGCTTACAATTGAAAGAATTGATTCAAAAGAAAATAGAAAACTGCCTAACATAAATTTTCTAAATCTTGGCTCCATCAATATTTAATCAAATGATTGACATTGTAGAGTTCCTCCATGTCTGCGTTTCACTTTAAATGCCAAGAAAAAATAATCAAAGTTGAGAGGGAGAGGGCAGAAATAGAAGAGAAAAAAAACTAAACAGAATGCAAATGCTTTGAGTCGAGTAGAAAGATATTCATAGCAAGAGGGACCCTGCATGCTATTTGCTAAAATATAGTTTTGAAAATTAAATCTCTTCATTTTATAGAACTTCGATTGGACAACTATAAATCTTTAGAACAAACACAACAGATTTGTTGCAAGACTTGCTTCTCATATAATTCATATGCATCCTATGCAAGATAGCTATGTTGTAATGTAGATCCATATCACACTTTATTGCTCCCATCCACATCTCTCCACCTTGGTAACTACTACATATTAAGGTTGAAGCTAATTTCCCCATGTTTATATGCAAGCATCTTTTTTAAGTATTCAAAATCCTCGTTAATTTGCTTTTCTCATGACGCATATGTGAAGCTATAGCAACATAGTTACAGATGTTGTCACACTTAAGTATACTAAATACATAAAATGCCAAGTCATATTTGATAGAATAAGAGCACTGCACCATTCAGCTGGGGCATATGTTGAATGTGTCATAGCTGAAGGGGAAAAAATCCAACCTAGCCATGTCAACATGACATGAGATCCGACACGTAGCCACATGGCAGCTTCACACATGGTTAATTGGGCTTCATGGGCCATATTAGTTGGTAGATAGAATCAAATCTGCTTGGGTAATCTAAATCTAGACTCCAAAGAACTAGGAAAATGGGTAAGGAATCAATAGGCCATTAGGAAAGCCGGAATCTTTGTGGATTAAGCCTGATCTCTTAAAAGCTAAGGAAACCATCATTATATATACAGGCAAGCACAGAGGAATGAGGTATGAAAAACAAAAGCCTACTCTTCTCACTAAAAATTAAAAATTAAAAATCCTTCATATTCTTTCACTAAAGGACTGGCTTAAGTATCGAAGTGCCTTACGGATGACCACCCCCGAGCAGGAACACTGATTGCTTTTGTCTTGCGGGGAGTTATAGAGTTGTTGATCAGTCTGACCAGCCATTGTTAACTTGTTTGAGCTCATTGATTTCTTACTGTCTGGGTTTTTCCCGGCAGACAAATACCTTTGATTCAATATGTCTTGTGCTGATGAAATAGTGATGTTATCTGATTCAACCCACAAAATGATAGGAAGACAAACATTGATGTGGGTTGACATGGATGCACCTGGTTTAACCAAGTTCCAAAGTCAACATAACTATTTGGCAAAATAATGCTTCGCATATTGCTATAGTTTAAATCCTGTTTTCTGTATTTTTCTCTTACTTTTATGTTTGGACACTTCGGAATTTTTGTTTCAGGCAGTAGTAGCTTAGGCTGACAAAATAGGTTTTAGTTCATAGGCTGATCAAAAAAGTTAAGGTCTGATTAATAGGATTTAAACGGTTATAATACACATCCCGTATCTTATTGTCTTGCTTTGCCACTACATGGCCACCAAATTTGCATGGTCACTGGGTTCTCCTGAAATTCAAGTTGGCCTGCTTTTTTGACAAGCAAAGGCGCCGAAAGGGGCACAACCTTTGGAATAAAATAAAATTTAAAAATAACAAAAAAATTGAGCTCCCTGTAAAATCTACAATAGAAAAAGCGAATTCACAAGCGCACACATGCACACGCACACACACACAAAACATTATATGATAAATGAAAACCAAGTAATAAAGACATATTGAGCTTTCGCACCGGCGAAGCTTATATCTTCAAATGTACACCTACTCCTTTCTCTCCACAAGCACCACATGATACACACTCGCACTACCATCCACAACCATCCAAACTTTCTTCTTTCTTTTCACCCAATGTCGACCCCCAAATCAAGCACTAAACCCGATATCACGCAATGAACACAAAACATGGCCAAAAGTGAACTCTATAACTCCCTAGCCAGCTCGCAGAGAAACACAAATAATAAATTGTCTGATTTGCTTAACTGCGCAAACAACAACTTAGGAGGTCTAAAGCCTCTCTTAGGTTATCAAAAGTAAGAACGGAGTCTGAGTAGTTGTCCAAACAAAGAATACAACTTCAATTGGTAACACCTGTTCTGCAATCAGTTCTGAAGGGAAAGCCTTCCTCCTCCCTTTGATAATCAAAGAATGATTGAAGAACCGATGATGCCCCATTTCCATTCCTCAAATTCATATTGTCTGCCTTATTCCTAGTAAAGCACCATGCAGGAGCTCAAGGGACCATCTGTATCCTTCAACTACTAGTCATGGAGTTATGAAGAGAGGTTACCAAGCAGTCCCAGAGTCTGAAGGTGTGGAAAAGACTTGACTCTTTCTTACTTTTGCCCTCTTGAATAGCCGTGATTTAAGGTTCCCAAATCCTTAGCAAACACCTGAGAATCTTTCTTACAATCTCCACATCATAGTACTTGATACTGCCTCTCAAGTAGCGCTTCCTTGCTTTGAAGTTCTGGATATACCGAGGGATTTGAAGCGATTGATAATATCAGTAAATCTACTAAGCATACCTAAAATATATAGTTCTGATTTCCTATTAAAAAGATTGTAATAGTGAACAAACATTCCGGTTTTAAGTTCTTGTACCTGATTTGAGTCTTCTCGTGTAACTTCCAATTTATCCCAAATCTCCTAGATGGATTCACAAGTGGAGATTTTATTTTAAATCATTAGGATCTAGGGACAATGAATTAGGTTCGTTGCCTTGGCAATTTTTCAAATGTCTTCAAGATCATTCTTGTCCCAATATTGTTTTTCCCTTGGACACAACTTTCCTTGAGATGGTCTTAGGAGATAGTTTGAGGCCAGTAAGTATGACCTACCAAACTTCAAAGTCAACAGCTTGAATGTGAACTCTCATTCTAGTCTTCCAATACTTTTGATTTGTGCCGTTAAACAAATGAGGTCTATTGATCTAATTGACCTTCAGCAAGAGAGGTGCCAACTATGGTTGCCACAATCTACTCATTAAATGATTAAGCCAAATACCAAAGCTCTTGCTCAGATACCAATTGATGCCCAAAGGCAACCCGAGAGGAGATGAATTGTATTCCTTGAAAAAATAAAAAACTTAATGCAAATGTACTGACCTTAAAAATAATATAGATAGTTGTAAGATATTGAAGATCAATACCGTGGTTGCATTAGCAAAGAGATTCAAGTTCGAGTCCCCCAAATTAACTAAATAAATAGAGTTGCTAGATTGCATTCAAGAATAAATTCATTAAATTTTAGATATTACATTTATCTATATGTCGATATATCTATATATATATATAGAGATATATGCTATTATATAAGTGAACACCTCATTTGGTGTGTATTGACTTTGAAGCCCCGTCACACTTTTTTCATTTCAGAAATTATCCAAAACAAAGTACATTTTTACTCTTAATAAGCCCCATCACAGATTTTCATTTCCAAAATTACCCAAAACAAGATACATTTTTACTCTTAATCATTGGGACAAGACAAGAATAAAAAATTGAATAACTAACCAACGTTTCACTTTCTTCTCCGTACATCTTCCACTTCCCTCTATTTTCTCTCATTTTCCTTAACGATTCAACACACTTAGAGCACCTTCTTCTAGTATATTACAGATGTGTGTGTGAGTGTGTGTATAAACGGAAAATGAAATCGACAAGCAACATGTGAACACAAAAAGAGAACTGGATGAACCTATATACCTGAAATGTTAGGCTAAAGGGGTTCTTAAACCCCCGTTTCGGCATCCGGCGGCGGAGCGGAGTCTGGCCGCCTTCGAACCCGAACTTCATAGTCCCTCTCGCCTTCTGCCCCTTGTGACCTCTCCCAGCTGTCTTCCCCTTCCCAGACCCAATCCCGCGACCCTTCCTCGTCTTCTGCTTCCTCGCCCCTTTGTTGTCCCTCAGATCATTCAGACTCAGGAGGCTATAAGCCTTCGTAAACTGAGCCATAGGAGGCGCGAACATGCCATTGCAATTACGCGTCGCGTAACAGGATTGCAGGAACGGAAATGGCGATGTTTCAGAAGATATTGGGGAAATAATCGAGCTGGCTTTGGCGTGGAGTGAAGAACCAGTGTTGATCGAAGCTGCTATCCACATAGATAGTTTCCTCCTCAGCATTTTCGTGTGTGCATACAGTGAGTTTTGAAGTTTTAGAGGTTTTTCAGGGTCGTCTTCAATCTTTGGAAACCTAGGGTTTTGAGAAGTCACAGGGAAGGGTGGGTGATACAGAATTGTTAATGCTATGTTTGGAATAGATTTTTGTAGCGGTTTTTGTTTCTATTTTTTTTCTCATTTCCCTGGGTTTTTTATTAAAAAAACAAATTATTTAACTTTTTTTTATTTATCATGATAAAATAAATTTAAAATATATAATTATTTTTATTAGAACTAAAAGAATTTACTATAAATGAGAAAAAAATATTTACAAAAATCTTAAATATCTGTTATTTTCTTATTTATTTTTTTGACATTTTTTATTTTTTCATTCATCACGAGAATTTTAAAATTATGCTCCTTTAGATTAATATTATATATATATATATATATATATATATTCTAAAGACAGGCTAAGAACATTTTCACCACTAATAATAATTCTATCGGTTGGAACAACGTATACATGTGTTAAGTAAATTAAAAAAATTTAAATAGTAAAATAATTTAACTTTAAACTTATTAGCACTTATAATTTTTAAATTAAGTAATGGATAAAAATTTTAATTAGTAAAATAAAATGAGAATATTTTTGGTATTAAAAATTAAATAAAAATATTTTTGATAATAAAAATTTCACATGCCTTTATTTTAAGAAGAAAATCAATGAGCACTTTCATTTTTTATATTAGTATAAATTATTATAAATTTTGCTTAGTTGAAGTATACTAGGAAAATATAATTTATATTTTAACTAACTATTTTTTATGTATCAATTTTAATATTATTAAAAAATTTGACGAGGTAATTTATACAAGAAAATATATCAATATATGAAATATAAAAAATGTGTATTCAACGTGCTCTAAGTGTTCATTCGTCACAAATTGTAATATTAGCCTTGTGCGATTGATTTTTAGTCGATTTTTTTTATTTTAAATTATTTTAAGTTAAAAATGCAAAAAGTTTGTTTGATAAGAGTATAGAACGGCTTTTAAGCTAACCAATTGTGGAGGATATGAAATTCGTTTCCTACACTTCTGTCTATAAGGCGTTGAATAACCCATATAATCTCAATTAACTTAAGACATGTCTTTACTTTTTAATTTATTTCTATTAATTGCGCCGTCTATGAGCTAAACACCTTCGCAACCAACGAATCACCTTAACTGGCGATGTAGGCGACGACTTCCAACCACCTTTTATATTTGTTAAAGTGTACCAAATATATACACTAGTTGTTGCTCGTGCATAAATATACTCAATTATTTAATTTTAATAATTTAAAAATAAAATAAAAAGTAATATTAAGAATTATTTAATTAGCCAATTATAAGGCACCTAATTAAAAATTGCTTTATTAGTTTATTAATTTATAGAGAAAAAAATAATTAAAATAATGTAATTAAAATAAAAGCTAAATTAATTTTTTTATTAGAGAGTAAAGTTGTATGGGCTGAATGTTAAAGGTGGAGAGATAATGTATTTTTGTGTATTAAATTTGAGTGTAGAATGATCTTAATTATTCATTCAAATTATATGTTTAAAAGATATTTTTTAAAATCTCTTTTATTTTATTTTATATATATAAAGTGCAAGAGATAATAATTTTTATAATATTAATTATTCGTAATCGAAATATAATTTATATTAATGTTAACTAAATGTAAATTTAATGCATGTAGGCGAATTATAAATGTAAATCAACAAACACTTTTTAAGGTAAGCATAGGTCAAAGATCACATGCACCAATAATATTCTGCATCAAAGAGCACAAGTAAGCATCCATGGCCCATACGCGCAACCCATCAATGACAAGGCGCGCATGAAACACAAGTGCTATTTCTAAGTTCACCTACTACTATGGGATGGTGCAAAGCAAAATTCGCAACTTTAGGAGCAAATTCCTTTATATTAGGTATTTAACACAAGAACCCATATGAGCTCTAGGCACAAGTAAGCTCTAGAGCATGAATAAAAGAGGTTGTTCACCTTGGAGATCGGGCGTGGAAGGCACTCGATCCTCCGGATTTTCAAGGGCCGCCAGGGGTGCATCGGACACCACGCAACGTGCGGTGCTCTTCCAGCCGATTGACCCTACCTCCGGCTGAGCCGTTTTCAGGGTGGGCAGGCTGTTAAACAGAAAAGATAACTTTTTTTGGAGCCCCCGCCGACATCTTTGGACTCCCTAATGTGAGCATGTCTTGGGCACCTCGGGGCATTATTTTGGGCATTGCCTTCGGCATGTCCTGGGCACCTCGTGGCATTGCTTTGAATATGTCTTAGGCACCTTGTGGCATTGCTTTGGGCATGTCTTGGTGTCACAAGGCGACACTTTAGTGGCGCAGCGGAATTTATCGCCATGTGGCATTCAAACTCCACCTAGCCCGAATCCGCCTATTCATTGACAATCCGAGTGTTTTCCGTTACCCGGTCTTCAAATTTCTTTTTAAAGGCCCATACTTTATCATGCAAGAACAAACTCCCTTCACGGAAGTCCCATATAGCTAAGATGCCACCTGATGACTTGACGTCCCAAGTTGCAAACTGAATGGCGTAGTAGCTTCCTTGCACCAAACTCATCCTGAGTATGGCGCTCGCCCAACTGAGGTCCTATACTCGTTAGATAAGCAAGTACACATACGTGTTGACAATGATGCCCAACTTAGCTGACAAGTTTCTCAACGTGTAGTGGGTCGGTATAGCTCATCTCCAAAAGTCAAAGGTGCCTCATTCCCTATATGACGCCAAGGGTCACTCTTGTGCCCACGGCGATGTCCTCATGCGTACATGCGTACTAAGCAATGCACATGGCGTGTCACATGAGCAAGGTAAGGTCGATCCTTAGGCAAAAAGTGCATCACGTCAATTCACTCGTCAAGCAGCTCAACTCGTTTCATAGGCTTATGCATCCAACAATGGCATCCAAGTGTGACTCTAGCCGTAAGCCACACATTTCAGGCCACAGGACCCCTACAAGCAATGTCGAACCCATAACATGCAAGTAGGCCGGCACACGAGGCCTTCGGTGGTGCCTCAATAGCCTAATTGAGTTAGGACACTCAAATAATAGAGATAGCCAGCGGGCCAAGCGAGTCGGTGTCCATAATCTCTTCCCCATGTTCTACGCGCGATGTCTAAAGCCCTCAGATTCTCCCGGTTGACATCGTCCATGCGGCACCCATGCTCGCATGGAGACTCAGAAACACCTCTCTTTGGTGCTTAGAGCGCGCCCCCAATGTTGCCTTGGGGTTGTCTACTTCAGTACCTAGTGATGACACGGGGGAGGGCTGGTAGCTGACACACCACTACCCCCCTTATAATAGCTTTCTTAGCCACTCCATTCTGGCAGGAGGAAACATTAAAAATGTTTGAGGAGTCATAATGGATAAATAAATAAATTTTATTTATTTATTTATTCTCAAAATATCCCTAATGCCAAACTGTTGCACGCTGTGCCCGGCGCCTTGCCACGCGCGCGCGCCCTGCGCCGCACGCTGACCTGCGCCCATGCGCGCTACTACTGCCTTGTGTTTCGCTACTGTATGCCGTATGGTCTCGTCAGGGCATCATGACACGTTTTGGGGTTAATGCCGCCAGTACTCCTGAACACCATCGTAGGTCTACTTCATACTTGTCCTTGCCACGACCACACAATATCACGGGATTGGCCTTATCAAATGGCAACCCGTGACACTTGGGCATGCCGTGGGCATCTTGTGCTTGTCTTGGGCATGCCGTAGGCATCTTTTGGCATCTTTTCCCCTCTTCAGCCTTCAAAGTTCTCATTTGAATATTTGCTACTACCACCAAGATTCGCACCAACGGCCGCTCCGCCCAAGCTCGCGCCCAAGGTTTTGCAGCGATCGTTGTGCCCTCCTACTCATCGGGGCTTGGCACTTGCCCCGACGACCGGGTATAGGTCGCGCACTTTAGCGTCATCTATTTTCGGAGCTAGTTGATTCGACAGGTGAGTTGTTACACACTCCTTAGCGGATTTCGACTTCCATGACCACCGGCCTGCTGTCTTAATCGACCAACAGCTCCAAACACAGCTCAAAAGTCGCTGCCCAACAGCCTAGGTGCTGGCCCAGGTGCCCATGCCCACGCGCATGCCACAGACAACACTGCTGTGTCGCGCCCATGCTGCCTGCCCTTCGCGCACGCCCAACACTGCCTGCGCGCGCCCAACACGCCTGGTGCTGCCCATTGCCGCCTGCTGCTGCACATGCTGCCTTTGCTGCACTGCATTATTGGTACTATGAGAATATCTAATAATTTTCCGTTACGGTCCTATGGATGTGATTTGTGCATTATCAGTCAGAAACCTTTACAGTTCTCTTGCCATAATGGGGGAGCTATGTGCACCTGGGAATGCTGAGGCATTAGGTTTAAAAGACAAGTACTTTTTTTTTTTTTTTTTTATAAAAGAGGAAGACAAAAATGTTATATTAGATGGGATAATGTAACTTTTTGGTTTGTGAGATTATTTGGAATAAATTTTGCTTTTTTTTGTTTTTGGTTAAAATGTCAAATATATTATCAATTTTATGCTTTTAAGCTTGGTGGGGTTGATTTTTATTTTATTTTATTTTTTAAAAAGAGAATTGACTTTTTTTCATTGAGAGCATTATTATAATTTCATAATAATAAAAAAGTTAGATTATTCGAGACCTGAAATGAATATTGTTTCTTGATAAAAGGAGGAAAAAGAGTGAGCGAATTTTTTATTATATCAAATAGTGCAACTTAAAAGTTATTTTTGAAAAAAAAATTAATTTTGTATTAATAAAAAAATTAATTGGCCTTGTTTGGGCTAAATGTCAAAAAAAAAGAAATTTAGTCAAAAGATGAAAAAAATTCAAAAAAAAACAAAAATAAACAAAATTCTGAACCAAATTTTATATTTCTTGTTTTCGTCTTTAATGGATTTTTTTATCTTTTGATCAAATTTTTTTACTTTTTGATCAAAAGTAAAAAAATGTTAGAATTTTGCTTATTTTTGTTTTTTTTGAAAATTTTTAATTAAATTTCTTTATTTTTCTTAATCATCTCGATGAGATGAACTTAAAAAATAAAAAAAAATTAATCAAAAGATGAAAAAAGTCTATTAAAAACAAAAATAAGCAACATAAAAATTGACTTATTGGTTTATTTCAACTTTTGTCTTTTATGAACTTTTTTTAAATATTTTTATCAAAACTTTTTACTTTTCTAACTCGTCTCGACGAGAGAAATTTAAAAATATAATATTTTGACTAAAAAATAAAATTTTTTTTTATTAAAAACAAAAATATATATACAATATCAAATAAGTAAATAAGTAATTATCCCAAACCGGGCCATTGTTTGAAACATGAAATGAGTATTGTTTCTTGATAAAAGTAGGGGAAAGAGTGAGTGGTTTTTTTTTTTTATACCAAACATTGCAGTGTAAAATATTTTTTTTTTCTTTAAAAAGGACTACATTCACATGATCAAAACAGGCTATCATCAATCAGAAACCTTTTTCCATCTCTCCCAACCTCACAAGTCACAATATTTCAAATGCTGTTTAGTAATGTCCATAAAATGATGATATGAATGCAGGGATGGCGTTTAACCATACTAGAATGCCACAAGTACTGAATCAGTTCGATTATGTGTGCAGATTTAAAACACATAACTAATCACATATTAGTGCTCTTCTAACGGTAAAAAAACATATTTTGTACAAAAATAAATAAAAATAACACAGATTCTTCTCGGGAAGACTTTAGTAATCTATGAATGGTTGTGATTTAAATTTGAGCACTTTAAAACTGATGTTTTTTTAATTTATTTACTAGTATGTAACAATCACTCAGGAATAATTGCAGCTTCTGTTACTTGGACAAATGGTTTGAGGAAAAGTAGAGCAAAAAGAGGAAAATCTCTCTCTTTCTCTCCCCCATACATTTTTTGATAATTTGGATGTACGACCTAGAGGTCACGGGTTCGAGACGCATAAACAGTTTCTTGTAAATGTAAGGTAAAATTACGTACTATAGACCCATCGTGATTCGCTTCTCTTATCAAACCCCGCATATGTGGGAGTTTCATGCATCCGGCTATCCTATAGCCGCTGGATGTGTGACAGTTTGTGCTGGTCTGAGTTCAAGGAAGTAATAGTTTGACAGAATAAACTAAACTCAGCAGCTTATTTGATGGCAACAACGGATTAGCATGTTCATGATCTTTAGTTTGACAGTTTGTGCTGGTTTTGAACAACTTTTTTTTCTTCATATTTGAACTGTTTATTTTGTCATATTCATTGATAAGATTATTCACGCAGAAATTAAATCGATCAGGCCAATAGTCACTTAATCAAATAATTTTTTGTTGAACAAATAGACAGAAGAAAAGATAGTATGATTTTGAAAAGTAATAGTTAGACAGATGGGTTTTGATTACATGACCAATGATGTTCGATTAGTTTAATTTTGCTACATTAATGACCTACTTGAAGAACAAGTTCAAATTATGAAAATCTGTTCAAAGTCCTGAATTATTAGACAAACCTCCCAGTAACATGTCTACTTTGCATGGAAGCCCCTGAGTTGATGACAAGAGTCTGTGACCTATAAACATAAGCCGAAAGCATCTCTCTTTCACTCTGTGTTTTTGGATAGTTAGCATTTTTAAATTTATTTAAGTCATATTTACCATAACATTTTTAAGTTTATTTAAGTCATATTTACTATAGCATTTTTAAGTTTATTTAAGTCATTTTTACTACATAAGCTGTAAGCACAAGCTATATTAAAACAGTATTGCAAACTCAAAAAGGAAAAAAAAAGAAAAGAAAAGAAAAGAAACAAACAAAACATGCACTGGAGGCATGCATTTAAGCAAAAAAGCTTCACAGTAGTAACCATTTGAAGTTGAGTTGTGTTGTGTTTTGATGCAACATCTAAATGAATGTTTTCTCGTATAATTGACTCAGAGAGTTCTGAATATTTTATTAAATACATATGTTGACTACATTATTGAAAATTTGGAATGGACTCAACGGGCTAAGCTCTCGTGTATACCGAAATTTGAAAGAGGTAACAGGTAACAGTTTTACCTGCTACCTCCATTAGGATTGTTTATTTCCTTTATATCTCTCTAGAACAAAGACATTGCCCTTATCATCTCTCCCTATCCTCAGAGTGTCATCAACATATCTTTGTGCCACAGTTAAGGAGCCAGTACTTTGTCTTCCTTCGGCATACATACGTAGCCCCATTACAACCAGATTTAACATAAATTATCAGAATAATAGCAAAAAATAAAACCCTGAATTACCGATTCAACATGTACTAAACACTTGAACTTTTAATTTTATCGATTAGCTAGGTACCTAAATAATTCAATTTTGATCAATTATCACCCAGACAAATGACGTTAAAAGCAGACGAAATTATCTCACGTGATAATTGAAGAATAAATTCATGTTTTGCCACGTTAGCTAATCCCATTCGTTTTTTGACGGAGTTTGGCGCCAAGGTGTTAATTGGTCGAAATCAAATTGTTTAGGTACCCAATTGATAAAATTAAAAGTTAAGTGTTCAGTAAACATTGAATCAATAGTTCAGGGTTTTTTTGTCTTCAGAATTTACCCTAAATTACCCAGAAGCTAGGAAAAAGGATACGTGATTTCAAGCCAGCCCTCCGGTATGAAGATGCCGAGCAGAATGTCGTAGTTTTTCCGGAAGATATTCATCAACTGCATATTGGTTTCAAGAACATAGCAGAATCACACCCACACACAGAGAGGAAACAATTAGCAATTTCATCTTGCAAGAGCCAAACAGAAGAGAGCTTTGTGTGCTTTCAATGTGCAGTTTAGTTTTTTTTTTTTGGAATCTCGCATACCTGGTCAGGGATGATTGTGGAGTTGCTGTATTTAATATCAACCCTCTGTGAGAGATTTGGAACAAAATAATTTTTTAACCAATTGTGTCACATAAGATTTTGGAAAATGTGGAAAGAAGAGAAGAGGAGTTTGAGACTTAACTGACTTGGATGCAGCCTTGAAGGAGGCCTCAATTTTGAGCTGTCCATTGAACAAATTCAGCCCCCTCACATTGAACATGATCACATTAACTGCTTTTCCCTCCATTTTCCAACCACAAAATAAATCAAACTTTAGTTAACCACTGACAAGATTATCAATTACAGTTAGTGAGAGGAAAAGTTCTTTTGAGAGGTAATCAAGACAAACTGTTTCTGCTTTCTAACTTGACAATAGTTTAGCTCTTGTTGGATTTGAGGGGGAAGAAAATTGGAATGGAAGGGAATAGAACTTGAAGGAAAAGTTCTTTTAATTTGTTCTTTTTCTTGTGTGGTTGGATGAAATAACACAGTAATACAAATATACACACACAACTAAGTGTTTATTTGGCAACTTGGCGTTAATATGGATTTTTGGCTTTTAAGTTACTTTAAGCCAAAAAGTCAAAAGTTAGTTTAGTTGGCAAAATAGTCACTAAAAAAGCCCAAAAAAAAAAGAAGCCAAATAAACCACATAGGGAATTGACCGAATTGAGGTATGGTTGTTGGGTTGGAATTTGTTTAATTTTACACGTAGAAAAGAAAAATTAAAAATTGTTATAAAAAAAACCAAAAACCCAATAAGGTAAAAGTTGAGGATTAAAAAATGAAGTTTTTTGACTTCTTTGGCTTTAAGCCAAAAAGCCAATTTTAATATGGTTTGCCAAATGAGAGCTAATTTGCAGTTGAGATGCATTTTTTGTGTAGTTTGTGGTTAATTTTCTATGTACAAAATATTTTCCAAATGATAAATAACAAAAAAAGAAAAGAAAAGAATAGTTATTGTCAGTTTTTTGTATAGTTATCCATAAAACTACATATGTAGAGTAATTTAATTCCTCGTTCATGTTTTTTTCTCTTTCACAAATTTAAGATCCAAATACAACGATATATATCGCACATAAAAAGTGTTACAATCATCTTTGTCTAACATAAAGATATAAAGTATCCTGACATTCCAAATGAAACGAGTCATGGAAAGAAGCCACTGCAAAGAAGTTACGAGAGTTAAGTTAGGAAAGAACTTTTAAGTTCATATTGGTCAGGGTTGAGAGCGAGAGTTAAATTTTATGAGCTATAGGTTCTCATTGGCAACTTGGCTTTTTTTTATTTTTGGCTAAAAATGCAAGAAAAGTAACCTTGGCCGTTTGGTACAAAAATTAAAAAGTTAAAAAGTTAAAAAATTAAATCAAAACATAAGAAACGGCAAAAAAATCAAAAAGTTAAAAAGTCAAAAAGTCAAATCAAAACATAAGTTTTCAAAATATTCAAATCAAACTCCCACTATTCGTAAAGTACAATAATATCCCTTATTCATAACTTATTTACTACTATTACCAATTATATATAATTGTTAATATTAAATATATAAAAGAGTAAAATTGTCAACTCTGAACGAAAAGCAAAAAAATTACTTTTTTACCCAAATAACCAACTTAAAAAAAGCTAAATTAAAGGTTAAATTACCAAATAACCTATTTTGAACTCAAATTAGCTTTTTGGTTAAAAACGCAAAAAAATAAAAAAATAAACTTTTAAACTAGTTACTAGTCGAGACCATAATCTCCCGTTATTCTTCAACAGCTAATGATATGGCGGTCAGTTGTTAAATGAATGATCATAGATTTAAACTATATTATTTTAAGATTTGTGCATCTATTTTTATTAACAATAGATAATGATATAGCGGTCCGTTGTTATTAGAATAATATAGTTTTTAAACTATATTATTTTATTATTTTGTGTATCTATTTGCACAACATAATTTTGGAAAAAAAAGTGATTTCCATAGACACCTATTTTTTTTCAACTTATTGAACAAAGAAACAAAGACAGCATGTGCAAAAGATTGTGTGTTGTATAGCTAAATATTTAAAATTTGAAACATAGAACGAAATTATTCTCTAATCAATCTCGAGTAAAATCTAAGTACTCTTCCCTATCTGTCATGTGAATTTCTGGGATGCTTCCACACAATCCCCAAATATGAACCTCCTAAAGTCATGTACTTCCCACTACAGAAAAAATAAAATTAATTCGAGAGAGATTGAAGAAGTCTCAGGACAGGCAGAAAAAATGCTAATAATGGTAGACTTAATGTGGACTTCAAAGTGGGGAATTGTGTATTTTTTAAAATATAGCCATGGAATGGAATGGTGGAATTTGAAAAGAATGGAAAGTCGAGTCTTCGTTATATTAGACCATATGAGATTATCCAGAGGATTGGAAATACAACTATTAATTACCCTTGCCACCAGAGTTATCAAGATTGCACGACGTTTTTTCGTGTTTCAATGCTAAAGAAGTATAGGGTCAAAAGTTTATATAAGCTACTGGATAACTCCAAAACCAATATGAATATGTTAATATAAACTAAAGAAACTTGTGGAAACAAACACACGTCAATACGATGCCGTATCAAGAATTACAAAGAAATTTACGAAACTTGAAACTTAAAAACTGTAAAAAAAGAAAAAAAAACTGTAGGGGGTCAAAACTTTAAATAAGCCGCCGGTTAAAAGGGTAAAACCATATTTTCTATACTTCTTTTGGAAATAGTTTCTTCTCAAATAACGTTCCCAAGATATTATTTTAATTATTTGAAAAGTTTCATAAAATTTGAATACCGTTCGATAGATCAATGTTATTTTGAAACAACCAAACTGGGCCCAAATGAATAAAATTTGAAATAGATAATTGAAAAGGAAATAATGCAAATAAAATCCAATTTCAAACACAGCAATGGCTTAATGTTTTTACACTACTACATTAATTGTAATACATCTCTTAGCACCCTGACTCGTGCATTTTCAAAAAGCAAATTCATGACTTGGGAGAACATAACTACTGTGTTTGTCAACTAGTACAATTATAATGTTTAGTTAAATGTGACCAAACGTAAAAAGTCATCACAGTACACGAAAATGAATGCTTTTTAGAGTGTATTTGTTTTTTGGCACTAAAATGAATAAAAACACATAATGTCATCGCTATGTACGAAAATGAATAATTTTTGAAGAATGCTTGCTTTTTCGCACGAAATCTATTATCTATTAAAACCAACACCTTATATATATTGTATTTATCAATATTAAAATTTTATAATATATAATTTGACTAAATTTAATACATTTACATAGATTAATTTAATTAATAAAAACTATGTATAATAGCTTTAATTAAAAAGCTTATTTTAGAAATTGTTGCCAAAAGACTTATTTTGACTTATGTTGCTTATATTTATATATTCAAATATTATAATAATATTTTATCCTAAATTTTAAACCCTAAACCCGAATAAAATAATGAAATGCAGTATTCAATTAAAGATATGTTTTTTAATGAGTGTTATTATTAACGAGGAGTAGAATATTTTTTATTTGTTATTTTTTTAATGAAATTATGTATCACTTGGGGAGATTCCATTCATTCATCAGCTTTTTTCCGTTATGATTTATCAATGTCTGTTATTTCCATTGCATTTTATTCACTGGGATAAAACAGTAATATTATATATTCATAATAGGAAGAAATTTTTTATTAATTTATAATTAATGATTTAGATTCACTGATTAACACCGCATACAGTTTAATCTGAATTATTCATTTTAAATTCGAAATAAAATCCTAAGTACTTAACAGGAAAAAAGTAAATTGCAAAGAGCAGTATGAGAAAATTTTTATACCTCAGCAACATCAATGGTTTGGAAAAAATCTCCCAAACTGATGAAATCTCTTAATCCAAGCTTCGTTCTTTTCGAACCCAGGATTGTTATGGTACTATAAACAAGTTTCCAGCATCCAGCCACCTTTCCAATTTCCAGGAAAAGAAAACCCAACATTTTCTCAGCAGCCAATCATAAGTTCAGTCCACACAAATTCATAAATTCAAGCACATAACTGGTCTCCACCTTCTCTAGAAATAGGGTAGGCTCTGGATTTGGGTTCTTAGCCTCTAGCAGCTTCACCAGACCTTCAATCTCAGATTTCTTTCCAGATGGAATTCCAAAAATACCCCTATTGGTGTCTTTTTTTGAAAGATTTCCAAATGAAGAAGAAAAACCCATTTCAAATTCATATTGCATCAAAACCCAATCCACAAATACAAATTCCATTTTACAAGAAGTCTGGAAATGTTGTGGGTATTACCTTGTAGTGCCTCATAGAGGTCAACTTTGATTTGGGTTAGAGTTTTGGAATCTGATGATTCTTCTCTTTCTCTTACTCTTTCTGTTTCTTCACTTCCAACCAAACCAGAGCTTTGGTCTGAAACTTTGACGGGTGTGAACTCTCCAAATCTTGTTGTGGAGCTGTGGTTCCATGGGTGAGTGGCTAGGAGGGCTCTATGAGCTCTCATGATCATCTTGGGTATGATGGGCATTGTGGGGACCACTTGGGGATATGGGATTGGTGGGTGGACAAGCTTTGTAGCCATGGGCATGGGTCTTCCAATCACAAGTTCCAATAGGATTTGATTTTTTTTACCACTTTTTCCGGAAATGCAGCTCTTCTTCTTCTTCTTCTTCTTGCCTATAGATATGCAGTGTAATTTGGCACAGTTTTCTTGTTTATAGATATAACCTTGGCAAACTGTTTTAAAGTTTGGACTAAAAAATTAAAAAATTAATTTAGTTAAAAAAATAGTGATATTTAAGCCACCAAAAAGAGTCAAATAAGCTCAATGTAAAATTACATAATTATCTTTCAGTCTAAATAAGCTGGAATATGATTGTTTGGTTGGAATTTGTATAATTTTATATATAGAAGAGTAAAATTAAAAATTATTATGAGAAAAATTAAAAAATTTAAAGACAAATAAATTAAAAATTGAGAGTTAAAAAATAACTTTTTTTAACTTTTTAAATTTTAATTCAAAAACCAAGAATCAAAAAACCGACTTTAAACCAGTTTGAAGCGAGTAGCCAAATAAAGGCATAGTTGGATTTATGATTTAAAACACATAATTAATCATAACTTTTTATTTTTTATCCGTAAAAATATATTTAAATAATATATTATTTTACCGATAAAAAACATTAATTTGTGATCGGATCTGAATTTGAAATCTGTTAAACCTTTTCTTATAGATATGATATTTATTATTCTCATATTGTTTTCGCCAGCTTCTGTCTGATCCAAGAATGAATTGAAATTATTGAATCAATATATACGTTGTTTGGCTTCACTTTAAAGTCTTTCGATAGAGTTCAAGAAAATCATGTTGATTTCTTTTAGCAACCTCTCTTTTTTACCTTTTAGTTTTTAAACTTTTTGATTACGAAGTAAAAATATATTTATATATTTTATAAAAATATCATAATTTTATTGTAAATATTTGTTTTTTTTTAAATTACATTTTTATAACCTACTTGTTGAGCCTATCAAAAAGACTCATTTGGTATATGAAAACTATGCGGGAAAAAAAATCTATAATGGCCCTATTTGGGTTAAATTTCATTAATTTTGGTTATTTTTATTTTTTTTGAATTTATTAATTTTTCTTATTTTTGTTTTTATGAATTTTATTCATTTTTTGATTAAAATTTTTTACTTTTCTTAATAATATCGATAAGATGAATCGAAAAAAAAAGTTTCTAATTGAAAGATAAAAAAAATTCACTAAAAATAAAAATGAACAATATAAAATTTGATTTTTTTGACTTATTTTGGCTTATGTTAATCTTTTTTGAATTTTTTTATATATTTCGATCAAATTTTTTTACTTTTTCGACTCGTCAAGATGAGATGAGTTGAAAAATGTAACAATTTGACTAAATAATTAAAAAAAATCTAGTAAAGATAAAAAATAAATTAAATAAAATAAATAAATAAACAATTATTCCAAACGAGGTCAATTACGTTTTTGACTTATTGCTTTATTTTCTTTCGGCTGAAAGTGATTTCAAGCCAAATTAATTTTTAACTTTTAAGCCACTTATAAATTTTGCCAAATCAACCTTTCTTTCTTTTTTTTATTCTATTTTTTAATTTAGAGTAATTTTAAACCAAAAGCTCTACTTCAAGTTGAATTATCAACCGAGCATTGAGTTGGCACGATTTGGGTCTAAAATGAGACGACGGTAATGATTCAAATAATAATTTTATTATTCTCGATGTATAATTATTCATAAAAAATTAAGTTAATTATATATTGTTAAATACCTAATCAAATTACATTTTAGTTAAAAAGATAAAAGATATGTCTCTTTTTGCTGTTTATTATTTTAACACAAATTAATTTATTTAGACACTTATTAATATTCAATTAACCTAATTTATAATCAAAGTGCATTTTGACTCAAAATTGGTCCAAGTGAACGGGTTGAGCCCTTAGTGAATGGTGAAATTAATTTTTATAAATTAATTGTGCTGGACGTTAACTGTGTCGAATATTTTAAAATATAAAAATAATGTTGTGGAAATAGATAAAATAAATTAATTGACAACTAATTTAAAAATTAAAATTTTTATTTTTTATTTTTTTAGTCAAAAAAATTAAATTGTGTTTAAAATAAGTTGTTTGGTAACTTAGCTTTTAAGTTAGGTTTTTTCAAGTTGGTTGTTTTGGAAAAAAAATATATTATTATATTTTAAAAGTGGTAAGAGTTTAAATATAATATTATGAGAATTTATATTTTAATTTTGATTTTTTAATTTTTAAATTTTTTACATTTGTGCTAAAAGAATAATCTCAACTTTTTTATATTTTTATTTTTTAATTCAAAAAAAATTATACTAAAAAAAAATTAAAAAGTTAAAATTGCCCAGGACTTACGTGAGCGAAATGGATGGTCTGCACTGTGCACGTGATTGAGATTTCCCAAATCAACCTGCCCACTCATTTGGGGCATACTCTAGCGCAAATAATTCAGGATACATTAAGGCCTCGATTGCCAATTAGCTTAGAAGTTAGGTTTTTAGTTTTTTTTTTTGTATTTTTAGTTACAAAATTAAATTGAGTTTAAAATTGGGTATTTGGGTAAGAAATTATTTTTTTTTAATTTTTGTTCAAAGTAAATAATTTTAGCTTTTTATATATTTGATATTAACAATTATATGTAGTTAGTAGTGATAGTAATAAGTTATGAATAAATGTTATTATTATATTTTAAAAGTGGTGAAAGAATGAATAAATTATTCTAAGAGTGTGTGTTTTGATTCGACTTGTTGCCTTTTTAGTTTTTTGATTTTTTTGTCAAATTAGTAATTTTAAATTTTTGATATTTTTAGCAAAAAAGTCAAAAATCAAAGTTGCCAATCGGGGCCTAAATATGAGGAAAATTACATTTTATAAATTTATTTGAGTTGTAAATAGACATTTTTCTTTGAAAAAAGCTAAAAATATACTTTTTTAATTTTAAATATTACAGTTTAAAAACATTTTTAAAGAATTTTTTTTAAAAAAATAAATAGAGAAATCAAACATGGATTTAAACAACTCAGTAACTTCATAAATTACGACTCCCTTTACAAGCTTATCTCCTACAATGCTACAACTACAAGCAGTTGTAGAGAAGCCAAACACAACTTCAAATTTTCCTAGTTTGGTTTGAGGTTTAAAGCTATAGTTTATTGCCTTCTTATTTAAAATCTCTAAAAAAAAGTCATTTCGATTTGTTTGACTAATTTAGCTTTTTACTTTTCTACTTAAATGACTTTTATCCTTTTTAACTTTTTTGTTTATTAACTAAAATAGTTTTATACATTTTTTAAAAAATGCTCACATTTTTATTACGCTCATTTATTTATTATTTAAAAAATTTTATTTTTAAAGTCTACTCATCGAGATCTATCAAATAAGATCTATACTAAAGTTGAAATTATGTAAAGAAAAAAAAAATACACTTTCATAACAACTTTCATTTGACTTAAAATCATTTAAAGTCATTTTAAGTCAAGATTTATTACCTTTTACATAATTGGCAAACTCATTTTAAACCAAATAAATAAACTTTTTATTTTTTTAACTTAAAATTATTCAAAAGCAAAAAACTCACATTTTAAACTGAGTTACCCAATGAAGCCTTTAGCAATCTAATTTTCTTCCACTATTGCTATGCCTATCAACGGTGGTGTTTAGTATTATTAAAATTAATATTTTATAAGTTGTAATTTATTATAAAATTTGTGAGTATTTGATAAAATTTGTTAGTTATAAGTTATAACAGAAATTATGAATATTTAAAAAAAAAATAATTTAAAAATAAAATTAATAATAAATAATTAAAAATTACTAACAATAACTATGCCAAACGCATCATACATATTTCTTCTTGCGGTCAACAGCAGCTGAATTAGTAAGAAAGGAAATAAAGAGGTGAAAACTAAAAAAGGGTATTGTTATATGAGACAAAATGTCTTATTAAATTTATTTTGAAGATGTTATATAAGTTGTTATTATTCTGACCATTTATTTTGAAAAATTGGGTGAATAGATTATGATACAAAAAATTTAGTTGATTAAACATCTAAATTATATTTCTCTTAATAAAAATAAATAATAAATATGGTTGTGAGAATAACAATCTGTTTTTTTAATGATAAATGTGATATGATAACTCTGACCCAAAGCGAAATATATATCTTTTGAATTTATACTTCTACTTTCTACTCTCTTTTTTCTTCGTTATTAAGACTCAAAAGATACCTTTTTATAAATCACGAAATAATAATGTTTGAAATATTTTGTTCTTTAATTTCAATTTAAGTTTAATAGCTTTAAGAATCTAAGATTGGACTATCAAATTTCATTTTGTGGGTTCTTTTAATTTGGACTTATAATTGGATTTAAATCATTTGTTTTAAAATGTTTAATTCTATTTTCTATTGAGGCTAATTATAGAGATTAAATACAGGGGCATAAAAAATTCGACAGCCCTAAAAATTTGTAAAAAATAATGATCCAAAGTACAGGCTTTGCTTGCTTGCCTCGCCCGAGCTTAGATCTGATCGAGTATTTATCAGTTTCTCACTATTTCTTTTTAATGAAGGGAAACCTTAATGTAACAATAGAATTGCCGCGGTATGATCTGAAGATCACGGATTTAAGGTGTAAAAATAATCTTTTACGAAAGCAAAATAAGTCTTGTGGTCCGCCCCTTCCTCGGACCTCACATACATAATAATTTAGTGCACCAAATTACCCTTTTTTTTATATGCTTAATTAACCTTAAAAAATGAATGGTACTTATCATGATAGAATTGGTGTATGCCAAAAACAATAGGAACCGCTCCCGCTTAACATTTAAAATGAGAATGATTTATGAACATAAAATTCAAAACAACATAGTTGTGTGCACTAGAAAGTGTATCAAAATTATACTAATTATTCACAATTTTCGCATACTTTACCGTTGTGTAGTGTAAACTTTGTTACATTTTTAGAAAAATAATTACATTTGGACAGAGAATCCAATAAAATTGAGATAAAAATATAATAGAATAGAACGACGTAAAAAGATTCATATAATTGACCTTAATTAATTTAGATAAAAGCCTATTTTGATTTCGTCTTATTTTGGTTATATAATAGTATATATTACAAAAGATTTTACAAATTTAAAGACCTCGTTATTTTAGCCTGTGTTTGAGCTAATTTTTTTAGGAGCTTATTGGCTTAAAGCCAAAAAAAAAATCAACTAATTTGACTTAATGTAGCTTTTTTTGATTTTTTCTACATATTTTTACATTTATTTTTTTTTAAAAAAAAAGTCAAAAAGCTTAAAAATCTAAAAAAAGTTAGTCCCAACATAGATTTAGTCTCATTTTAAAAAATTAAGGCGATCGTCTAATTCACTTAACAGACGAGCCACCACCGTTACATAATATAAATTACATGATGCTTTCACTAATGATGTAACAAAAAATACTCAAAGTGAGACTAGGTTAGAGACAATGACACTTAGGCCCTGTTTGGTAGCATTTTTTGTTTATTTTTCTTTAAAAAATAAAAGAAAAAGAATATTTGGAAAATACATATTTTGAAATAGAGATAGTAGGAATGTAGCTGGCATGAAATAGAGGTAGTAAGTGCAGGAGGTGGTCAATGAGTAAAAATAGTGGTTGAAAATGGCAATAAGCAATGGTAAGTGGAGGTAGTAGTCAAGGAGGGGAGGTGGTGGCCAATGAAAGAGATGTTTGGTAGAGATGACGGTTAGGATTTCATCTCCGGAGAGTTTAACAGTGATTCAACTTTACTATTAATAGATTTAAATAATTAAGAAGTTAAGAAAAGAAAAAAAAATTAATATTTATATTTA
>JAOTRH010000024.1:17815766-17828844 GCA_034768845.1 Heliamphora exappendiculata | reverse complement strand
GACGTTTTGTGCATTTCCAAATTAAACAGAAATGGTGCCATTCCGAATCACTACCCCTGGGGTATGTGGATTGATCTCACCAAATTAAAAAATAATTTTAAGAAAATGTATATAAAAAAAAATAGCTCCTGTGTTTAGGATAAATTTAAATAAAATAAAATTATTTTATTTACATAAATTTTAGATTTAATAGTATTTAAACTATGTCATGTTTGACAAATTAAAAAAAATACACTTAATATTAACAACAAAAAAAAACTATACGCATCTATAAAGACTATGCGCATCTCAAACACACTAGCATAATTAAATTTTTTAACAAAATATAACAAGAACTTTTCAATACAAAAATCATCGAATTCTTTCACGAGAATTAAATAAAAATTATTAATACCCCGTGCTTGATTAAATGTTATCTCATCAATCATCATGCACGAATAATTTAGTTGTTTTGAGATAATACTTTTCTTAATCAAATGCTATTCGTCCATATTAATTATAAAAATTAAATGCAGTTTTTTCATATTCAAATTTCATTTCAAGACTTGGTTTACAATTTTTAGACAACCCCCAACATCTTTACTATACTCCGTTCATTATTTTCCATTTTGTCACCAATGAAAATTTTTTTATAAAAACTCATAAACAATATAACAGTTTTTTACAACAATAATAGAATCTACACAACTTTAGATCCCCACAATAGTCAAAATGAACAATTACACTTTTTTATAAATAAATAAATAAATAAAATTCATAACCAATATAATAGTCAAAACGAACATGGTTCCCACAACAATAATACATTTTTTAATTAAAAAAGCTACACAAAGTTCAAATAAAAAAATCTCAGCTTTTTAAACTCCACTATTTTTTTAAAAACAAACTTTATAATTTCTTTAATAAAAAAAAATACACAACAATAATACATTTTTTAATATAACAATAAAATAGATAAAAAAAATTACCCAAAAAAAGAGAGATCAAAATAGCTAAATACGCAGCAGGGTTTCCGTCGCAGGCGTTTCCGCTGTTGAAGGCGACGGCGGTGGGGCAGCAGGCGGTGTTGAAGGCGAGAGCGACGTTCAACGCTTAAAGCGCAGCAGAATTTGCTGCGCCAACAAACGCCAACGTTATGTGCCAATCGGGGGAATCTCCAAATTAAACAGAAACTACGACCTTTTGCCTCTCATCCCTCCCAAAATAAACCCTAAAATTAAAAACACCATTTCCTGTGGCGCAGCAAAATTGAAATCCTCTGGTCGCATACTTCAACGCCCGCCGTCGCCTTCAACTCCGCTCCACCGCCCTCGCCTTCAACGCCGCCTCACCGCCGGCTGCCCCATCGCCTTCAACAGCAGAAACGCCTGCGACGAAACCCTGCTGCGTATTTGGCTATTTTGATCTCTTTTTTGGGGGTAATTTTTTCTATTTTATTGTTATATTAAAAAATATATTATTGTTGTGTACTTTTTTTTTATTAAAAAAATTTTAAAAAAAATTAAAAATAGTGGAGTTTAAAAAGTTGAGATTCTTTCATTTGAATTTGTGTAGTTTTTTTAATTAAAAAATGTATTATTAATGTGGGACCATGTTTATTTTGACGGTTATATTATTTATGAATTTTATTTATTTATTTTTTTGTAAAAAAGTGTTATTGTTCATTTTGGTTGTTGTGGGGATAGAAATTGTGTAGATTCTATTCTTATTATAAAAAGTTGTTATATTTGTTTATGAGTTTTTATAAATGTTTTTTTTGTTAGTGACATAACGGAAAATAGTGAACTTGAGGGGTGTACTAAAGATGTTGGGGTTGTCTAAAAATTACAAACCAAGTCTTAGAATGGAATTTAAATATGAAGAAGTTGTATTTAACTTTTATAATTAATATGGACGAATAGCATTTGATTAAGAAAAGCACTCTCTCAAAATAACTAAATCATTCGTCCATGATGATTGTTTTTATAATTTTTTAAATAATTCACAATAACCCCACAAATTTAAAATGTAATTGATGGGATAACATTTAATTGAACATGAGGTGTTTATAATTTTTATTTAATTTTTGTAAAAGAATTCGATGATTTTTGTATTTAAAAGTTCTTATTATCATTTTGTTAAAAAAATTTATTATGTTAGTGTGTTTGATATGTGTATAGTGCGTATAGTCTTTTTTATTAATATTAAGTGTATTTTTTTAATTTTTTAAACATGACATAGTTTAAATACTATTAAATTCAAAATTTATGTAAATAAAATAATTTTATTTTATTTAAATTTATCCTAAACACAGCAACTATTTTTTTTTATATACATTTTCTTAAAATTATTTTTTAATTTGGTGAGATCAATCCAGATTCCCCAGGGTTAGTGATTCGGAATGGCACCATTTCTGTTTAATTTGGAGACCCCGAGCCCCGCGGGGAGTGCTGACCGAGTTAGGCGAGGGGATTTATTATCGTATGAAAAATAAAAAATGGATAGTTACTTCACCGGCCGAGTTAAATCTTTTACCATGTCAGCAGGGGAGTGAAACAAGGCAAATCGGGCGAGAAATATTCAGAACCGGCTTCGGATCTGCGGGTTGAAAGCACAAGATTTTTACCAAAATAAGTTAGCTTTTTAATTTATTTAACTAATTAAAAAATTTTAAATTTAATTCCCATTCTAAGTAAAAATGTATTTAAATACGTTTTCTTTGCAAAATATACTCCTGAAACTGTTTACCCTAAAAATATGTTTACTACACACGTTTTTTACAAAAATATTTTTACACTAAAAACGTTATTAGCAATAACGTTTTTATATTAAAAACGTGTTTAACAAACACGTTTTCATTGAAAATAAAACAAATCCAAAAAAACACCAAAATGGGTTTACCTGAAAAAAGTTCAATAAAAAACATATTTACATAAAAATCGTTTTTTTTAATTTTTGAATATATTTTTATAATTGAATCCATTTATTTCTTATAACTCGTCAAGTTTCTTGTTTATAAAAAAATTTAGAATGATTTGATAATTGTAGTTAATTGATTGAATAACATTTGTTTAAAATTTTAAAATTATAACTTTTATTTATATTATTTATAAAAGAATATTATGTAATTACTTAGTTACAGGTATCGGGTCAACTTAAATTTTTATATGGATAATAAACTTATTGAATTTTATGTAATAAACGGATCCGATCATAAAAAAAATTTAAAATTATATCAAAAATATAAATAAAATTTAACTCATTTGAAATGAACTTGTTAAACATATCAAAATATCACATATTAACTCATACATCAATTAAACACTAATACATATTGATATTGATTTGATAACGGTAAAATGCCCAATGAAAAACATATTTACATAAAAAGTATTTTTTCGAGTTATTCAATATATTTTTATAATTGAATCAATTTATTATGTAGAATTTATTAGGTTTCTTATTTGTAAAAAAAATTAAATTAATTTGATAACTGTAACTAAGTGATTGAATAATATTTATTTAATTTTTTTTTTAAATTATAACTTTTATTTATATTATTTTAAAAGAACATTATAAGATCACTTAGTTACAGATATCGGATCAACTTAAATTTTTATGTGAATAACAAATTTATTGAATTTTACGTAATATACAGATCCTATCATAAAAATATATTTAAAAATATATTTAAAAATTAAATCATAAATATACACAAAGTTTAATTCCTTAAGATCGTAGTTGTTAAAAATATGAACCAACTACATATTAATACTCATTCACTAAAAAAAGTGTGTTTGATAAACAAGTTTTCTAGGTGCTCTAAAATTATTGAAACTAATTAAAAACGTGTTTGCGTGTTTACTAAAAACGTTTTATGTATTAAACTAAAAAACGTGTTTAGCAAACACGTTTTATGTATTAAACATTTGCTAAACACATTTTCTTGTTGTTATTATTAATTATTCACGAAGATTAAGCTTAACACGCTTTCTATTAAAGCATGTTTAGTAACACGTTTTCTATTAAAGCGTGTTAGCAAATACGATTTTACGTAGAATAAAAATAAAGTTTAAAAATTTTTATTCCGTTAATTAAATTAAAAACTTAACTTAGTTTTGGTAAAAGATCCAGGGATCTCAGTAATTTGAATTTACCTTTCCTACAAATATTTTTCTTAAATTTTATTTGAAAATTTTAAAAATATTTTTAAAAAGAAAAAGATACTTTAGTGTGTTTGCTTGAAACTTTTAAAATAATTGGGATAATAATTATGATAGTATTAATATCAGTAATGGTTACATTGATCATAGTGACAGTGGTAGTGGTACAAATAATTATGGTGGTAGCAGTGATAAAAATGATAGGATGGTGGTGACAAATGTGGGGTGGTAGTATGGTGGCGACAACGGCAATAAAATAGTGGTCATGATAAGAGTAGCGGTGGCGGTGTGTTAGGATTTGAACACCAATACTCAAACGCAAACGGAAGCATATTCATGCAGACATCAAAGAAAAAATCACACAAAAATTTACATGGCTTAATACAATTTGCCTACGTCAACGGGTGCGAGAGATCAAACTTGTATTTGGACTAACTTTTTTTTTGTAAGCTTTTTGACTTTTTAATTTTTTTTGTAAAAAAAGTAAATGTAAAAATATATGAAAAAGTTAATTGAGACCAAACAAGTGGGCTTTTTGATAGGCTTTTAAGCAAAAAGTATTCCAAAAAAGCTAAGCCAAACATAGGCAAAATACATTATAATTGTGGAGTGTACATTTCTAAGGTCAAAAATACCCCAAAATCCAACACAAACCCCGAAACAAATTCTATTTTCCTACTTAAGAGTTATTCTCGTACCCCTTATATTTTTTTTATCTCTCCCTACATTTCTACCCATTTGATTATAGTATCCACTCGCCTACTATAACTATAAGACTTATATTTATAAGCAAATTCAAAAATCCTAACTGCTATATAATCATGAAACCATAAACCTTAGCCGTCATATAATATGAAACCTTAATTATATGGGTCCGCATAATACAAAGCACACACTTAACAATCACCTTGGCTTGAATTATGCAAACCATCTTGAAGATAATCAGTGTCGATATTAATTATGTTGTCGTTAATATACCACACTCAAACTAGCATGGTCCGTACATCTACACCGAGATGCCCAACACCTAGTCGTTGAGGTATTTACCAAAACTTCACCTATTTACTGAGGTGTACTGATAGCCAATCATATGACGAAATAAGAAATTGTTGTCTGGTTTGATTCCATCTGCAACTAATTTTGATTGTTCGATGCATTGTCTTTTGCATTGGATATCATACGAAGCCATTGCCATTTTTTTATTTTACTATGCAAATAAAATATTTTTGACTTATACATTGCAAAATCAAAAAATTATACCTCTCTACTAACCCACCATAGCTTTGAATCTTTAACCACAAGCTCTGATACCACTTATTGTGATTTGAACACGATTCATCAAATGCAAACAGAAGCACATCCATACACACACACTAAATAAAAAGTTATACAAGGGTTTACGTGGTTCAGTACAATTTTTCTATGTCAACGGGTGCGAGAGATAATTCATTATAATCGTAAAGTATACAATCCCGATATAAAAAATATTGGAGGCAAACTGCCAAAATCATTTATTTGAATACGATTTTTCGAAAAAAAATTATTGGACGGGCAATCATCGAAACATGCTCCAACTTAAAATTTTTTGATGTCGAACGATCAAAATAAAACCCGTTCCCCCAAAGTTATATTCGAGATTATACATTTTAAAATCTGGTAGATTGATTTTAATTACTGCAACAAACACGAATGTGAATCATTCAAGTTAAAATTCCGATCAAGTCTTCTACTGTATTCCCGATGCGAGTCACGAACATATAGTAGGTTATGATCTTTCGTGATCTTAAACCTGCTAAACTAATCACAATAGTGAAAACGTAGAAATTCTAGTCTTGAAAGATGACTTATTATTTATGTTTAGTGTGACCGCACATATATAGGGTTACAATATGGACTTGTGGAGTAAATATGACTTGAGTTTGTAATATAATTATGAAAACTCGCCTGCCACTGAGATAATTTTATAAAAATATAAATTACAATTCACACCACCAAAGAATCGTAATTGCACTCTCCGCCATATTCTCAAAACTGATTATTCAAGTTTATGTTATTAAATGCTTAACGCATCTCCTTACATTAAGATTTATGATACATGCTAATTAAATTTAATTAATAATAATTTAATTTAATCGATTTCTTATAATTACTTAAACCATTCCGCTTAACTTGTTTGTCAACTAAATAATTAAATCTACCTGTAAGGTTTGATCTGGTCAAAACTTATAAGCTTCCTTAAGGGGATATTGTTAATCCCGAACAATCGAGACGTGAATTTTGTCAATAATTAATATTTATCGTATGATTAATACCGCTATCCAACTCACCATGACTATTGACCCATAAAAGAACATGCTCTCAAATAAATCAAAATAACGAATATCAAAAATACGCAAATAATAATTATTTCATCATTAAGAGTATAAGCACTTATAATAATCTTGTGGTGTGAATTAATTTATATAGTCAGTATAAAATTAATTACTCCAATGTGGTCTTGTTCAATACACAAAGTGTACCAGTACAGAGAGTCGAAATAATAGACGACGCTATTATCTATTCCCCATAACCAATATAGTTTTACTAAAATTTTGTACTACAGTCTAACCGATGGTTTGTCTAATTTCATCTAAATTGTAAACAAAAACTTATATTCTGTAAGAACCTATAATTTGGCATTCTGTGTACAAACTGCACTCTACGCACTATATTAGATACTGTACATAATAAATGGTAACTATGCATAATATTAAAAGAGATGATATTGCATTCACTGCTCATTAAGATTCTCATAAAATGAAAAAATAATTTTATTAAAAATAAAATAAAATTCTAAAATCAAATAAAATTCATGATTTTTAGTATACAATCCTGACAAAAAATTGCCCCAAAACTCAACACTCATAGAGTTACTCTCGTGCCCCCGGCATTTTTCAATCTCCCTATACTTCTTTCGTCCATCTGATTCAACTCTTCACTTAGCTACTAGAACTATAAGGATTCTATTTATAGGCAAACTCAAAAATCTTAACTTTCATATAATTATGTAACTCTAAACCCTAACCGCCATATAATTATGAAACCCTAATTATATGGGTTCACATAATACAAAACACACCCAGCAATCTCTATTTTGGTTTGAATTCTGCAAATTATCTTGAAGATAACTAGTGTCAATGTTGATTATGCCATCGTCGTCAGTCTATAATACTCAAATCAGTAGGGCTCGCACCGCTACACTAAGATGTCCGATACCTATTTGTCAAGGTATTTGCAATCACTCCACTTATTCGCCGAAGTGTACTGATTGGTAATCATGTATCGAATCAGAAAATCGCTATCTAATTTAACTCCACTTGTAACTGGTTTTGATTGTCTAATTCATTATCTTTTGCCTTGCACACCACACCAAGTCGTCACTTTTGTTCTTTTCCGATGAAAAATAAATATTTGTTTATTTATATGATACGAAATCAAAAATTATATCTTACTCTACTTACCTACCACGACTTTGAATTTTTAACCGTCTACTTTGATACCACTTATTAGGATTTGAATACCACTTCCCGAATGCAAATGGAAGCATATTTATGCACATACTAAAGAAAAAAATTATGTAAGAATTTACGTGGTTCGACACAATTTACTTACATCTACAGGTGTGAGAGATAATTTATTATAACCGCAGAGTGTATAATCATGAGATAAAAAATAATTCAAAACCCGACACCTGTAACTTAAGCCTTGAAACAAATATTATTTCCCCGCTTAAGAGTTACTATCGTGCCTTTAGTATTTTTTTATCTCTCCGTACATTTCTACCCCATTTGATTCTAATATCCATTCATCTACTATAACTATAAGACTTATATTTATAAGCAAATTCAAAAATTATAACTGTTATATAATTATAAAATTCTAAACTCTAGTTGCAATATAATTATGAAATCTTAATTACCAGTCTTTAGAATACAAAACACACACCCAGTATGGTGGTGGGGCGGTAGTGGTTGTGGTGATGACAATAACAGTAGTTAGGTGGTGGGTTAGTAGAAGGGTGGTGGTGGCGACAGCGATAGCAAATAGTGGTAGCGACATAGGTGGTGGTGGTGATAGCTTTGGCTGGAAGTGGTGGCGGGCGGTGGCCATGATGATGGCAATGCAATGAGTAATAGTGGTGATAGTGATTGAGATATAAGCTAATTTTTATCATTAGAAAATATAAAAAAATTACCAAAATTAATATATTTTTTATTAACTTGAAAAATATTTTTTTGTTAGATTTTTATTTTATATATGTTGTACCAAAATCCAAAGAGTGTTTAAATATTGTACCTTAAAAAATAGATATGGATAAGTTTAATATCTTCAAATAAAAGTATTTTAAAACAGTTAGTACAACTGGATACATAACTATTATACTACATTTTTTACATATTTGTATTAATTAACAAAATTTCAGCTATAATTGATACTGTGTTGAGAACTGTATAATAAAAATAGTAAAAATAAAAGTTTAGGAAAATGTACACTCGTGTGTATGTATCAACACATAATTAATTAGTGTACTATATTGTATTTGTTTTAAGCATTTATTTATCTTTTGTGTGTGTGTGTGTGTATATATATATATATATATATATTGCTTTAATTGAAGAGTAGAGAGATATTTATACACATCATATAACATTAATCGTTTCATGTGCTCTCTACCAAAAGACTTGATCACTTGTTTTATTTAACTAATGTTTGTGCCCATTTGTAAGATGGTTTAAAATTCATGGTGATTGTTTTTACCTTCTAACTTTTATAGATTTTTTTTTATAAATAACATCAATAATGAAAATAGTAAATTAATTTAGGAATATTTTTGGTAATATAAAAAGTCACAAAAAAAAAACTTCACTAAGTTTGGTGTTTCTTTCTTATAACATAATAGAATAGATATTAAGAGATATTAGTCATTCTATAACAATATATTTATCAATGTATATAAACATAATACATTTGGTTCTTAATCCAGTTACTGTTAGAGGTGAAGATAATTATTTAACAGGAGAGAACGATCGAGCGGTGGAGAGACCGCTCAGGAGATCTGAAGCAATTCGCAGTAGTTTGCGCAGTCTGCAACAAAAACTGATAACAAGGTTTGACCGATTGAACAATATGTGCGAAAACAACGTTTTATAAGGTTAATGGATTTTTGCGCAACCTTATGTTTTTCATATGTTTTTTGGTTCTTTCTTCCTCCTTTATGCCTTAAAACACCTGTAAATCATTTTATATTGAATATAGTAAAAATGTGAGCCCGTAAATATAAGCACTATTTGCCGAACCACGTAAATACAATGTGTGCGTCTCTTATGTGGTTGTTTGCTTGCTTTCTTGTTCATTATTCCTATGTAGCTTGTCTGCATATTTCAACACTGAGACTTGTAAATTGGATTAGGTCATGTTTTAAATCAAATCCACAACAACTAATGTCGTAGCAAGGTTTAGAGGTTGAAAAATGCAACATGGTAGAGGATGAAAAGATCAAGATTGAAAAGTTCAATAGTTTTGACTTTGCCCTATAGAGGATATAGATCGAGGATATTCTATACCAAAATGACATGTTTTAACCACTAATCGGGGAGAAACCAGATAATATGACATAGGTCGAGTGGGAGATATTTGATCAAAAGGCTCTAGGGATCGTGCGACTGAGTTTTGCACCGTTGGTGATTTTCAATATCACAAAAGAAAAGACGACAACATGACCGTTGGTGACGCTAGAAAAGATGTATGATCAATCTTGTGCATAAATAAGGTATACCTGATGAAAAGGTTATTCAACCCGAAGATGGCGAATGACGTCATCATAGCTGCACATTTCAATAAATTTAATTCGATTGTCAATCAATGGGAATCTGTTAGAATTAATTTTAACGATGAAATTAAAACCCTAACTCTCCTGTCTAGTCTGTCAGAAAGTTGGAGTGATTTGGTTGTCGCAGTGAACAGCTCATTGGCATCAACTAAGCTAAAGGTGAAGAACGTTGCCAGTTTTGTTTTGAGAGAGAAATCACGTCAGCAACACATAGAGAAAATTAATAATAAGAAAAAAAATGGTGTAAATAAATGGATATATATGATTTTGAAGATCAGCAATATAATTGTTTCGAAAAAATTAGTTATTTTCTATTTTAAAATTTGCATTTTATTAATTTATTACAGATTTATGAAGTTTATCATTATTACTTTCATGACAATTTTAATTTTTTTCTCTTGTAATTTAAGTATTTGTTTTCTTGTTCCCAAACGGATTGTTAAGAAACATTAAGGATGCATTTAGAAGTACTAATATTTTTTCATTTATAAAAAGTCAATATTTTTTATATATATTTTGCGTGTCATGTTTATTAAATATTTTTATAATTTTTAGGTGCTTACATTGCTTTTAAAATTAATGGCCCTCTTGGATAGTTTACTTATTTGCTTATTTGATTTATAAGTTAAAAAATAAGTAATATTATTTGAGTAATTAAATAAATTTAAAATAAAAAAATAAACAAATAAATTAAATAAGTTCGTTTGGATAGTTAAATAAGTTAAATAAACTGATTTATAAGCCAAACGAAGTGTCTTATAAGCTAAATAAATAAATAAGTCACAAGTCACTTAAATAATATTACTTAAATGAGATTTGACTTATTTGCTAATAAAAAAACAAACCACCCAAAGGCCAATAAATTAAAAAAATTCATCAAGACCAAAAAGCTACCCTCTGTAGGTAAAATTGGGAGAATTTTGATTTTTTTGTTTTCTAAGATTTTCATTTCTTTAACTATTTTTTTATTGTTTCGATGAGTAAAATTTTAAAAATAAGAATTTGTAATAAAAAAAATTACTAAAAATAAAAGTAAGTATTACCTAATTTAATTTATTGACTTATATTAACTTTTTTTTATATTTTCATTTTTTTAATTTTTCTTTCCAATGAAATGAGTTATAAAGGAGTGTTTGATAAAATTATTGTTAGTAAATTTAGTGGTATAATTTTTTTTAAATACTTATAATTTTTGTTATAATGTATAATTATTTTTTCTTTTATTCTAATTACAAATTATAATATTTAATTTTTATTAAATACTAACAAATTTTACTATAAATTATAATTTATAAATTACTATTTCAGCAATTATAAACACCACCAAAGATATACTAGTTTGATGAAAAATAAAGAAATTATATTAAAAATAAATAAAATAAAATAAACAAACAAGAATCCGGGGTAAGTGTTTTATTCGGAAAAGTCAAAGATCGGCTAAAAAGTGATGTTGCCAAACTAGGCCTTATGAGGGAGCTTCTTGGCCTTATTACGGCGTGTTTGGATGGAAAGAAAACATGCGAATGTCTGGAGATTGAGACACTGGATTTGCTCTAGATCTTGACCACTTTACTCCCGTGAACTCTTCACAAATCCCGGTTGACCAGTTCCAAGCTTTTCAAGAATCGCATGCGGAGCTAGGGTTTTGAGGCCCATTGAGGCGAAACATTCACTTGAAGATTCCTGGCCACGATTTCTTGAAAAATCTCGAGAAAATTGCATGGTTTTTGCTCCAGTTTTTCTTCACTCAAAGATTCACTAATCATAATCGCAGTTCCCGATGCTAGAAAATCACTGTGAAGCGAGAGTTTTCAGCTGGAAGAATGAAATATTATCTTCATGTCTTGGTCTGATTTTTCATCATTTTCCGAGTAATTTTTGAGATTGATTTGTTTGATTTGCTAAGGAGTTACAGGAGGCAGATTCTTCTACTAAACATAATCTCAGTTTCCGATCCTGAAAAAAATCACCGTGAAGCGAGAGTTTTCAGCTGGAAGAATGAAATCTTATCTTCATGTCTTGGTCTGATTTCTCATCATTTTCCGGGTTATTTTCGAGATTGATTTGTTTGATTTGCTGAGGAGTTAGAAGAGACAGATTATTATATTATTTTGAAGTTTTAATGCCTGGATTATTATGCCGGAAGGAGAGTGATGATCTGAGTAATGGCGCTTAAGGCTTCAGCTCCTGCAGCTGCCAACATTGCGATTCAGTCGATTGGACGTGGATATGATGTTTCCTTAGATCTGAGGCTCAAGTACTGCAAAGGGGAATTAGTGGATCCGCGCTTGATTGAACTTGGAGAAGATCCAGGCGGAGAGATTGTTCTTCCTGGTGGAATAGTGATCCCGAATGTATCAAAGTCTATAAAATGTGATAAAGGAGAAAGGACCAGGTTTCGGTCTGATGTTCTTTCTTTCCAGCAGGTATCATTTCCAGCGCCTTTATCTCAATCTTGTTTTTTTTTCTTTGGTCATATTGGTAATCACTGTGTCATACTAAGGAAAGTTTTGACTGTGAATGATGTTGATCAGTTAATAATAATAATAATTATTATTATTACTATTATTTAATTTTAATGAGTTTGCCATGTCCAATGAGAACCCCAGGAATTTTTATTGATGAATTATTCAAAAACTTAAATTTTATTATTCCATAAGATAATAACTTATACTAATTAATAATTAATTATCTATTATCATTGTACTAAAAATTAAATTACACGTATCAATTAATAAGTGGAATATATTTTTGAAATAATCATGTTATTTTTTGGACAAAAAAATATAAATACATAAACTTTTACAATTGCATTCGACAAGAATTTATGTTTTAAAATCGGTACATAATAGTTTAATGATTAATAATATTAAAAATATTATTTTTAATATGTGCAACTAAGCAATCAGTGAATCAAACCATACAAATAACTTGGTATTTAACTCTATAAAACGGTTACTAAGCTTTTGAAATTGTATATTTATGATTGTGAATGTTGGAATATTAGATTGATTAGAATATTAGATTGATTAGATTGATTTTATTCTGATTTGATTTTCTTTATTGT
>JAOTRH010000024.1:17772201-17800894 GCA_034768845.1 Heliamphora exappendiculata | reverse complement strand
CCTTTAATCATTTCCCTACAACATTCCTTAATGAGGTGGCATCCTTAAGTTATTATCTCTGGATACAACATCATTGTCTTTTGTAAAGGCAATTCGGTTGGCTTAAGCATTCTGTCTTTCATCCTCCTGTATTTCTTGTCCTGTAGTGTTGAAGTGGTGTTGGAAATGTGGAAACTCTATAGTCCTGCTGCTGTGTATGTGATTATACTATGCTGGCCTTTGGTTGAGCTGGTAGGTTTAGGGTTTTAAAGGTAATATAAAAATTGTTTGGTTTCTGAATTGAGACTTTCTGGCCATTTTTTGTGTGGTTTTTAGTCCAAGGTGGGCCTTGGCGTAGCAATAAGGTTGCTCCACTGTAATCTGTACAATGTCATCGTTGACATGCGGTATCACCATCCAATAGTAAATTACCATGCAAGCATATTGATTCACTAGTGGGGTGTTGCGCACGGATTTCGTTTTTACCATGCAAGTATATTGATTGCCTGGTAGTTACGTTTACTTAGTGGGGTGTTGTTCTTGGATTTTGATTTTGACCGCCCGCCGTTATCTAATAATAGGTACCAGGTGTATGCGAATAGTTTTGAAAGCAAAAGTTTAATGTGACGGTGGTTTACTTTGAGTCAGTGTTATGTCACCAAGTGTCCTCAAAGCTTTAGCTACTAGGAAATAAGCCCAACAACGTATATCAAGCTATTCAACACTCCCTCTCATGTGCGATCCTGTCTCGCATGTGAGGAGACAAACAACCTAAAATGAACAGGTGCACCAGCACACATAGTGCATAATAACAAACATAATATGAAAATAAATATTACGAAATTTAAACCTAAGAATGAGATGGATCACATTTGGGAAAGCATTTCTCAAAATTTTTTAGAAAATCATTTAAAAAGGTGCATGCTCTGCAAGTATAATCCTGTCATGGGCTATTAGGTTTGCAAATATCAGCTATTTCCCTGTCTTACCATTTCCGTATATGATCCAAGAATTCTTAGACAAAACTGAGTAATAGTTGGAAAGTTGATATCTCTTCAGCGTATGATTAGACAATGTATTAACCAGAGTCCGAAGACTGTATTCTAGTCAGATGCGAGTCTACTAACACTGGATAGATCTGTTTTTGTTTTGTTTTTGAAATTACAACTATGCACATTCACTAAGTAAAATCATAGACGTACTAAGCTAAACTAATCTAAGCATACACAGTGAAGGACGGGGGTTATTTCCTTGCCCTGGCTAGATTGGGCAAAAATTCTTCAAAATTTCCTTACCTTGCTGACAGAGCTTCTGCACACTGCAAAATTCAGAATCTAGTTTCTAGGCCGTCCTGATTAGCATGCCCGTAAAAGGGTTACTTCAGAAACAAGAACAGCCTTGAAGCCCAGGATGAGAAAAGAGAGAGAGAAGTGAGAAGTGAGAAATGAGGAGGAGCTGACCTCGTTATTTATACAAGTTGTTGTGGCACCCAGGTGTTGTGGGCGCTGGCGCCCAGGTACCTTTGCTACATGGCACCATGTGGCTAGACCACGGGGTTTTTCTCGATTTTCGAAAGATTCCAAAAAATGTTCTAGCTCCAATGCATATTATCTGAAAAAAGGGGCTGACTTGGGGTTTTGCAATGTTTTGGTCTCAAGAATTCTCAGTTTTGTCAAGTCCTTTAAAATCCTTTCTACGCATGCACTCCATTGAGGGAATTATGTTCCGGCTATGGCATGAAATTTGAGCATTCATTGTATTAGATGACTCTAGGTTGTTTCCTCTACACATGTGGTTTGCCACGATGTCAGTGAGAGTTTGGTTGAGAGAATTGGGTCATGAAGTGGCCGATTTTTGTTGAGGGAGGAGCTAATGTCCTCAGAACTGAATCAAATTTGTGGGGTGGCTTACTATGAACACTAGATAATTGGATGCTTCTATTCTTGAGAATGGAGTTATACTAGATGCTGATAAGAAATTAGACATTGTTTTTGAACGCTGGAGTTGCTATCCCGGGTAAGAGTTGGAAAATGTGTGAATGCCTGAACTGGAAAGAGACTGTTGGTCACTGGAATCACTATCAGGTCTTGGCGTGAATGCCTGAAATATGCATATGAAATGTTATGATGCACTTGACACTGAAATTGAATTTGAAAAGAGTATCACCTGGGTGACAGTATTGATACTATACCGCTTAGTTTTTTTTTAACCATTCTGAGTTTGAAGACATCTGGCTATGGAAAGACCTTTGGTCAGGTTGTGGAATTTTCGAATGGAGCTTCTGTGTGATGAGACGTTGAGCCTGGGGCAGATGGATTGATTTCCGGGATTTAAGGAAATCCTGATGGGTATAGCATCTGAGAAAAACTTTGCGGTGGTGGGGGAGAGTTTTATTGCTTGGTGTGGGAGTTTAATGTTCCATAAGAGCTTTCGAATTCTTCAGGTGGTTGTCAAAAAAGAAAGAAAAATAGAGAAAGAAGGAAACTTTTAACTAATATTTGTTCTTAAAATTCACCACCTCATAACCTGATGTTATTTGGAATGTACTTATTGCATGAACCATATGTAACTCACCAAGCTAGACAGCTAGATGAAATGGAAGTTTGGGACTCGAGGATCAGTGTTGACATAGTCTTGATGGGCTGGGTTATTCTCGTTCAGAAGAATGTCATATCCTATAATGATATGGCTAATTTTTCAATCAATAATTGCCAAAAACCCATTTTTCCAAGTTCTTTTTATGCATTGTTTCATATTACGCATGCTAAGTACTGAGAGTACCGCCGTATAAATAAATGGAACCTGTGATTTATTCTTTAACAAATGGTAACTTAATTGCTCTTTTTTTATCAATTTCATAACAGGTTTATGTAGGCAAGAGGCCCGTGACAGGCCTCCGGCTATATCTAGAAGGCAAAAGAAGCAACCGATTGGCCATACACTTGCAGCACCTCTCCTCCCTTCCGAAAATATTCTTTCTCGAAGGTGATCCAAATGGAAATTTCCGCCAGGAGTCCTATGATCGTAAGTACTACGAGAAAATTCAATGGAAGAACTTTTCCCACGTATGCACCGCACCAGTTGAGTCTGATGAGGATCTTTCCATAGTAACTGGAGCTCAATTACAGGTTGGGGATTATGGCCTCAAAAAGATTCTTTTCTTGCGACTTCGCTTCTCAACTGTTTCTGGAGCCACAGTGGTAAAGCATCCAGAATGGGATGGGTCACCAGGTTTGGCCCGTAAATCCGGACTTATATCAACTCTAATTAGTCATCATTTCACCACAACCTTTACGAAGCCGCCTACCCAGCCTGCTGAGGTCAACATAAACTCAGCTGTTTACCCTGGGGGCCCTCCAGTTCCCGTCCAAGCGCCGAAGCTTTTGAAGTTTGTTGACACAACAGAAATGACGAGAGGCCCGCAAGAAAGTCCTGGTTATTGGGTCGTTTCTGGGGCTAGACTTATTGTTGAGAAGGGAAAGATCTCACTCCGGGTCAAATATTCTTTGTTGACTGTAATATTGCCTGATGAAGAAGTGCCAGAGGATCTCTAACAAATGTTTCTTTGTGGTAATGGGAAGACTGATCGAGTTTTGATCAAACCCGAGAAAGAAGGAATTGGGGGGAGGGGTGGGAAGATGGCCGACCCATTTTGAAGCCCAAATGCCTCCTTTCTCAGGTGATGTAATCTTGAGTCTTCTCTGGATCTTCTTCTGTTCTTCACTTGTTACCTTTGATATAATAGTCCATCAGGTAGTGAACGCCTTTTGCCTTTTGTAATTCTCCTTTACATGAAAGTATTTGGTGCCAGCAATGAACCATTGGTGGATTGTATTAGTTTACTCTTAGTTATTGCCTGGTATGAAAAGGGTTCTGCATTATAAAATGACACTAAAATGTATTCCAAAAACACTTTCTGTAGAACGCCGCCTTCTTTTATATGTGGAGGGAAAGGGAAAGAAAAGAAAAGAAAAGAAAATGAAATGAAATGAAAGAAGTTTAATTCCTTTCTTTTGTTTGATTGTGTCATGGTAATAAGAATAAACCGAATAAGTATCACCTTTGTCACGTCCCACTCCCGTAGGTTAGAATCCATGGCCGGAAAGGTATGTTACATATGGAATTGTTTCGGCCACCTATGCTTCTGTTTACTGCCCGTAGAGTGGATCAAACATGTGTTCATTTTGATTTGTTGTTGCAGTCACTTTGTCATCTTATGATTTGAAACTCAATTCTGCCCTTCCTCATACCCTTGTGTTGGTATCCCTGAATTGGTCTATAGCTGATGAACTGACCAGGCCACCTCCTTTCTTGCCATTTTTTCTAGCTGTGTTTTAATGTCCTTTCTTTCCATTTCTTTTTGCCGGCGTGAAGGAAAGGAAAGGAAAGGAAAAAGAAAATAAAAGAAGAAAAGAAAATGAAATGAAAGAAGTTAAATTCCTTTCTTTTGTTTGATTGTGTCAAGGCAATAAGAATTAAACCAAATAAGTATCACTGTTGTCATAACCCACTCCCTTACGATAGAATCTATGACCGGAAAGGTATGCCACATATGGAATTGTTTCGGCCACCTATGCTTCTGTTTACTGCTCGTAGAGTGAATCAAACATGTATTCATCTTGATTCGTTGATGCACTCATTTTGTCATCTTATGATTTGAAACTCAGATTCTGCCCTTCCTCATGCCCTTGTGTTGGTATTCCCGAATTGGTCTATAGCCGTTGAATCCACTAGGCCACCTCTTTTATTGCAATTGTTGTAGCTGTTGTGTTTTAATGTCCTTTCTTGCCATTTCTTTTAGCCGGCGTGCTTTAATGTCTTTTGTTGATAGAATTTCAATTCCCATCTTTTTATAACTCTAACCCACAAAAGGCCTCTAACATAGTTTGAGTTTTAAGATTTTAAAAGTTAGCCTGTGAAAGCCTATAAGATGCACATATTCCGGGGCTGAACTATTGCCAAACATAACATAATATATTATTAAAAATAAACATTCATCATGCGCTTGTTTGTTATTTTAATTGGATAGGATAAATAAATAATATTGAAAATTTCACATGTTTATATATATATATATATATAACTGGGAGATTATAAATAATGGATAAGATTACGGTGGTGTTTGGGTAAGGTAGTGATGGCAGTTTTTAGCTTTTGTAACTAATTTGAGCAATAAATTTCAATTTTTTTAAATACTTATAACTTTGTTACTAGTTATAAGTATATTTTTTTTCTCTATAAATAACTAGTTTCAGCTACAAGTTAATATATTTTTTAAACACTCACAATTTATGTTACAAATTACAATATATAAACTATTAGTTTTGGAGATGTTAAACACCATATATGCAATGAGAAATTTGGTTTAAATTTGGTTTGAGTAGGATAAAAAATGAGAAAAAAAATTATAGAGTTATTGTAAGTCACTGAATAAGTAAGAAAGATAATTCAGAACTTGATACTAATAATATCAAGAAGAATCCTTGTATTGGTTGAATAATTTGAAATATACGAACTTTTTACTTTTGAAATGGAATATTTATAGAATTTCCATGAATAGGGCCGGACTATTAGTTCAAGTCTCTTGAAACAAGCGTAGAATTATTAATTTCAAATTGAAGAAAAATGGTGAGCTCTCATGTCTCTTAATTCCATTAGATTCTTTTTAGTTTGTAAACCAAACAAGCCCAAAGTTTATGCCCGAGTAGTTTTACGTAATAGTCTACGACGAATAATAATGTTAAGGGTGTAAAAAAAAACATATAAAAATAGTATTGGAAGTAATTTTATTTCGCAATTCCTGTTTGGGATGTCTTAAAATTTAACTATTTTTTTTTTTAAAAAAGGAAGATAAATAAATTAGATTGTTTGGGATACTGTAATTTTTTGATATTTTAAATTGTTTGTTATGGTTTTTTTTGCTTTTTATTGAATGCCTAATATGTGTTCATTTTTTTTCTTTTCTTTTAAGCTTGTTTGAGATAATTTTTTGACCTTTGGCTTTTTGAGAAAAGAGTCCACTGTTTTTTTTTGCCATGCCAAAAAACAAACAAAGAAGTAATTTCATTTCCCAAGAAGTATATTTGCACTGACAAAAAATTACGACGAATAATGTTGGTGTTAGGTATTGCTGAAACTACGACGAATAAATTGTAACTTATAATATAAATTGTGAGTATTTGATAAAAATTATAATTTATAACTGAAATAAAAGAAAAAATAGTTAGAAGTTAAAATAGAAGCAAAATCAACCTTGAGACAAAGTCACCAAGGCAAAGGCTTTGAATTTCGAATTTTTTAACAAAAATTAGGGCTCCAATTTTATTATACATTTTATTGTTTGTAATATTTTTTAATTTGTGGTTATTTTTAAATGGTTGAATGATTAAATGCTATAATTTGTATTTTATTATAGTTGTTTATTGTATGTATAAATCATTTGCTAGATAAATGTTTTCTAATTTTTTGTTTGCTATTTTTTAAAAAAAGTTTGTAAAAAAAATAGAAATTGTATAAATTGAATATTGTTGAATTGTAAAATAATAAGATAAAAATTTAATATAATGGAACCTTTGTAATAATTTTTTATAAAATTACTATATGTATAAAAAATTATAAGGCCCTTTTCTTATTGTCCGCCTTGTACCCCAAATTCTTTAGAACTGGTTCTGAATAGAAATTGTGAATATTTAAACATACTTGTCGTTTATAACTACAATTAATAACAAAAAATTAAAAATTACCAGCAGCAGCTTTGCTAAAGACTATTAATAATGCTAAGGATGTAAAAAAAACATATAAAAATAGTATGTAGAAGTAATTTCATTTCTCAATCCCTGTTTGGGATGCCCTAAAATCCAAGTTTTGTTTTCGTTTTTTGGTTTTTCCTTTTTGTGAAAAAACGTAGATTAAAAAAATTACATTGTTTGAGATAATGTCATTTTTTAGATTTTTTAGATTGTTTGTGATGATTTTTTGTTTTTTATTGAATCCCTTATGTCTATACTTTTTTTGCTTTTAAGCTTGTTAGGGATAATTTTTTAACATTTTTGCTTTTTGAGAAAAGTGTTCACTTTTTTTTTATTGAATGCATTATTGTCATTTTGTATAATAAAAAAGTTAGATTGTTTAAAATATGAGTAAATTTTTTTTTTGAAAAAAGAAGGGGGAAAATGAGTTTTTTTCTACACAAACAATGCAGCTTAAAAGTGGGCTTATAAGAAAAAAAAAACAGAGATCCAAACGTGTTAGGGCGTTTGCCTAGATGCTTAAAAGTAACTTTTTTACTTTTATGACTTATCATTTAACAAAAAATCAAAAAGCATATTCCATTTGACTTAATTGCTTTGAAGCTAACTTTTCATTGGTTTCTTGATTTTGTTGTTTGACAATCATCCACTTGGCTTTCTCACTTGAAGCTGTGCATATCTAAGATCATAGATAAAGTCATAAGCTGTGCATATTCCTAGTTTTTTAACAAAAAAAAATTACTCACCCTTCGTATTAGTATATTCACAAATTCGTTAGATTATGTCATACATAAATTTTTTCTTAAAAAATATACTATGCATAGTAGATAGTAGATAGATGGATAGATTTAAAACATTTAAAATTGATATTTTTGCTACTTATTTTGAATAAAATTAACCATGCTTATTTATATGTTTTGATGTTATATTTATTTTTTTATGCCGATAAAAATTATTGTTATAGTTCATCATTTTGGAAAAAAAAAATTATTAGTGTATAAATTTGCCACCCCTAAATTCAAATCCATCCCAAATGTTGCCTCAATGATCCCCCTAGAATTTCCTCAAATATGTTTCATTCTTTGTGCTTAAATGCTTTAGAACCTTTACAGATCTATGCTTATGGCACAACACAAACTTTATGCAAGTATAAAAACATGATGGCGTTCGGCCCTTCCCGGGGCTCCATGAAAAATGAAAGGGAAGGCAAAAACACAGACTCAAAAGGATCTTGTTGCAGACAGAGAACAAGTATAACGATCGGGGCTTGTCCGATATATTTTTTAAAAGTTTTTAACCACCCGGGCCTCATGCCGGGAAGTCCATTCTTGGGCAAAGTAGCTTGAACATACAAGTAGAAAACTAGCTTAATCCTAATGTGAGAAATGAGAATACATACAATCATAGTGAATGAGAACAGATACAAGCAATCACAGGCTAAGGCAAGGTGGTGTTTTGTTCATGGGAGGGCCAGCAGAAGCCTTCCCTAGTGCAGGGGAGGGGAGCAGGTTGGGCTATGTAGGTTGGGTATTGTTGTCCCGGCATTAGTACTGAAAAATCTGGCACGGGTGGTATTGAGACCTGCCACAAAGATCAACCAATTAAGATCGATACGAATCGAGTGTAGAATGTAAAAAGGGGGGAGAGGGAGAGTAAAAGTCTCTTTCTGTTTTTCTGGTGGCAACCTCTGAGCTTGTGATGTGCTTACAATGTTGGTATTACTAGTCCATTTTGGTAAGGGTTTGGTTGCATCTCATACATTGAAGGAGTTGGGGGCAGGGGAAAGAAAAGATAGATTCCTAACCTTTGCACCCTTTTGATGTATTTTGCCCTAGTTTGTCTCCGACTTCAAGTCAGTTTTAGACTTTTTACTTAAGTCACAAAAAAATTAACAATCAAATTACAATCTTTTCTTTGCGGCAAACTTTTTTCTATGGTTATTACTATTTCCTATATCTCCTTGAATTGAGTTGTATTCTCTTACCACCAATAGCTACCCATTCCACAATGATCCATGTAAGACATGGGAGAAAAGTAGACACAATGGAAAAGAGGGAGCGTTTGAGACCTGGATAGATGAGTATAACTTGTCTTCAATTTTTATAAAGGGTAAGACACTTCTTGAGGTTTAGATGATATTAGTACATCTTACCTTTTACAAATTACCCTTCCACTCCTCAAGTTTAAAAATAAATTACAACTACCCATTTGCTATTAGTTGAAGGTTAATGGAGTTAATAAAATCTTACTTGCATTAACCAAAAACTCCTTAAAATATCAATAATATCTATTTTGTATCTATAGACTTAAGTGACTAGAATAAAATATCATTTGTCATTCAATACAATACATTCTTTAATTGCATTTTATGCAAGGGAAATTATTCTCACGCTCCCTTTTATACAAATTCGCTCCATTTTTTGTCATTTAGGATGCAAATTTACAAAACTATCATTTAATGTAATACACTTTCATAAAAAGCAAGGGTACTTTTGTAAATTCACATACTAAATGACAAAAAATAAAGTGTTTTTGTACGAAAGGAGTGTAAAATCATTTCCCTTTTAACATATTCTTTTACTGAATGAAAAATGAAACTTCATTCCAATCACGTACCCGAGTAGTTTAACATAAGAACGGAATTGAGAGTTTGCAAGGTAGAGGCTTACCGCTTGTGGATTTCTAGGTTTTTCCATAGATCTGCTAGTTCCATCTTGAGGGGAGGAGGAGAGAGGAGGAGGAGGAGGAGGAGGAGGAGGACTAGGCCTAAACAAATGTTCAAAAATGGCCATTATAATAAACATTGATACAAGTATTGCTGTGGCAACAAAGCCAAAAGAAATGGAACTCATGGATGTCCCAAAGTTCTTCAATGGAGCTTCTCTATCGATTCCTGTTTGCGCCGGGCTAGGGTCTGAACTGGGATAGAAGTTCCATGTCTTTGATCTTTCGGAACCAAACACATCCATCTGCTTCTGGTTTTTTCTTGCAGGGGGAGGGAGGGTTAGGAGTTGAAGCTACAAAATTAAGCAGGGAAGATGATTAAAATCAACACTAGGAGCGAGGATCAAAATTTTGTTTCGGTGGATTAGTTCATTCAGATCAAAAACTGAACGAAAACATTTTGAAAATAAGATGGAAACAGATAAAAAATGAAAGAATAATTCTAGGAACACAGAAACTGGTCATAATATCGATTATAGAAAGTGTAACAGACGGTAAGGATTTTGGTCACTTAAAAAATGGAAACATTTTGAAAATAAGATGGAAACAGATAAAAAAAACAAAAGGATAACTTTAGGTACAAAGAAACTTATCCTAGATGGTCAGGATTTCACAGAAACTTTAATAGATGGCCAGGATTTCACAAGATGTGACAGTGAAAGTTTAGTCCCACCATCACATCTTCACTTTTTGTGGCCAGTTCTATCACTGGTTATTGTGTCCCTAAAATTACTGAAAATTGATAACATTCGAAAACTTGAACTAAAGTGTATTTTTATGCTTTCTAGATTAATAAATAAACAATTTAACATGTTTAGGGGCTATGCATTAATTTTAGAGTACTAGGCTATAGAAAAATATGGTAAAAATGAATTAGTGCCTAAATAAAACTATGTATGAATTGAAAGAAACCAAGAACAAGAAAGTGAAGAATTAAAACAACAGTAGCAAAGATTATAAGAAAACAAAACATATTGGCAACAATCTCTTTATATAAAGAGTGCTTTACAGTAACAAAGTAAAATAATAAACAATTTAATCACGCTTGTTTATCTTTTGCTCGCTCCCTTCTTCTCCTTCCTCATTTCTGAAATTTTCTAATTAGTATAAGATTCTTTTTTGTTATTTTCTAATCTCTCTCTTAATCTCCTAACAAAAAATAAACAAAATAATGAACGTTGTTGGATATTTCTAATAAGCATTAAAATAACTCATTATTTCGATCCGCTTCGGCATGTTTCCTGGTTTTCCAGTGTGTTTTGATGGAAACATCACAATTTCAGTATTCCCTCTAATGTTTTGTTTCGGTTTTCTAGAAAATAGAAACATTTAAGCCATTTCAATTGAAACAAAACAATATTTTATTCTTTGATTAAGAGTGAATTGGAAAATGGATGAAAAAATTGGTACTTTGAAAATTTGTCTGCTCACATAGCTAGTAGGCAGTAGGTGTAGCACGCGGTGGAGATGAGAATGGGCAGCATACAAAGGTCGAAACCCTAAACTAAGGCCATAGCTTTAAAACTCAATTCTTTTATTAATTCAATTCCCCCAATACATAAAATGAGTCTCTTATTTATAGGCTTCAAAATTCTAATCAAAAAAGAAAATTAAAATTATAAGAAATTAAAATAAAAATCTCAATAATATAATCTAGAATCTTAATGAAAAGGAAATAAACTAAAATCTTATTTAAAAGATATTTAAAATCTTAAATTAAATAAAATCCTACCAACGACAATTACTAGACTAAAATGGCTTATTGGCTCGCGTCGGGCCATTGGGCTTAGCTCGAGGCTTCCAAATAGGATAATTGCTCTAAAGCTAATCAACGGCTACCCCATTATTTCTCCTCCGCTGAAAAGAACTCGACGCCGTCGAGTTAGTAGGACAACTAAGGATGTCAATAGAGGGAGAAATGCGACAAACCAATAGAGTTCTTCCTCAACTTGACAGAACGTGAATCAGTGGCACAAGTAAGCGTGTATCTTGTCTTGCCATCAACGAAGGAATAGGTGTTAGCACACCCAGCATGCTCGACACCACGGTCCCATATCCATGTACGATCTAGGAGAATGTGGCAAAGCTTAAGAGGAAGCACATCACATAACACCATCTCTTTGAGCTTTCCAAGAGTAAATGTCACAGGGCACTGCTTGTTAACTTTGAGCTTGGTGTTGATGATCCAGGTCATATGATAAGGTGCAGGATGAGGCTCGACCTTTAAACCCAATTTCTTCACAGCTTCTTCAGATACTGCATTGGTGCAACTCCCAGTGTCAATCACCAGAGAACAAACACGATCATTGCACTTTGCTCTAGTAGTGAAAATCTGGCCACGTTGCAAAGCCTCGAGTGTGTTTTTTGTCCTTCTAGGAGAGGATGAATAATACCTAGAGTATCATCTTGTATTTCCTCATTAGAGGAGTAATCGACAGGATCAAAAGGCTCAACAATCTAATGATCGAGCTTTGCATTCACAAGCTCCTTTGCCGCCACAAGGTCTTCGGTCTCCAGTATAGTAACAGGCTTAGCAACCCTATTAAGTCTATGAGAAGAGCATTCTCTAGCATGATGTCCAAATCCTTGACAGTTAAAGCATTTAGGCACGGTATTACCTCCAAATGTAGGCGGGGAGGAAGTGGAAGCAGCATGGGGAAGACGCTCAGAGAACTTGGTACGAATGGGCTCTGCAAAAGTTCTCACTCCATGTAAGGGGTTTAGTTGGTGCACTCATTGAAGCCTTTTTCTTGACTTCGTCTTCCATTTGAAGGGCTACTTGGACTACATCTGCCGTCAGGTATAATCTGCTAGTAGCTAAACCGCAAGAGATTTAGGGATTCAAGCCCGAGCGAAACATAGAGATCATGACAACTTCATTTCACGGGAATTTAGATCTAGTCGCTACGCTGTAGAACAATCTGGTGTACTCTTCAATTGATTTATTGTCCTGTGTCAACTGAGTAAATTGCAAATGAGTCCGCTGCTTGTAACTTGGAGGCACAAAATAGCGGGTCATGGCGACCTTCATATCAACCGAGATATGAATAGATGTATAGTATCCACGTTGATATTTTGTCCACCAAAGTCAAGTTGTACCTTTTAATTTTGCTTTGGCAAAAAATAACATTTTGTCATCGGTCATGTGATACCAACGAAAGAAACTTTCTATGCTATGCAACAAATCAAAGAATACATTTGGATCGTGATCTCCATTAAAATCAGGAACCTCCAACTTAGCACCCCTGTCTACTTTAGGCAGTCAAGGATTCTCTGACATACGTTGGATTGCAAAAGGTTGTGGAGGACGATTACCAGAAGTACCACCAGTGGTAGCCTCTCTCTTCCCTCAATTTCCAATCAATTTTTCTAACATGGCTCGCATCTGTGCCATATCTTCAGCGATTTGCTTCTAACTGCTTTGCATTTCTTCAAATTCTTGACTTAAAACCTCGACTTTGGTATTCAATTCAACATTGGTAATTATAGTTATGGCTAAGTTTAAGGGGAAAAAAAAAGGGAATGGGATTGTGAGTTGGATTTAGGGTTTGTAAAAATGTGTGGTGGCTTGGGTGAACTGACTTATTAAATTTACGTGTGTTTGGTTTGGGTTTTAAAAATAATAATAATAGTAGTAATAATAATAAAAATAAAACAAAGGGGTGACCTTTTTTTTTTAAAGAAATAGGCTTCGGGTTTATTATGTAGGCTGATTTTAAAAAGTTAAGTGGGTTTGAGTTATTTGGGTTGGGTTTTAAAAAAGAAAGAGTAATGGGCTGGTGTTTTAAAAAGAGGTCGATGGATCTGGGCACTAAAGTCTTTTAATACGGCCCTGGGGCTTTTAAAAAAAAGGTTAGGTCGGGTAATGGGCTGGTGTTTTAAAAGAGGTTGATGGGTCTGGGTTAAAGGGTTTTAATGTGGGCCTCAGGCCTTTTAAAAGGGTGAGTTGGGTCGTCAAGCTGGGTCGGGTAGGGCCTGGGTTGTCCCCTCTTGCTTGTTGTAAGATCTAGGATAAGGAAAAACCCTAGGTTTCCCTTTTGGCACGTCGCCTGATCAAGGCGTTGACGGCGGCAATGGATCAAGGTGTCAACGGCAGCAACTGGTCGAGACGATGGCTAGGGTCGAATGGGGGAAGGGAGGGGTTGACGAGCAGGAGGGTTTCGACAGAGATGCCGACTGTAGCGTCGACTGCGCAAGGGGAGGATAGCGCAACTATGGCGTCGTCGGTGCTAGGTAGGGTTACAGGTGCTTGGGTTTCAGGGGTCGGCGATGGTCTACGTGAAGGGACAAGGCTGCTCGAAAGGGTGGTGGTGACGGAGGAAGATTGCGCTAGGGTTTTGACTGGAGACGCCAACTGTGGTTATTAGAGACGTCGACTGTGGCGTCGATGGCGCGAGGGGAGGGCGGCACCGGCTATGGCATCGACGACATCGGCGATGTAGTGACGGGTTGGTGATGTAACGCCCCGATGTTCTAAACAGAATTCCACGGAAACCAACACGAGAACGGGATTTTATTTGTAAAATAATAATCCTCAAAACACGCCATTTTAAGCTAAGAAGGTTATCCAAAAGATTTTTTATCCAAAAACCAACTTTCGAAACAAAATCGAACTTTTTCACACAGCGGTTGTCCGCTCGAGTGATCAGAGATTCGCTCGAGCGGTGAGACACCCAAGAGATTTTCAAGCCAGCAATCAGAAAAATTTTCCAAGTCTAAAAAACAAACTTAAAAATCTTTTATTTGAGCAAGAATTTAAATAACCAAGGGATAAGGGATAGAACGTTCATTTTACAAAGAAATCACTCTTTCGGCTCGAAAATCAATCACGAAAAGCTTTTAACCCAAACCAAAACAAACTAAAGACACAACACCTAACGCAAGGGTTCTCTCAAAATCATAAAACGTACATGCAATGATATAATTGCCACAAGGCTTACGACATAAGCTTTCTATTTCAAAACATTACATATTAATACATGTTCTAATATAAAACAAAAGGAAAACTAAAAAAGTCTTCCGCCACCCTAGGCTTCTCAAGATCATCTTGAATGATCATGTGTGCCTGAAAAAAAATTTCAAATCCCACATCGTGAGCCAAGGCTCAATAGGAAGTAGACTAACATGAAATAAAAGCTAAACATACTAATACAAAATATATAAATATTTTGACTCACATGAGCCACACAAAAAAAAAAGGGTTTTACACCACCCACAATAATTCACATGCAATACATGCATCTTCACAGGCTTTTACCGTAGAACCCAAAATCTACCTCTCGTTATGCAAATCTTCACGGGCTTTCACCGTAGGACGAATAATCACCCCTCATTATGCAAATCTTCAAGGGCTTTCACCGCAGAACGAATAATCACCCCTCATTATGCATGAATCGATCTAGTTTGCACGCACATGATCATGTACAAACATCATAAACATATTTCAACGTCTTCCATCTAACCATGGAGACCAACCAACGTTAAAATAAGGCTCAACCCCAAGGGTTAGTTCCAAACCTCCAAGATTAGATTTTCACAAACATTTACATAATTCCTTCTGGTTTTCAAAACTCCTCTTTTAGAAAACAATCATGAACACATACATCTCCCAAAGTCATAATAAATCATAAAAGCGCACAACATACTTTTTAGCCACCCAAACACGGCTTAAACAGGAGATTCGATATTTAATGCATTTTAAAATGGTAAAAAGGCATAAAACTCCACGTAGCACCACTTTAAGACAATATAGTCTAGGATCCTACCTCGGTGAGTTAAAACTTGAAACTTTGAACTCCGGCGAAAAATCAAAGTCGCCAAAACACGATTCCGTTTGGATGAATGCGATGCCCACTGTGAGGATATCGAGGATCGACTATCCGAATGCCAAGACCCGAACCCGAACTAAGCCTAAAGCTAGAGAGAAGGTAGAGATTTTGTGTAGAGAGAGAAGAGAAATTGCAAAAGAAGTTTGGTTCAAAACCCAAAGCATGAGTTGTTACATAAATATCTCACGCCCGACTGTCCGCTCGAGCGAACAGGGCTCCGCTTGAGCAGTCCCCCACCGACCCAACTCTCGGCCACCTACACGCTTGAGCGAACAGAGATCCGCTCGAGCGGCTCCACTATCAGCCACTAGTCCGCTCGAGCAAAAGAAGGACCAAACCTATGCATGCATGACACATATAAAAACATGTTTTATAACGATTAAAGCAATAACCAACACATTGAATAAACATTATAAAAATAAAACGAAACCGGATCTCACAACTCTCCCCCCTTAAAGGAATTTTGTTCCCGAAATTCAACACTGGAACTCAAGCTAGCGAGCACATCACGGCTACCAACAATCTCCGACACAAACCTTGTAACGCTGCATAACGGTAAACATCCATACAGATCACTTCCATCAACAAGGTCTCACTGACGCTACAGTCATCCAACTATTGTCAGATTAAGATCCAACTCACACCACCAAGGCATCGAAATATAGTCCCCGCCGGACATGACCAACTCAAGCTATTCACGACACAACATGAAACTAACCCATAGTCGGAACTGGTCTCAACTATACTCCATTTGTGAACTGCCGCAAACTAGCTCATCTGCATATCAAAATGCACACCAAGGGCTATCCCCGTAAGCCCACAGACACGTCGTCTAACTCTGACGTCGCTCCCAAGGAGTCACACGTACCATACACAAAATCCTTTTCAGTCCTTCACAATCACTGATGACCACAAAATTCAAGCCTCATTATCATTCTATGCATGTCAAAAAAGGTCATCACTAAAGCTGACGAGACACTCCTTCCCGAGCCAAACAACAAACATTAGTTCCAAATAACGGAACTCGTTCAATTCACCGGAAACTTCGAAGAATACATTTCCTTCTCATGAGTTACCAACGTTTCGTCTGAACCTTTAGCCTCTATCGATCCTCAATCAGATCCTCACTAGCAAATCACCACTCACCTTGCAAAAACACTAGGTGTCACACATGCGTCAAGGCCAATAGTCCACACATTCGAAACCACCATCCCGTCATCACAGCAATCAAGATTCACACGGCCACACGAATCCAAATTGTCACTTTAGGCTTTGATAAGCCACACGGACCAAACATTCCCATAGGTGCACGCTCACCTATGCAATTCCACTCACCTCATTCATCACAACATACCGTACGTACGTACTCCAAATTTCACTATCGAACCTCTGATTCTTAGTCTACTATCCGGCCTCTAATCAATCATAATCACCTTTAACCGGTATCAACCCAAACTTAAACGCATACATCGGTTCCTCGAACCAACAACATTTCGCGATTGGTCGGTCATTGCATTCTAGACTGCCATCAACCATACCGCTCATCAATATCCGTACATACACTCACCTTGTTTATTTACATTCGTACTGCATGTATGACAATACTGTACTAGATAACAACTGCACATAAATTGTCTGATCCTGCACCAACGCTACGCTATCCATTCGTACCCTTCCTACGAAGGAACCAATCGAGACCCACCTCTCGCACTTAACAGTTTGCTCTTATATATATTTCAACAAGGCACTCTATCCACTCAGAACTGACCACAAATGCACCACTCAAGATGGGATCACAACCTCTCTAAGCTTCTCAACTATCGAACCCAAGCATCCTTGCAAAAGAACTTTCTCTTTACAAGGGCAAGACCTTCTTGTTACAACCAGAAAAACATGTTGTCCCCACCGGCCACACCGATGAAGGCTTCTCGGATACCAAATTCTTCTTGACTCACACCTTACCACATTCTCAAGAACGCCATCTGCACAGCGGTTTTACAGAAACACCTTTCTTACCACGAGTGGACAACCGATCTCCAACTCTGAAAAAAAGAACTGAATAGTTTGAAACACCAAGCAGACGCAAGTCAAGACTCATAAAAGGTCCATCAGAAACTCACCACCTGAACAACCCGGCCACAAAGGCCTCAGCAAAGATCTTACTCTAACAAGAGCTAAGAGTGTCAATATTCCCATACAAACCAGAACATACACTGTACACTGATCAAACAATCCTCAACCAATCTCTACAAACGTAGATTCTACATCTTAACACTAACTCTGTCGGTAGTAACAGGACAATTGTCTCGGTTCTACCAACCCGATGTCTCAGGGAACACAACCCAAATACTCATACTCACATAGCAGAGCAAACAAACCTCCACCAGGGAGTCACGAGGAATCAATCCTGCAACCAACCGGTCATGGTAGTACGAGTTCCCAAAGCACCATCCAAAGGACCATAGCAAGGATACCATAGCAAGGATACAAGATCCACAGAGAATTCCACTTCCTTTGAAAACAATCAAATCCGAATCAAACAAAGATCCCGATATTCACACCAACAAAGATGGACAACACATACACGATTACCATCCACAAGGTGACTCTTCCCCTGCCTAGAGAAAAGAAAAGACCAACCAGGAACTATCATTCAACACCACAACATTCTCAATACCCATCACAAAATCGGTTTAGAAAAACACTGACCATCTGACCTTGAGTTAGCATTGACTACCATCATGCAAATGTTGTCGACCCCAATCACGATAATCATACTGTTCGTTACACTGAGTCCTCAAATTCAGATCCCGTTCGTACACCTCGGACACCATTAACTTCCTTATACCCCATACAACGTGTTCTGTAGGATTACAAGCTCGTTACTGGTCATATACGGAGACATAACACCAAACCCTCCGATCACGCCAAGACCTCACCTCACTAGGTTGCGCTTCACGAACCTGACTCCTAACAGGTAAACAGCAGCCACGTTACGGTCTCGAGCCTACTGTTTAGGCAAACCCACAAAGAAAGCACACGGCGTTTCACCAAAGAAGACCCAATTTGAGACCTCTCACTCAGAGTTACCCATAACTCCCACGACTGTACAAATATCATCTACACTCCCACTCTCTGAGCACTAGATCAGTTACACACATTATGGATCCACGATTTTTTGCCTGCCAACCCTAGGCTACTCAAACCATTATGGCACACTTTAGAACCTTACTACTTCACATTTCGTTCCAAAGGGCAGACAACATGCCCATCTCTAACTCCAGATCTGAACATAAACAACCTTTGTCCCTTCAATGGACCTTTCAAGGCACATCACGCTCAAGATACACTATCTAAGCACTGAGCTAACCACACCATCAAACCTCTACACGGGTTTCTCAAACCTCGTGCACTTGGCACTTCCGAGGGAGACACTAAAAAGACCACATCGTCTCGTACAAGACCTGACATTATTTACATCTTAACTTCGTTCAGGCACACCCTTGTACTCACATTCCTATGCTCACCCAACACAGTTCCCGAACGCGATCTCCTAACTATGAGGATAACGATCAAGACCACATGCCTTTACTCTCGTGAAATTCCCAAAAGGACTAACATCCATCACACACTGGAATCGAAATCCAAACCAACATACATTCCAACCCATTTACGACTTCACCATATATATCAAACCCTAACCGAAAGGGATTATCACCTTTCCCTAATCCAATCATAACATATGATCTCCGAAGGGTCTCAAACACCATGTCAGACCTAATCACGAGATCATTCGTAACACAACTCAACTCCCGGTAGTACATTCCCCAAGAAGAGTCCTCTATCACGACTAACCCGATATCCATGCTTCAACTGCACCTTAACAAAACCCTGCTCATACGAACATATAACGACTTTAACCAAGGGCAACCCCAACTCTCATCGTTACCCTCAACTTACGAGCAAGTTCTGCCATGCACCAAGTGATCAACACTCAACCCATCACCTTACCTCGCAGCAATCAACAACCACAAGGTCGCACCTCCATGACCCATACCAAGACCCCGACCACGACCTCAACCTCTCCGAGGAGACACAGTTCATATATGAAAGAAATATAGAACATAACAACTTAAGATTCAACTCATCACATTATTTCCAACATATGCCACATAATCATGCTAACAAATAGCCATTTAAGGTCATGTAAATACATCCCACATACTGGGGAGAACCGACAAGAGCGATGAGTCAATCTGGGTAACTTAGATTTTTTGCTAGAAAATACGTCGGCCAAATGCATTTCTAACTTGGTATCCAAATTTGTTAATCCAAACGCCCGAGAGCAAAATTAATCAATTCTAAGGTCCAACCCCCATGCCCACGTATACACGGCATTCACATACTCAACATGTTATCATACTCATGTTATCAAAACATCTAAACACATGCAATCAAGTACAAGCTACCATCCTCACATGGTGATGCAATCTCTTTTCATGGCTTTTAGGTATTCGAACCTAGAACTCTGATACCAAGTTATAACACCCCGATTTCCAAACAAAATTTCACGAAAACCAAAACGAGAACGAAATTTTATTTGTAAAATAATAATCCTCAAAACACGCCAGTTTAAGCTACAAAGGTTATCCAAAAGATTTTTCATCCAAAAATCACCTTTCGAAACAAAATCGAACTTTTTCACACATCAGTTGTCACTCGAGCGATCAGAGATCCGCTCGAGCGGTAAGACACCCGAGAGATTTTCAAGCCAGCAACTAGAAAAATTTTTGAAGTCTAAAAAACACACTTAAAAACCTTTTCTTTGAACAAGAATTTAAATAACCAAGGGATAAGGGACAGAACATTCATTTTATAAAGAAATCACTCTTTCGGCTCGAAAACCAATCACGAAAAGCTTTTAACCCAAACCAAAACAAACTAAAGACACAACACCCAACCCAAGGGTTCTCTCAAAATCATAAAACGTACATGCAATGATATAATTGCTACAAGGCTTACGACATAAGCTTTCTATTTTGAAACATTGCTTATCAATACATGTTCCAATATAAAACAAAAGGAAAACTAAGAAAGTCTTCCGCTACCCCCGGCTTCCCAAGATCATCCCGAATGATCATGTGTACCTAAAAAAGATTTTCAAATCTCACACAATGAGCCAAGGCTCAATAGGAAGTAGACTAGCTTGAAATAAAAGCTAAGCATACTAACACAAAATATATGAATATTTCGACTCACACGAGCTACAAAAAAAAAAACGGTTTTACACCACCCACAATGATTCACATGCAATACATGCATCTTTATAGGCTTTCATCGTAGGACTCAAAATCTGCCCCTCATTATGCAAATCTTCACGGGCTTTCACCGTAGGACAAATAATCACCTCTCATTATGCAAATCTTCACGGGCTTTCACCATAGGACGAATAATCACCCCTCATTATGCATGAATCATTCTAGTTTGCACGCACATGATCATGTACAAACATCAAAAACATATTTCAACGTCATCCATCTAACCATGGAAACCAACCAAGTTTAAAATAAGGCTCAACACCAAGAGTTAGCTCTAAACCTCCAAGATTAGGTTTTCGCAAACATTTAAATAAATCCTTCCGGTTTTCAAAACTCTTTTCGAAAACAATCATGAACACATACAACTCCCAAAGTCATAATAAATCATAAAAGCGCACAACATACTTTTTAGCCACCTAAACACAGCTTAAACACGAGATTCGATATTTAATGCATTTTAAAATAATAAAAAGGCATAAAACTCCACATAGCACCCCTTTAAGACAAGATAGTCTAGGATCCTACCTCGGTGAGTTAAAACTCGAAACTTTAAACTCTGGCGAAAAACCAAAGTCGCCAAAACATGATTCCGTTCATATGAACGCGATGCCCACTGCGAGGATATAGAGGATCGACTATCCGAATACCAAGATCCGAACTCGAACCAAGCCTAAAGCTAGGTAGAAGGTAGAGAGTTTGTGTAGAGATAAGAGAAACTTGCGAAAGAAGTTTGGTTCAAAACCCAAAGCATGGGCTGCCACATAAATATCTCACGCCCGGCTGTTTGCTCGAGCGAACAGGATTCCACTTGAACGGTCCCCCACCGACCCAACTCTCGGCCACCTACACGCTCGAGCGGCTCCACTCTCAGCCACCAGTCCGATCAAGCGAACAGAGTATCACTCGAGCGGCCATCGCTGGGTGAAAACCTGAACAAAAGAAGCAGTACCAAACCCACGCATGCACGACACATAAAAATATGCGATTCAATAATGATTAAAGCAATAATCAACACATCGAATAAACATTATAAAAATAAAATGGAACCGGATCTCACAGGTGATGTAGTTCGAAGATGGTGGTGACCACTGGTGGTGGTAGCGGCATGAGATGTTGACGGTCGTCGGTCGGAGCCAATGTAGGAGGATATGGGATTTTTTTTTTTTGAAAGCTATTTTTTTTTTGGTGGGAGTGGCTGGAGATTGCGATTGGTGGTGGCAGTGGTGACGACTGATGGTGACGGTGAGAGGCGTTTATGGTTGACGATCGACACCAATGTAGGAAGACTAGTAGTAGGAGCTTCTTTGGCTGCAGAAAAGAGTCAAAGAAGGAGAAGGGGATGTGGAATCCCGAGTAAGCTCTGATACCAATTGATGTAGTACGCGGTGGAAATGAGAATGGTGAATAAGTAGCACACAAGGGTCAAAACCCTAAACTAAGACTATAGCCTTAAAACTCAATTCTTTTATTAATTTAACTCCCCTAATACATAAAATGAGCTTCTTATTTATAGGCTTAAAAATCATAACAAAAAAAAAGAAATTAAGATCCTAAGGAATTAAAATAAAAATCTCAATAATATAAAATAGAACCCTAATGAAAAGGAAATAAACTAAAACCTTATTTAAAAGATATCTAAAATCTTAAATTAAATAAAATCCTATCAACGACAATTATTAGACTAAAAGGGCTTATTGGCTCGCGTCGGGCCATTGGGCTTAGCTCGAGGCTTCCAAATAAGATAATTGCTCTCAGCCAATCAATTGCTACCCCATCAGTAGCCCTTGGGAGGAAAACTCAAAACAGTAAGTGAAGCAATCAAAATTCTTAAAAAATAGAAAGCACACCTCCAAAAATTACAATGGAAGTGGCATGAAGACATGTTGAGAATCCCTCCATTTTTCCTTGACAATTTCAGGTTATCTTTCAAAATACACATTGCATAAAGAAATGGACATAATGAGGAAAAAATTGTAATGATCTCCAAAAATCCTCCAAAAATCTAATGGTTTTGCAGGCAAAAGTCTAGGATGTCTAAAAGCTTTGCTATTTTGAGATTTAGCTTTTGCAAGAGAGAGAGAAAGCGAAAAAAAGTTGTATTGTTTTGGATGAACTTATTTAGGACTATTTTTTTGTTTTTTGTTAAAATATTTAATATGTCTTTACTTATTGTCTTTAAGCTACAGTGCTTAGGTTCATAGCATAGTTTTTTTTTCCTCTTTTGGGAGTAAAGTTGACTTTTTTATTGAGGGTATTATAGTTATTTTATTAAAAACATGCTAAATTGTTTGGGACGTGAATACGTTTTTTTTTTTTTGGAAAAATGAATTAAAAAAAGCTAGTGGATTTTTTAGATATGTCAAACAATATAGCTTAAAGGTTGGCTTTAAAAAAAAAAAAACAACTTTTGAGATACCCCAAACAGAGGCCACCCAACTTGAATGCATCAGTGACAGTGTGATGCTAAAATACACTTGAAATCCCACAAGGGTGAGAAACAAGAGCAGCTTCTGAGATTAACAGGCCTTTCAGAAATAACACAAAAAGTGAAATCATCCCATTTTATTTTAAATTGCATCCAGAAGGGTGCAAACTAAACATTTAGGATAGTCACTATAAAAGAAAAGCTAACAAAAGAAACAAAAAGTACTCATAGCCACAAATAAAGCAAATATTAGCACTTAATATTCAGGAAAATATCATAATGAAATTTAAATTAAATCTAAAATCAGAACAATTCTTTTTGAGTTTCTCTTCATAGGAAAAAAATGACAAAAAGAAGAAAGAAATGGAATATCTTCAAATGCTTTAGGTTAAAAAATCATTAAATCTATTAAGTATTAACTGATCTGCTAACAGGATTGTATTAGTTCTGCATTGTGATGAATCAAGTGCTTAAAATCAGAAGTGTCGTTTTTCCTATAACGGTTCCTCTTATTCAAGGGGTATAAGGAACCCGGGAACCAGAAGCGCAGAACAAGCAGCACTTCCTTTAAATCAATCATAATTTTTCAGGCTTGAGAAGCTACTGAACAAAAGGCAAATTTGACGAATAACTGATGGAAATTTTAAACATTTATATATCATTTAATACCAGAATGTTCTGATGGGCGCATCATAATCTTCAATAAATTAACAGCCAGAACTAAAATGACATGTAAGAAAAAAAAAGAAGAAGAAACTATTACCACAAGAAGCACAAACAAACCTGTTGTTAGGAGAATGTCGAGGCCTTCGCCTTTTATCCTGAGAAGCAGTAGCACCAACAGTGCAGGCTTGCCTGTCTTTGGAAGAACAAGACACCACATTAAACAAAGCATTGTGCAAAGAATGTAACTCAGACCTGCTAGCTTTATATCCAATACAAAATGTAAAGACAAATAGTTATATTATAATCAAAGTACTGCTCTTTTTTTTTCCACTTTATGTTTGATGTTCACCATTTTGATGTATAGCTTAATGAATACTATACCTTGTCTGGAGAAGCAAACTTAAAAAAGAAAGTAGAGGTATGGGCCTTCCTGTCTGCAGAGCCAAAACAAGAGTGGCCTATTGGTGCTTATAAAGGCATTCATTCACTTTTTGAAAATAGCTTGGGGTGGTACCCACCCCCGGCATGTGCCGTTTCGCCTCTTCAGGAGGGGGCTAAGAGAAGCATGCCGTCTCGGACACTTGTGTCGGATACCAACACTATTTGGACACTCTTAATAGCATATTCGACATTTTTTAAACGCATTTTATTTAAAAACTTAAATTTGTAGTATCACACAGTTTTAGATGTGTTTTAGCTACAAAATTAATTTGCTCACAAGAATGTCAGTGGATCAAGTTGTAATAGAGGAATTATGTTGACAGATTAGACTGTTAGGATTCATTACCAGGAACTCATTTATCATCACTACCCAATTAAAAAAAAACACCCATTGGGATTCATCATTGGGAAGGTGGAAGTATGAGTCACATTATCTCCCAACCTGGAAAAGAAAAGAAAGCTGCCATCAGAACATAAAAAAACAAAGGCTGCCACAAGGTAGTAATCCTTGGATTATCAAATTGGTTAGGTGCATGATCAACTACATACAGAATACAAAAGAACTAAAGAAACTCAGTACAAAAAAGAGAGAATCATTGGGGGTTAAACTTCCCACCGTTATCTTACTGTCCATTTTCGAGGGAGTGTGGTCCACCTCGGTCAAATTTTGATGATCAGACTTAACGATATTCGGTGAACTTGATTTTTTACACGAATAATTTATACACTGAGAGCTACAGGATTAACGGTTCTGAGAATCAAAGTCCGATCAAGGTGGACCACACTTGCCTGAAAATGGCCGAAAAATAGACGGTAAGAAAATAGAGAGGATCTTAACCCAAATCAATGTCAGATATTTTACAGCAATGCAGTATCAGAACAGCCATGATTCCAAGTGAAGAAAGAAATGTCTGTGAAAAGGAGGTGATGTGGACCACAGCCAAATTTATTCCCCAATTTAGCCCAAGAACATCTGTTGAGAGGATCCAAAACAAATTTTTTTTTTTGGTTAGAAACATTAAAGCAAACAGCTGGTGTGTGCCAAAATTCAACAAAGACTAAATAAACATCAAGATAAGAACCTCAAAAAGGAAAATCCCAGAACAGAAACAAAAGCAATAATTAATATGTAATTGATAAACGAGAGAGAGAGAGAGAGAGAGAGAGAGAGAGAGAGAGAGAACCTTTTTCTTTCCCTCCAATCACCATGTCTGAGAAATATGTAAAAGCCTATCTAAACCTATTCCTGGCAAATCATTTCATCTCATAGAAGACCCCCATGTTATTGTTTATAATCCTGGCAATTCATAAACAAAAGAAATGAAGAACAAAAATTATAATAACTATTGTTTTTTTCTTTTATAACCCGGAATCGAATTCATCCAACCCTGAAATTAATGTCCGGACAAACCTCTCGTGCTACTAAAAATATTCAAATTAGTGACCATTAAATTGAAGAGTAAACCCAAGACGGAACCAACTGCCCATCAAAAAAGATATTAATACCCAACAAATAGTAATTTTGATACAGAATGCATTAATTCACATCAAGTTTCAAGCTATTTTCTACCCAAAGCAGTGCTTTTTTAATTTTAAAAAAAAAAGAATCGAAAACTATGGGATTCAACCTTCAATCTTCTGCTTTGTGTTGTTATTTCATTCTTCAATAAAGTCCCCCAATGCATTCATTTTCATTGCTTGGAAAGATTAAAAATATTCTATATACAAATCAGACATGACCCCCATGATAGGAAAGGACACTAAAGCAATTGTTGAAAAAAAAAAGTCAGAATCATGCTTTCTTTTCTTTTCTTTTCTGAGCGCAAGTCTCACTAACTGAAGCAACCTTTCACTTTTCCCAAAATTCTTGCCAAGAAATCTCAAGAACCCGGGACATCAGACTAAGCAGCAATTCGTTCACACCAATCTGCAAGAAAATCATAGAAATTGGAACCAGCAATTCAGAGCTTCGTTCTTTGTGTATGATCCACCTAAGGCCAGGTGTATAATGATTTATTTGTTTATTTTATTTTTATAAAAATAAAATTATTATATTTTTTAAATTTTTTCGTACAAACGAGAAGATTTAAAAAGAAATTTCTTTTTTTTTTACTAAAATATGAATTAAGTTCAAAAAATATTAAAATAAATTAATAAATTAAATTTTATGTTATTTATTTTTATATTTAGTAATTTTTTATACATATTTTGCTTAATATTTTTTTCAGTTATAAAAGTAAAGAGTTTTAGCCAAATTAATAAAAAAATTCAAAAATATTAAATAAAATAAAATAACTCAAATTTTATCCCGTACGTTAATTTGTCGCATTAGTAGGTACAAAACCGAATAAACATAAATAAAATAAAAAAGATAAGTAATAATAATTTTGCATATTTTTTTTAAAAAATATAATGAGATAATAAATGAGATTATATGTATTATGACTAGCGTATTTAAAAATAATTTTTATTAGTCTCACTCTTAATTTAAATTACAAGCAACAATAAAAATATATGTATATTAAAATTAAAATATGTTAAACTAATTGTATTTTTTTAGCTATGAATTTGTATACATATTAAAAATATATATTTTATACTTTTCCTCTTCTTATTTTTGTGCGAGAGAATAAAAAGAGTTACATTTAAAATAGAGAAAAAAAATAAATTTAAAATGAAAAGATATAAAATTGATTAGTGAGAGAGAAGAGAGAGATTAAAAAATGTTTTATTTTGTAATACTAGCTGTCGGCACATGTATACGTGTGCAAGTATATATTCAAGAATTAAAATAATTTTTAAAAATTAAATAGTAAAATAGTTTAATTTTAAATTATAAGTAGTTATAATTTTAAAATTAAGTGATGAAAAAAAAGTTTATTTGGTATTTTGAAAAAATAAAAAGTAACTAAAAATATTTTTATTTACAAAAATTTTTATTGTTTCATTTTAAGAAAAACACAAAATATGTGTTCTCTCTTTATATATTAGTATAAATAAATATTTATATTATATTTAATTAAAATAAAATAAAATATGAACCATAGTTGGAAATTTATTTTTGACAATTGGATACCAAGAAAAGAAAACTTAAAAGAGAAACAAATAATCATCCGAGAAGAGATAATACAAATGGTTACATGAATATTAAATTATGTGTCTCTGGTATGAAAAATTAGTAATTCTAATTGTTGACCCAAACATAAAACTAACAATTTAGATAGATAAATTTTAAAAATATAACATATTTATTTTTTAGTTAAATTCAATCCTTATTTTGACAAGATATGTGATTGATATCTATTTTCACAATTACACTTTTGAAATATATATTTTAACTAATAAAAACAAGTTTTTAGAGTTGTAAGTTTATCTTTTACTGTATTTGGATCCTAAAAGAGAATTGACAAGGTAAAGGAAAAAGTAAAAAAAAAAAGGATAAAGTGATTAACTTAAAAATTAATTTTTTTAATTATTTTTTTCCTAATAATTTTGTTTAAATTTCATAATCTAAGCAGAGTCTTAGTGTAATCTTTATATATCTTCTCATTTTTTTATCTTTTGTAGTTTGTTGTTTGTTTGTTTTTTTTCCTAATTTTTTCAGAAAATGTGGTTTGACATTTTTTACTTTAATCCACTTTAAGTCAAAACTGCAAAAAGTTTGTTTGGTAGGAGTATGAGATGGTTTTTAAGTCAAAGAATTAAAATAACTTTAAATCAAAAAATAAAAATTTTTACTTAAAGTTGTCATAAGTATTTAAATTTTATTTTTAAATAATTTTATATTTAATATAGATCTTAATTAATAAATTTTGACAAATAAATTTTAAAAATATAATATTTATGAAAATAGACGTGCATAATAAAAGTTATGATATTTTTAAAAAATATAAAAAAAATTATGTAAAAAAAAAGGCTAAACCCTTTGAGTTACAAAAAAAAAACTTTTTAACTTTTTTAAACATTAAATAAAAAAATAAAAAATTAATTTTAAGTCGGTTGCCAAACTAGGCCTGAGATTGGCCAAAACCAATAAGCACCACCAATACTATGATATTTGACTTCTTTACAAAAAAAAAAAAAGAAAAGTCAATAAAAATTGCTTACAAAATAGACAAATTTAATTATGGGTTCACGAACATAAACAATAACATTTTATGTAGTTAACATATATGATTTCACAAAATTCAAGATTATCATTATAATAATAAAGTTTTTTTTTTTTCCAAAACTTAAGGGAGACGTGGAGATTGAGTTTGGACATCTGTTTTAATAATATGTATTCTTTTTTTGTTTGGCTTACAAAGTAAATAATAATTATAAAAAATTAAATTGATCGAACATTGATAATCATATTATGTCAATTGTTTTTTACAAAATAATTCAATCAGTAATTATTAATGTCAAATTAATATTATTTTTATATAAAAAATTAATTAAATCAACAAATTTTTGAAAATAAACCTTAAAATTATAAAATTATGTCTTCAAACTAAAGCATCAAGAGAGCTCAATACAATAATATTAGAATTAGTCTATGTTTGGATTAAATTTTTTTTTAAT
>JAOTRH010000024.1:17759701-17767201 GCA_034768845.1 Heliamphora exappendiculata | reverse complement strand
GGGCAATTTTTTTATAAAAAAAATCTTAGTATTGTACTATATATATCCTACATAAATATATACCAACTACAAAACTATATTTTACACTAAATATCAACATGGGAAAAAAATTGAAATCCGTAAGAACAAATTGGGAAATAAGAAAATAAGAAAAAAATCAAAAAAACATTGGCATTAGTTGATAATATCAAAACATATAGTACATATATAATGATTTTTGGTGTAACAATGTGTTTCTAATTTGCTAGGCATTTACATCATTTTCTAATCCTGCAACTTTTTATGTGAAAAGAGTTAACAGCTTATTTTATTCTGAGATCCTTGTAGTTTCAAGGATTTAAAATAAACACCCGGCATACCCATTTACACACCATTCGTGTACCCAAACTTGGCTAAGCCATACCCAAAAATCAAAATTGAATTTAGAAGTAACCAATACTTATATTGCCATAACAGAGCCACACCCATACTGGGTGTGTACGCAGTAGTCATACTAGAAATATTTTGAAGAACAGTGCTTCATAATATAAAAAATAGCACATCCATATAACAAAACACAAAGTAGATTTAGTTGGCTTGGCCCAAAGGGCTCAAATATGCTTATATACTAAATATCTAACAACCTCACTCATCTTCCTGTGAACAACTTTGGCTTCGTTCATTTAACAGGAAAGGAAAGGAAAAAGAAAAAAATAACCGTTTCATTTTCCTGTATGTGTGTTCAGTTGATGCAGACAAATATGAGTCCTAGGAAAACACTTTTCTAGTGAGAAATATTTTCCCATAAAACAAATCCTGCAAAAATGTATAAGATTAAGCATCGCGGAAAAGCTGATAATTAAATTTTCTATCAACTTTCTTGCAAATTGAACAAATGATGGAAACTAATTATTTTATATTTTCCTTTTCCTTTCTTTTCTTTCACTTCACTTTTCTCATAAAATACTTTCTCACATAACTTTCCCAACAACTGAACAAAGACTTTGTATCAAACAATAAGATCCAAAATATAAATACTGTAAGCCTTATGACCTTATGCAAACAGCCACGGACAGATATCCTCATATTACAAAAATGTTGAAACGCAACTAATATAAATCTCCAAGGGAAAATACCGAGAAACTTCCTACCAACAACCTTTCCTTGAGTTGATACTTAATTATATAATAGTTGTAATAAATTCAATACTTTGGTAACTGACCAAGTGAAAGTCAAAGCCTTTCAAAGTTACAACTAATATCCAAAAAGGTATACAGCAAAATCCCAATAACGCGTGCATTGTACGCCAATCATTTCGTCAAGTGATTGGAACATATGATCAATTAGAAACAAGTAAAGACACCAACTAAGGCATATCACGAAAACAAGGAACATTAAAAACCTTTCCCACGGTGACGAGAGGCCCTTTTCCTCGGAAGAAATCCTAAGGAGCCGTGTCTTGGGTGCTCAAACTTGCGATGAGACATGCTTCTTTTCTCTTAGTTTATCTGCAAAACTCAAGGAGCTCATTTCTATTTCTTCCCATCAGCTAAAAAAGATACTGCTTCAAAAAGAAAGAACATAACTTCACTCACGAACATGCAATAGTACAAACTACAAAGAACTTGGTGTCACCAAATAAATATGTCGAGAGTTCAAACGTATATGATATTTGATCTATAACTATACAAGTATGTCAGTTAATAGGAGAGATCAAGAATAAAATGGTTCATTGCAAATGATGACACACATGATACCATAAAAGATCTATCAATATTTCCAGACAACAAAGCTGGCCTCAAAATCTCACCTTGCAACTAGTTCCACCATCATGATATTATGCTTTTATAAACACCAAAAATCATAAATTAAAACACAAATTTCTAAATACAAAACCATCAAAAAAACATCAAGAAAATATCTTCATCTCAAAACAAAAATAAGAAATTATGTACAATTAAAAAATATAGAGATATGCTTCGACGTGCAAATATAGAATATCACCACCAGTTCCAAAAACCGATAAAAAATGCTCCCCTACCAAAGGCCTATGGCACGAAATTGTGCCAATTCTCGAGCTCATTGGTGTTTCTTCCCAAATACCCAAAATTAGAGTATTGGCATAAGAGCCGTTTCGAGACTCCAGCCTTGATTAGTCAGTGTCAATTTTGGGAGGCCATTTTAATCGTCACATGGAAAAGCGCAATATCAGCGTATCCACAGTAAAAGCACTCAACATTTTAAGTTCTTCCACAAATGTCAAGGAAGTTTTGAAAAACAAAAAAAAAACATTATTAAAACGAAAACAGATAACCAAAAATATCTAAATCAATGTTAATACCAGAAGTATGCAAAACTCTGCAGTTAGTAACCGAAAATATCTAAATCAACATTGATCCCAGAAGTATGTAAAACTTTGCAGCAAATAACAAAATACATTACCCATATTCCTTACATATAACAAAACAGGATTTTAAAGCACACTTGATGTACACTATCATAGATAATCAGCAGATTATTCAGTAATTGTGCAGTAACAGGCAAAATAATAACTGAGAATGAAACTACAAAAGAAACAGATATTAATTAAAATTCTGTAAATTGTAAAGAAAGTTAAATAAATCAGAAATGCTACATACTACAAACGCAGAAATAAACCAGACCACTTTCTGTGGGTGGTCTCTGGGCATGCATATAGATGCCAGGGACCATTTTCTGTGCTGTGATTTATTCCTGTTTTCAAGTATTATTGTAAATAAAATACAGTTCGACTGTGTGCACAGATTTAAAATACAGAATCAATCACCTATCACTGATTCTTACGGTAAAAACATACTTTGTTTAAATAACACATCATCTTAACGGTAAGAAACACTAATATGTTATCGGATCTGTGATTGGAATCTGTGTACTTAAAGATTTTTTCATACACACATGGAAAAAAGATATGATATGCGTCTATATATGATATAATTAGCAGGTTTAATCGATCAAATCAACGTAATCAGACAGTAATCCTTGCTCTAATTACTCTGTTTGACAGCTGAGAAAATGCGCGAAAGAGAAATAAACAAATAACAAACTATATAAATAGTGAGCAGAAAAATGTAACAAATTTCGACTAAAAATCGACCAGTAGCGGCACTTAGACGAGTTGATTTTGAAGTAAAAAACAACAAAGAACATATAGATTAAAATTCTAATTTGCTCTATTTTCCTCACTTTCTAGGGAACCAAACAGAGCGTTAAATCAGCTTAAAACAAACTCGATTAATATCGAAAATTGAACAATGTTACCTCGAATCAGAGAGTAGAGAAATGGAGAATGACGAATGGGCCGCACTAGCACCACTGCGAAACCCTAGGTCTAAGGGGGTTCATGTTCTTGGCGTTATAAAGAGTTCCTCTGGACAGCTGAACGGGTGCGATTTAATTCCGGGATCTGATATCCGCCGTTGGATTAATCCTCACGTATATAAATGTTTGATAACCATTGGGGATTAAGAACTCTTCTAATTAACTTAATAGTTATTGTGAGGGATTATTCTAAACTTATGGGAGAGGTGAGTAAAAAAGAAAGTTATTTTTATTAAAATTATATCAAATTAAATAATATATTATTTATTTGTAAATTATTTTATTCTTAACTAAATAATATTTGGTACAAAAACAAACTTACACTAATAATTTAGTTATTAATACTCTAGCACTAATAATTTAAATACATTAATTATTCTATGAAAATAGTTATTTAACCAAACGAGCCCTTACTAACCTAAGGCATGTTTGTTTCGGAGAATAAAAAAATAGGATAGAAATATGGATGGAAGGAGTAAAAATATGATGTCTCGTTTTTATCTCTTATTTTATTGGATGAGAAAAAAAATAAGAAGGGGAAAAAACAAAAAAAATGTCGAAATTAATTAATAAACTTTAAAAGTTAAATTAGTGAGTGTTAAACTTAACATGGTTATAAAAATAGGGACATTTAACATGATGTTGTATTTTTAGACTTGTTTAGAGTTAAGTTATATTTTAAAATTTATTTTTTTAATAAATCTTGTTTTAATATAGAACTCTTAAAATATTCTAAATAACAATAGGAGAGAGAGAGAGATCACCTTTATACAATTAGTTTTTATTTTAAACTTTTAAAATTGTATAACATTTAGTATATAATTTTTATTTAATAATATTTTTATTTTTAAAAATCTTCTTGTCAGGATCTATACAACAATATCTATATGGAATATAAAAAAATAAAAAAATAAAAATTTCTCATTTTCACAATAAATTGAGATTTTTTTTTATTTATACAAATGAGTTCTAAGAAATTTTACATTTTTTAAACCAGTAAATGAATAGTGAGGCAAATTATAATAGAGAAGCAAATAAAATAGGAGCTTTTATTATATTATAATTTTATTTAGTTTTTAGACATTAATTAGTCAAGAAATAAAAAGATTTCTCATTGTATATAATAGAAAATGAGAAAAAAAAATTCAAAAAATAAATGAAAAAAGTAAAAAAATTCTCATTTTCACTAATGCTTTTCATTTTTTAAATGTGAGAGTCCAAATCTACACATTTTTTTGAGACTAATCAACATTAAAAAATATGATAGATCATACTTCAAGAAATATGACACTAATATAATTTTGTGAAAATTAGAAAGTTTTCATTTTTTGGGCGATTTTCTAATTTGAAATATATAAAATTTTCTCAATTTTAATTTGTCAAAATGAGAAATTTCTCCTTCTTTCCTAAAAATGAGAGTTCTCTCTCTCTCTCTTTGTAAAAATGAGAATTTTTTATTTTTTAAAAATTTTCATATTCAATATAAATTTTATATTATAGATCTTGATGAGAAAATTTAAAATATATAGATATTATTAAAAATAAATATATATAATAAAAGTTTTGTAATTTATCTTTTTATTTTTTTTATTTTCTCTACGTTCTCTCTCTCTCTTCTCTATGTAATAATCTCCCCATTTTTTGTTTTTTTTATCTTTCTTTTTTTTATTATCTTTACTAGCAAAAGATACGTATGCACGGTCAATTATAAAAATAAATAATAGAAATATTTTTAATGACATTATAAAACATAATGTGGATTTATTTGCTGAGTCAATAACATAGCAAACTTTAAAAATATTGAAGGAAACTAAAATTAAAATTTTAAAAACGATAGCGTCTATCAAAATTCCTCAAGATAAATATGTCATGTTGGTACGATCATCTCATTGTATGCGTGCTTTTAACAATATTCCTACTATACAACATGAATTGTTAACAAATATTAACACTATAAGATTGTAAATGTAGCAAATATATATTTACAAATTAATATTTAATATTACCTTTAAAAATATACAAACATTCTTCATACCAATCAATTTTTAATACAAATATCGCCACATGATTCAAATTAAATTCACGTACTTTTTTTGGTATAAAAACTATGAATGGGAATGGACGATTAATGAATGATGTAATATATTTTTTTATCATCTCGTCTCCATTATTCTATTGTAGGCATTGAGAATAAGATTTTATTAAGCAATCAATAATATAATTTTTATTTTTAAATTAATTCTTTATTTATTATACATTTGATCGCATATTTTTCAAATATCTTACTTAGCATCTCAATATAAATTCTACACATTTATCTTGTACAATTATATTCATTGAACCGATATAGTCTTTAATTAATACATTGTTATAATATTAACATCTCTGCGGTTACAATAATTACAAACATAAAGACCATCCGATATTTCAACCTCTTGGAAGCAATATTTCTTGCATGATTCATCTCAAAGTTTATCAACATGAATGTTTTCAATGTACCTGATCAACCAAAAATATTGTACCTACAAAAAAGTTACTTTAAACTCAAAATTGAATAAGTGTTTTATTTTTCGTTTTATCAAGAAATTACACCATGTATGCGAACTCTCTTAAAATTTGATATTGTCAATAAATGCAATATTGAAAATTCACTTGTTCGGTTCTAAGATACTAATTTTTGTGCACGACACTCCATGGCAAAACTAGATTGAAATATCCATGAATTAAGTTGTAAAATTAAGTAATTAGGTGTCATTGATGATTGGGTAATTCGATCTAAGGTTCCATTTTGGCTAATTTTTTAGGAATAAGTATAAAATTCTAAACTACTATTCTACTAAGTTTCATTTTTATATATTGTACTTAAAATGCATTTGAAAGAAGTTTAAACATTTCTCATTGTGATCGACATATAAATTAGTAACGTATATTTTTCATAGCAAGCGAATTTAAAATATGTAATTATGTTAATTTCATATGTATTAAATTTTGATTGGCATATATAATTATGATAAATAAATAGATATACAATGAGGTATACAAGTTGTATATATTCCATTTTGATAATAGGATATATATAATAATTTATCCAAATTTTTTGATGAGTTGTTACATTCGTCAATATGGTATTTAGATATTCTTATTTCGTGTAGAATAGTTATCATTTTACATAATATCAAATCTCATTATCAAATATATTTCGTTGCGAATAACATCGTTATCATTTTTTGTAATAAAATTCTCATATTCTCATTTTTTGTAATAAAATTATAATTTTCTCATTTTCTGTAATAAATGACGAATAACAGTGTTGCCATTTTTAGTAACGACAATTCTCATGATGAATAACAATATTATCATTTCATCTAACAACCATTGTATAAAACAAATGGATGAACATAAAAAATGAAGGTTTCTAATGGTTGCATTTAAACTTTTCATAACAAGTTCACAATAATCTTGTAAAGAAATTCTAAAAAATACACAGAATTATTTTCTGTTGAAGATGGTATATCATATCAAACTATTGATCATGTAGTATAATTACCATAAATGGTAAATCAATGAGATTCGTACTGCTATATTTAACCAAATAATTACAATAGAATATATAGCTTCTACATCTAAATTGTATACGTAATATGTATATATGCATTCAATTTTCACAATAACACATAAGTGTATAAATGTCTAAAAAAGTATTAAATAATTAAATAATGATTTCACGGTATAACAGTTTACTACATAAAATTTATTCAAAAATAAGTTAGCAAAATAGGACCCTAAAATAATTAACAATTGATAATTTAATAATAACAATTACATATAATTTATCATTTACAAATCAAATTCGTGCATGAAAAATAAATAATTAACATATAATTTGTTGTACTTGCAAGTAGAAAAGCACGGACCTTCTAATAGTGAAAAAAATAATAAACTCCTATATATGTAATTTTAAGCATATATATTAAAGTAAAATGTAAAGTCGCCTTACGATAAAAATATTTAACTATTAAGCCAGTAGAAAATAACATGTTAGTCAAAGGGTTTTGTAATTTGATTTTGATGATTTTCATAATTCTTTTTTTAAGAATAAATATTTTTAAATGGATAATATTTTATATTTTCAAAATAAAAGTGTTAACACATTTTGAACAATCA
>JAOTRH010000024.1:17727849-17759601 GCA_034768845.1 Heliamphora exappendiculata | reverse complement strand
TCTCATGTATGCCATGCTCTGCACTAGACCAGATGTCTGTTATGCCGTTGGCATAGTAAGCAGATATCAGTCTAATCCAGGAGAAGAACATTGAACTGCGGTTAAGAATATACTCAAGTACCTGAAAAGGACTAAAGAGTATATGTTAGTGTACCAGGCTGATAGTCTTATACCTCTTGGGTATACTAACCAATGGGGGGAAAGAATAGAGACAAGAACACATATGTTGATGATAGAAAAATATCCATACCCGAGTTAGAACCTTAATCAAGACAACCATCATTGGAAAACACCAACATCCGAAAGTAACAGCCAAAGCCATGACTTACCAAAGTAAACACAGCATCACATGTCACGCCCCAAACACCAGGGTCATGCGAAAGCCCACCAAAACACCCATTTAAGAAAAATAAGTTTTACAGTAAGAAATCAAAATATAACATTTGAATAAAAGATTTCCCAAGGATCAGATCTCATAAACAATAAATATGCATTCTCATACATGAATAAGTATATCGCCAAAGAGCGTACAAAACTAGCCATCACAGGTGTTACATGTAAAAGTACATGTACAAAAAATAGGAAAAATAACAACAAGTCTTCCATCACTTCTGTAACTAGGTCAACTCATCATGTTCACCTGAAAAAAAATTTTACAGCAAAATTCCACACCGTGACCCGAAACACAATAGAAACAGACTATGCCAAAGTTGTAAAGTAGATCATGCAATCATATAGTGGGAGTTAACTCGACCACTGCACCCAAAAGGTTTTTCATCACAAAACCACAAGCTTTTCATCCTTGAAACTATGCATATCATCCTAAAAGATCTTGTGCCACAGTTAAGGGAAACAGTAAAATAGTATGCTCCACTCGGATACTCAACCGAGGAGATAAGATAAAAATAAAATCCTATGTACCGACACTGCCACACCCACACGGACAGAGGAAACAACTATAAACTCTTGTCCATTACCCTAGACCTTAGCCATTCAAGATTCGCTAGGTAATGACAAATTCTATACGGAGCTACGACAACAACGCCACTCACAGGGCAATAAGCTTCTTTACGGATTGTCACAACCGATGGACGTAGCCTAACCAATACCACGTTTACGGGGATTAACCCAAGGGACCGTAGCGAACCTACTATGCGCACGTTTTTGGACTTTCACCAAGGAGTAATGTAAGCCCAACTCAACAATACCCACTGTCACGGTACATCTATCGATAAACATTTCAAAATCAACCCACAAACAGATATACAACACATGTATGTAAGGAGATCCAATCCATGAACCATGGAGATCAAACAAAACATGTAAAAACATATTTTCACCCAAAACATTTTAGAAGTTGAGACTCAACCCCAAGGGTTAGCTCCAAACCTCTAATACAACACGTTTTCACAACTTTCATAAAACTCCTCGTTTTCAAACCTCATTTCTTTTGAAAACCATGAGTAAACATCCCATTCTAGGACCCCACTGGCACATAGAACTCATCCCAATCTCAAAACTCCTCTTCTCACACAAAGGAAGAAAAGGGTCAACACAAAAAAAAAGTGTCGACACAAACAGCATAGGTGTCGACACAAATAGAAAATGTGTCAACACAAACAACGGAGGTGTCGACACAAACAGCATAGGTGTCGACACAAACAGAAAATGTGTCAACACAAACAACGGAGGTGTCGACACGAACAGAAAATGTATCGACACAAACAACAACAGAATACTCAACACGAATAGAAGGAAATTGTGTCAACACAAACAGAAAATGTGTCGACACCAACAATAAAAGGGTCGACACAAACAGAAAATGGTGTCGACACAAAAGAATTGAGAGTTCATTGCAACAGCCACTGAAGCGTACTCAACACCCCAGAAGGAAAATGTGTTGACTCTAACAAAAATTGGTGTCGACACAAAAACCCAAAATTCCCAAATTTGAAAATAAGCTACAGGTGATGGTGAAAAACAACCCAAGCTACTGAAATAACTTCTCAGCTCCAAATTAAACCAACCAAACACTCCTTTAACAACCCACGGGCATACATAAACCCCAAACAACAAGGTTACACCGAAAGGAAAGCCTTAAAACCCTTTTCTCCAACCGAAATCAACCCAAAAGAAATTTTTAAACCAAAAATCCAATTTTTGAAACATAAATCACTTTTCATGCATTTTTAAACGGTAAAAACACGTATGATTACATGTAATACCTTCTAACAGTTATACAGTCTAGGATCCTACCTCGGTGAGTTAAAAACTCGACGTCTCGATCTATATGCAAAAACTGAACTTTGCCGAAATGAAATTTTGTCTCGATAAAAGCGTAGACCTCCGTGCCAATAACAAGGATCGACAGTTGATTTATCAAAAACCAAGCCCTGGGCCCTCGAGAAGTTAAGAGACAAGGTAGGGGTTTTGATTTGAGAAAAAAAACTTAGTCTCCAAGTTTTGCAAAATATCTCCACAAATATCTAAAGACTAGATATTTATAGGCCAAGAAAATATCTTTTTCGAAAATATCATTATATATATATATATATATATTCACACAGAAACTCCCTACAACCCCAGAAACCAACCCCGCATGCTTATTTTAACAAAAACATGCATCAAAACGCATAAATCACACATCGTAAAAATATATATGTAAAAATACGTCAAACATATATAAGTCTCAAAAAGAGATGGGTCCGGGTCTCACAACTCTCCCCCCCTTAAGAAATTTTGCTCCCGAAATTCACTACAAGGTCACGAAGGAAAAAGCTCCGAATATCTAACACACATTCCCGACTCCAGCTCCCATGTCGCTTCTTCAACCCCGTGATGAAGCCATAGGACCTTGACATAAGCAATGGTTCTGCATCGCAACACTTACTCCTTTGTGTCAAGAATCTTCATCGGACGCTCCTCATAAGTGGCATCCTCATCAACCCGCAGTTCGGCTCAATCTAACACATGTGAAGGATCAGGCTCGTACCTCCAAAGCATAGAAACGTGGAGCACGTGCACAGATGCTAACTGAGGTGGCAAAGCCGAACGATAAGCAACCTCCCCAACCCTGTCAAGGATCTCTAAAGGTCCGATGAAACGCGGTGATAGCTTCCCTCTACGACCAAACCTCATCAAGCTCTACGTGGTGAGACCTTCAGAAACACGTGATCTCCCACTGCAAACTCCAAAGGTCATCTCCTCTTATCTGCATAACTCTTTTGACGGCTCTGAGGGTCTCACCACATCTATCCAACATACTGGTGACCTACACGGTCTACCACACAGAACCTCATAGGTGCCATCCCAATACTGGACTGATAGCTGTTATTGTATGCAAACTCTGCTAACGGTAAATGATCCTTCCAAGAACCTCTAAAATCAAGGACACATGCTCGCAACATATCCTCCAGAATCTGTATGGTCCTCTCAGACTGACCATCCGTCTGGGCATGAAAAGCAGTACTGAACATCAAGCTCATCCCTAAAGCCTCCTGAAGACTCTGCCAAAAGCGCGATGTGAAGCGCGGGTCTCGATCAGAAACGATAGACACGGGCACTCCATGCAAGTGGACTATCTCTCTGATATACAAACGACTCAGTCGGTCCACTGAATCCTTCACGCGGATGGGGAGAAAATGTGCAAACTTCGTCAACCTATCAACTACAACCCAAATGGCATCATGTCCCCTAGGTGAGTGAGGAAGTCCTGACACAATGTCCATCGTGACATTCTCCCATTTCTACTCAGATACCGGTAACGGCTGCAATAATCCTCCCAGTTTCTGGTGCTCCGTCTTTACCTGCTGACAGGTAAGGCACCGAGAAACAAACTGAAGCACATCCTTCTTCATTCTTGTCCAATAGAACTGACGATGTAAGTCATGGTACATCTTCTTGCCTCTAGGATGCACTGCAAGACGTGAATGATGACACTCATGTAGTAGATCATCTCGGCATAACTCTGGCACGAATAATCTCCTGGCTAATCTCATACTCTGGTCTGAACCCATAACCCATCCTGCTGTATCCTCGCCGCTAGAAACACGATCTCGTATCATCTGAGCTTTTTGATCTGTCTGCTGGACCTCTAACACTCGTGTTATCAATGTTGGTTGTGAAACTACAGAAAATAAGGTGGCCTCTGTCGCTGTATCCCCAAGACAGAGATCAAACTCCCTAATCTCTCTAAGCATGTCCCATTCTCGTATGAAAACTGAAGCTAACGAGCCATGAGATCTCCTGCTGAGAGCGTCAGCCACAACATTGGCCTTCCTTGGGTGATACTGCAAGTCAAAATCATAATCTTCTAACAATTCCATCCATCGTCGTTGGCGTAAGTTCAAATCCTTCTGCTAAAATAAGTATTTTAAGCTCTTGTGATCGGAGAAAACCTCAAAATGCTCACCATAAAGATAGTGATGCCATGTCTTCAAGGCAAAGACCACGGCTACCAACTCCAGATAATGAGTCGGGTAGTTCTTCTCGTGTGTCTTCAACTATCGAGAACCATAGGCTACAACCTTCCCTTCCTGCATCAAGACACAGCTTAAACCGTCGTGGGATGCATCACAATACACTGTATATCCCAAGCCTCACTTTAGGATAATCAACACTGGCGCGCTAGTCAACCTCGTCTTTAGCTCCTGGAATGCTAACTCATAAGACTCGGTCCACACAAGCACAACTCCCTTCTGCGTCAGATGCGTCATCGGTGCAGTAAGTCTCGCAAAGTCCTTCATGAACCGTCGGTAGTAGCCTGCCACACCCAGAAAATTGTGAATCTCAAAGACACTCTTCGGTTGCTCCCAACCCATCACAGCATCAATTTTTGACAAATCCACAGCTACCCCATCTGTCGACACTACGTGTCCCAAAAATCTCACCTCAGACATCCAGAACTCGGACTTCTCAAACTTTGCGTACAAGCGATGCTCTCTCAGCGTCTGAAGAACAATACACAAATGGTTCTCATGTGCCTCCCTAGTAGGTGAGTAGATGAGAATATCATCCACAAACACTACCACAAAACTGTCCAAGTATGGATGAAAGATGGGGTTCATCAAACCTATAAACGTAGTAGGTGCGTTCGTAAGACCGAACGGCATGACTAAAAACTCATATTGACCATAGCGAGTCCAGAAGGTGGTCTTCGCTATGTTCTCGTCCCTAATCCTCAAATGGTGGTATCCTGATCTCAAGTCTATCTTTGAAAAGTAGCTCGACCTCTTCAACTGATCAAACAAATCATCTATCCTAGGCATAGGATACTTATTCTTCACTGTTACCTGATTCAGCTTCCAGTAGTCGATACACAAACGTAAGAATCCATCCTTTTTGGAAAAAAGAGAAAGAGCTCCCCACGATGAAGTACTTGGGCGTATAAACCCCTTATCTAGTAGCTCCTGAAGCTATACCTTGAGCTCACGCAGCTCAGCGGGTGTGAACCGATAAGACAGCATAGATATGGGAGCATCCCCTGGAATCAACTCAATAGAGAACTCTACCTCATGGGTCGGTGGCAACTCAAACAGATCATCAGGAAAGACATCTGAATAGTTGCAGACCACCGGAGGTAACTCTCATCGAGTCCCAATTCCCTCGTCCAACATGAAACCTGCAAAAAGGAAGCCTAGGTTGCCCTGGCTCTGCACAGCACCGGGCATAAAAATTAAACCCTCATCTCGGTCACCCATAAAACAAAAACAATCTCCCGCCGGTGTATAAATCGTTACCCTTCGTCGATCACAATCGATAAAGGCACGATAAGTGGTCAGCCAATCCATCCCTAGGATGACATCAAATGCGGTCATGTCTAGAATGATGAAGTCAAACTCTAAACAACGATCGACGACCTCCAACACACAGGATCTACATACAAGACTCAACGTCACACTCCCACTTACTGGGGTCTCCACACTCAAAGTACTACCCAACCAGCCGATTTCTAACCCCAAAGAAAATGCAAAAGCAAATGATATAAACGAATGTGATGCTCCCGTGTCGATAAGAACACTCGCCCATGATCTATAGACTAGAAAAGTACCTCTGATCATGGAGGTGGTAGCAGCAGCATCGGGCACAATCGGTGCTCTGGATGAATGGGGATCTGCTAGAACATAAGCTCTGGCCTAGCCACTGCGGCCCTGAACTGTTGACTGTCTGCCTGACTATACTGAGGCACCCCCTTCCACCAATCTAGACATCTGAGCTCTTGGCTGTTGACATGTCTATCGTCCCTGGCCAAACAGAACAGCTGATGCGCCTGCTGTACTCTGAATGCTCCTTCCTCGAGGATATTACCTCCGGATGTGCCCAGACTGCTCACACTCAAAACATATAAGGGGTCCTCTCTCTGGCGCCTGCGACTGCGACTGTGCCTAAACAAGCGCTACACTCCGGAACTCCACCACACGATGTCATGGCCGCTGGCATCTATGAAAAAGCGCCCTATGATCCGACCATCCCGTTGAGACTACGGGATGTGTGGATGCAAAAGACTGTGGCTGATATGACCCCACTGGATAAGAACTTAGACCGGATGTCCGTTGACGGTTGTCCTTGCGTCCCCGGGACTGTGCACGTCCCCCGTCCTACTGACTCCTACCGTCTCTGTCTTTGCGCGTCTCATTTAGAGTGTCCTCCACTTTCATGGCCATCTATACCTACTCTGTATAGACCTACATCTGGAATAATGCCACTCTATCTCGGATAGCGGGCCTCAAACCTCTCTCAAACCACTTTGCACGAAACTCGTCAGTAAGTGTGATCTCCTGTGTAAACAGGGACAAACTGGTGAACTCAGCGTCATACTCCACCACTGACATCGTCCCCTAAGTCAAGAAGAGGAAATCCTCTCTGTGGTGATCCCTCAACGTCGTCGAAAAGTATTTCTCTAGAAATACCTTCGTGAATGCTCCCAAGTGCCTGCTACTGTGGTCTTGGCGAACTTCTACCACATATGACACTCCATCTCACCTTGAAGGCGGCACATGTAACCCTCAGATCATCTTCCTCAATCTGAAGTGAATCTAGGATTCTGGTGACCAGCTCTAGCCATTCAGCGGCAACTGTGGGGTTGGGATCCCCAGAAAAGGTAGGAGGGTCCAGACAGCGAAACTCACGCATCACAACCGTCGCCCTTGATTCGGATACGTTCTCCCGTCCCTTAGCGGCCTCAGCTAGTTACCGAATGGAGCCGACCATCTCACCCAACAAATCTCCCTCAGCAACAGGTCCTTGGGGTGCATTAGCATCCCCAACATCTAGGACTAGAACGTCCCTTCGGCCAGAACCACAGCCACAGTCTCATCCACCCCACGTAGACATAACTCTATACGAAAGCAACATAATAGGATAAGCACCCCTATAACATGTTATTGCTAACGTAAAGACAAAAAAACATGCTGACACATAGCCACTTAATATCAAGTCATCACATCTCACATACTGAGGAGAATCAACAAGAAAGACTCGTCACTCTAGACAACCTACTCAGATTTCTAGCTAGAAATCACGTCCGCGAAAAGTGTCTCTAACATGGTTCCCAAGTATGTTAACCCAAATGCCCGAAGGTGAGACTAATCAATCCCAAGGTCTGCCTCCATACCCACATAAACAAGCTATCATGCGTATGTTAACGGAAGCTAAAGCACAGGTAATCAACCATATGTACATCCTCACAAGGTGATGTACCTTCTTTCCCATGGATCATAGGTATTCGAACCCAGAGCTCTGATACCAAGTTGTCACGCCCCAAACACCAGGGTCACGCGAAAGCCCACCAAAACACCAATTTAGGAAAAATAAGTTTTACAATAGGAAATCAAATATAACATTTGGATAAAAGATTTCCCAAGAATCAGCTCTCATAAACAATAAACATGCATTCTCATACATGGATAAGTATATCGCCAAAGGGCATACAAAACTAGCCATCACATGCGTTACATGTAAAAGTACATGTACAAAAAAATAGAAAAAACTACAGCAAGTCTTCCATCACCTCCGCAACTAGGTCAACCCATCATGTTCACCTGAAAATATTTTTTTACAACAAAATTCCAACCGTGAGCCAAAGTCCAACAGAAACAAACTATATCAAAGCTGTAAAGAAGGTCATGCAATCATATAGTGGAAGCTAACTCGACCACAACACCCAAAAGGTTTTCCATCACAAAACCACAAGCTTTTCATCCTTGAAACTATGCATATCATTCTAACAGATATCATGCCACAGTTAAGGAAAATAGTAAAACAGTATGCTCCACTCGGATACTCAACCGAGGAGATAAGATAAAAATAAAATCTTATATACCGACACTACCACACCCACACGGACAGAGGTAACAACTATAGACTCATGTCCATTTCCCTAGACCCCAGCCATTCAAGACTCGCTAGGTAATGACAAGTTCTATAGGGAGCTACAACAACAACGCCACTCACAGGGAAATAAGCTTCTCTACGGATTTCCACAATCGATGGACGTAGCCTAACAAATACCTCGTTTACGGGGATTAACCCAAGGGACCGTAGCGAACCCACTCTGCGCACGTTTTTAGACTTTCACCAAGGAGCAATGTAAGCTCAACTCAACAATACCCACTGTCTCGGTACATCTATGAATAAACATTTCAAAACCAACCCACAAATAGATATACAGCACATGTATATAAGCAGATCCAATCCATGACCCATGGAGATCAAACAAAACATGTAAAAACATATTTTCACCCAAAACGTTTTAGAAGTTGAGACTCAACCCCAAGGGTTAGCTCTAAACCTCCAATAAAACACGTTTTCACAACTTTCATAAAACTCCTCGTTTTCAAACCTCATTTCTCTTGAAAACCACAGGTAAACATCCCATTCTAGGACCCCACGGGCTCATAGAACTCATCCCAATCGCAAAACTCTTCTTCTCACATAAATGAAGAAAAGGGTCAACACCAAAAGAAAAGGTGTCGACACAAACAGCAGAGGTGTCAACACAAACAGAAAATGTGTCAACACAAACAATGGAGGTGTCGACACAAACAGCAGAAGTGTCGACACAAACAGAAAATCTGTCAACACAAACAGTGGAGGTGTCGACACAAATAGAAAATGTGTCGACACAAACAACAACAGAATACTCAACACCAACATAAGGAAATTATGTCGACACAAACAGAAAATGTGTCGACACCAACAATAAAAGGTGTCGACACGAACAGAAAATGGTGCCGACACAAAAGAACTAAGAGTTCACTGCAATAGCCACTGAAATGTGCTCAACACCCCAGAAGGAAAATGTGTCAACCCTAACAGAAATTGGTGTCAACATAAAAACCTAAAATTCCCAAATTTGAAAATAAGCTACAGGCGATGGTGAAAAACAACCCAAGCTACTGAAACAACTTCTCGGCTCCAAATTAAACCAACCAAACACTCCTTTAACAACCCACAAGCATACATAAAATCAAAACAACAAGGATACACCAAAAGAAAATCCTTAAAACCCTTTTCCTCCAACCGAAATCAACCCAAAAGCGATTTTAAAACTAAAAATCCAACTTTTGAAACATAAATCATTTTTCATGCGTTTTTAAATGGTAAAAAAACGTATGATTACACGTAGTACCCTCTAACAATTATACAATCTAGGATCCTACCTCGGTGAGTTAAAAACCCAACGTCTTGATCCACGTGCAAAACTAGACTTCGTCGGAATAAAATTTTGTCCGAATAAAAGCGTAGACCTCAGTGCCAATAACAAGGATCGGCAGTTAATTTATCAAAAATCAAGCCCTAGGCCCCCGAGAAGTTAGAGAGAAGGTAGAGGTTTTGATTTGAGAAAAAGAAACTTAGTCTCAAAGTTTTGCAAAATATCTCAACAAATATCTAAAGGCTAGATATTTTAGGTCAAGAAAATATCTTTTTTGAAAATATCTTTATATATATATATTCGCACAGAAACTCCCTACAACCCCGAGAACCAACCCCGCATACTTATTCAACAAAAACATGCATCAAAATGCATAAATCATATATCGTAAAAATATATATGTAAAAATACGTCAAACATTTATAAGTCTCAAAAAATGATGGGTCCGGGTCTCACATCACAAATAAGCAATATTCGCCTAAGTGAGAAGAGAACGCTCTCCTGGAGTGGATGGAGGGAAGGTTAGACATCGTGCGCATAACAAAAAGACAATAAGAAGGCCTAAACACCCGATAATACACGGCTCCCCAAAACTCCTTTGAAGCCCAAACAAAGAACTACAATATAGCTGAGAAGACGTTACAGCCCTGGCGGCTCAGGAAGTCAGAGAAAGCTAGTTCTCAAACCACGGCGCTAAGGCGTAGGAGAAGGGCCAGCCTCAAGAAAAACCTCAGCTCGGAACCAAAAGGCAAGCACTTAACCAAAACCGCCATCGGGCCCACCTCCACACCCTAGCCAATTAATGTAGCCTAGACAGCTAAGGAAATGAGCCCTTCCCATAGCATATGACAAACATATATATTCTCCAGTCAAGTTGTTATCCATTATATCATCACTTTTAATTCATAATAATAGTATTCAACAAATTTCCATGAGCTATCCTTTCGACAATTTCAAGTTCCTCATGAAATCCATTTACCAAAAAATCTCAACATAAATTTTAAGAATACATATTGAATCTCTTAGCCCTTTTTTTTCAAGTTTTCAAACTAGCTATCAAGATAACTCATTCAATTCCAACTTACAACTTATGAATCTTTCACAACCCACTAATATTCTAATTATTACCCACGTACTTTAAATTTACGCATTTGAACACACTCACCCATTTTATGAATGAAAATTCAAAGAGTTTGGGGATTTAAGAATTCAGTCATTAATTTAACATCAGCATAAGTTCCCAAGGCTTTAACTCCTTACTTGATATCTAGATTCCATCATAGAATTTAAATGTTCAGAAAATTATCCACCCAAGTTCACAAACTTCACTTATCCATATAGCATCCACCTTTTACAAAGATTTTCAATTTTCTTGAATTGGAATTGGTTTCAACAAAATAGAACTAAAACTCATAATAGAAATTTCTTTGACTCATTCATAAAGAAATAAATGTATCTTACCCACCATTCATGAAATTCAACTAATTTATCAACTCAAGCTTTCAACATATTTAGGGTCCGAAAGATTAAATCTCACCTCAAACTACAATTCTCAAATATTTTTACGTTACATACTTTTTAGATATCCGTAGATTTCAATTTCCAAAAATTTAATTATTCAAATAAAGTACTTAAGTTAAAAAAATTTCATTTCACAACCCAAGAACTAGGGTTTCATAGGAATTTCATTAAATTCTTATTAAAAACAACACAAATCAATGTGATTTACAAATTTTAGTCTAAATCCTATCTAGGTTTGTTCCAGTTTTGTTTATTTCAAGTTCAAGAACTTAACTCCAAAATATATGAATTAACCACATCCATTACCCAACACACTCTTTATTCATCTTCTTGTTCCATTTTCAAACTAGAGATATAAGTTTCAGTTATCGTTATCCCATAAGTTTCCAAATATTCTCAATTAGCTTTTTGTTCAACTTATAAGCTGTGTACTAACTAATCGTAAGATTTAAATTATATTTTGGTAATTCAATTGTATTAAAATATTCACAAATCGTACTTTAGAACCGATTCCATAATCGAACCTTCAAAGAAAATCCAGTATTTTTAGGGTTCAATTGTTGCTTCACCATTTTCGTGAAATTTAATATATCGACTCTCCATTAAATATTTAACCTAATCAACCAAGTGGAGTAATTCGAGAAGTAGCCATACTATCACAATTGTCCCAATTTCCTTGATTTAATCATCAATTTAAGTTATGAATCACGTATCAACACTATATGATCCAAACAACTTCTCATTAGTCCAATTCAATTATATTTTTCAACCTTAATATCATTTTCATCTATTCTAATTCTCAACCTATCTTGCATACACAAACTTATTAGAAATACCTTCATTGTTTGGTTTCTTTTGTGTAAACAAATTTTCACTTTGACATTACAACATTTTATCATTGATTCACCTTCAACCCTTCCATACCTACCTTAATTCCACTTATGGGATTATTCTTCATCCAATCACACAGTTCATTTAAAAACAAATTTATGTTACATAACCTAACCATTCCTTTCTTTAAAAGATAACTTATCACATAATTCACCTGTCAACCGGTCGTATGGATACCATCAATATGGACACTAAGAATTTCATGAAATCATATTGGTTCAATTTTAAGATAACCCACTATCTTCGAGACTCAATACTTCACCAGTAACCAAGCTTCCAAGAGAATCAAGTGTTAATAGATTAGATTACTCCTTTCACATCATTAAGCCTCTTACATCGAATTTGCATGGTGGTATTTCAAGAATTTTGTATGTATTATTAGATTATAGATTAAAGATTAAAGACCTAGGGTTTCAATTATTTCATAAAAAGTCAACACAAATCATAAAATTCACCAAAATTAGTCTAAATCCTACCTGATTAGGCCTCAAGAGCTTCAAAATTTACCCAATTCTATAACCTAGGGTTTCGGCCACCAAGGAGTTTTGCTCGTTGACTCTCGGCTAGTTTAGATTATGGATCCATGAAGTTTTGGTATGTAGATTACACCTTGGTTTATCTCCGGTGGCCTCCCAATTCAAAATCAAAAAAGAAAGTCAGTAAAAAGAGGGGAAAGGATGTGTGAGACCCTAACTCGTTTCCCTCTTTCAGCGTCGTCCGACGCGTTGTTTATCATTTTCTTATTTCGACATGTTTATATGCATTTTGTGCATGATCGGGCTTAGATATGCATGTGGGGTTGGTTCCCAGGGCTGTTGGGTATTGTGGTGCGAATTTTTTTAAAAAAATATATATTTTTGCAAGCTTATAAATATATAGCTTTAGATATTTTTGAAAAGATATTTCATCTCTCTACATTTTTGAAACCCTTGAAGCTCTCTGCCTTCCACTACAAGAAAATACATTTTTGCCAACAAAATATTTAGTCGGTAAAAGTTATTTTTTGGTCGCCAAAACCTTTTGCCGACCAAATATTTTGGTCGCCCTTGTCGTAGGTGAAGCCTAGTCGGTAAAAACTTTCGCCGACCAAAATAAGGTTGGTCGCCAATGATACCAGAGTTTTCCCGACAAATATTTCAGTCGGCAACGCATACTTTTGCCGACAAACTTGATTAGTTACTAAAGAAATTTGGTCGGTAAAGAAGAGGCATTGGCGACAAATTATTTAGTCGACAAAAGTGAAAGAACGTTTGCCGACAAAACTATTTGGTCAGCAAAGGTGTTATTGGCGATCAAATAGTGTTATAAAAAAAATCTTTAAATTTTTTCAAGGCCTTTCGCCGACAAGTCTCTTTGGTCGGCAAATGTGTTTTGGCGACCAAAACGTGTCGTCGTCAAAAAATTTTAAATTTTTTGAATACCTTTTGTGGACAAACAATTTCAACAAATAATTTATAATCAATTCCATTCAACATAAATATTCAAACTATAACATTATTCACAAAATACCGAATCTGAATAAATATCTTTCAAACAAAATATTAAATGTAATACAAATGTTCATCTAAATAATAAAATATCTCTGATATTGTCAAGTCCCAAAATCTAGGGTCATGTGAAAAAATCCATCAACACCATTTAATATAGGGACAAAGACGTTTAATTCATAAACCAAATACTCCTTAGATAAAAAAACAAAACTTTGAAAGTATAAAACCCAAACTTGAACAAATAAAACTACTATCAACCCAAGGTTCCTCTCTCAAAATAAACACTGGATACATGCAAAATGTAATCGCCTCAAGGCTTACAAAATATGTTTCCAAAAGCAAGCAATAGAACTAACAGTACATGATCCCTTAAAAAAAGAAAATAAAACATGTCTTCTGCCTCCTCGGGCTCTACTTGATCATCTCCCGTGATCACAATCACCTGAAAAAAAATTTTAAATCCCATACAGTGAGCTAAAATCCAATAGGAAACAGACTAATCATGAAATAAAAACTAAACATACTGATGCGAAAAGATATGAATGTTTCGACCCACACGAGCTTCAAAAACAGTTTTATATATATAACCCACCATGATTCACATGCAATCTATGCAATGCATCATTACGGGCTTTAACCAAAGAACCGTAACCCCAACAAATGCATTTACACAGCACCATGAGCAAATATCATGTTTTTCATAACAACGTCATCCATCTAGCCATGGAGACCTGTTGGTGGTAAAATTGTTAAGATCTTTATTTTCATAAATGACTATCTGAAAAAAAAAATTAACTGGACTGACAAACGCCAAAACGGACTCCAAATAAAACTTTTGATGACGAACGATCAAAATAAAATCTGTGCATCCGAAGTTAATTTAGAAAAATACATTTTTACTGGTCAAATCTTTAACTATGATTTGAATCCAAGTTGAAACTCCTGTCAGATCTTCAACTGTATTCTCTTATGCGATTTTCGAACGTAGTGTAGACTACAAACTATTGAGAACTCATTCCGGCAGGAACCTAGTGAGTAATTATGGGTAAGACTTCAACAGCTTTAGTCTTAGAAGATAAGTTATGAAGCTGGTTCAGCCTACCCGCATATTTATAGAGCTACAACAGGGACCTGGTAAATAATTATGAGTAAGACTTCTAGTGGAATACAAACACGTATCAGTAGTTTTTTCAATTAAGTAAACCTCGTAGCGGTATCTGTAATTATGAAAAATTAGCAGCGGTTTCTGTAATTTTTATAAAATATTGAATTACAGTTTACACCACTAAATAACTATAATTGCACTCTGACCCATAATCTTAAGACCATCTTGCATTGAGCTCCTGTTATTAAATACTTACCATTTTCCCCACGTGAAGACTCTCGATACCCGCCAATTAAATTTAATTGTTGACAATTTAATTTAATCGGCATCTTGATATTTTTTAAGTTCTTCCGCTTAACTTATTTGACTGCTGGATAATCAAATCCACCTGTAGGGTTTAGCTCAATCAAAACTTATAAGCTTCCTTAAAGGGGTATCGACAATCCTAATATTTCGGGACGTGAATTCTGTCAATAATTAATATTCACCATATAAATAATGCCGTTATCCAACTCACCGGGAATATAGACCCATATAAGATCGCACCCCATAATAAATCAAAATAACGAATATTAAATGTACGCAAATCAATAATTATTTTAGAATTAAGAGGATAAGCACTATTTATAATAATCTTAGAGTGTGAATTAATTTATATAATCAGTATAAAATTAATTACCCAAAATGTCCCGTTCAATACACACAAAGTATACTGGCACAGAGAGTTCAAATAATAGATGACGCTGTTATCTATTCCTCGTAAGCAAGACAGGTCTACTAAAACTCTATGCCACAGTTGTACTGATGGTATGCCCATTTCCATCTAAACTGTGAACATAAAATTTATATTCTGCAACAACATAAAATTTGATCTTCTGTGTGCATGTTGTACTCTACACACCATATTAAATACTATACAGAATATCGAACAACCATGTATAACATTAAAGAAAAATGATACGCATACATTGCTCATAAAGATTCTCATAAAATAAAAAATTAATTTTATTAAAATAAAATTAAATACTAAAAACATATTTTCAATATACCAACCCTAATAATCTTCCACTTATACTCAAAACCATGCTACCAAGCATCTGACTCTCATGCTCTCAACATGATTATCAAAAGTCTTAACCGACAAGCTCTTTGTAAATATCTGTAAGGTTGTCTCGTGATGTAAGCTCCCTATGTTTGACTGAAAATCTGAGTTTGTATACCCCAAATATACTAGACTGTCTGCTTAGTAAACCAACATATAATCCTTAGTCATTTTCAGGTACTTGATTATATATTTTTTTGCAGTCCAATGCTCCTGCCCTGGGTTATACTGATATCTGCTAACCATGCCAATGGCAAGGAAGATGTCGAGTCTAGTGCAAAGCATGACATACATGAGGCTTCTTTCTACCGAATCATAAGAAACTGCTTTCATCTTCTCTATCTCATCAGGTGTCTTAGGACACTGATTCTTGGATAGAGTGATTCTATACCTAAAAGGGAGAAACTCTTTCTTGGAATCCTGCATGCTAAAACGAGCAAGGATATCATCGATATACTTTTCTTGTGATAAGCCCAACATCGCTTGTTTTTTTATCTCCACGAGCTTGATCCAAAAGATGTGACTGGCTTCTCCCAAGTCCTTCATATCGAACTGTCCAGATAATCATACTTTAACCGTAGATAATGCCCCCACATCATTTTCGATGAGCAAGATATCATCTTCATAAAGTATTAAAAAAATCACCACGCTTCTGTCACATTTTTTGTACACACATGACTCATTCGGACTCTGATCAAAATCATAAGACTTAATGGCTTGATCAAATCGAGTGTTCCAAGACCTTGATGCCTGCTTAAGTCTATAAATGGATCTCTTAAGCTTACACAACATGTGTTCCCAATCCTTTGCAATGAATCCGTCTGGTGGTATCATATGGATATACTCATCAAGACTTTCATTAAGGAAAGCAATCTTAATAACCATTTGCCATATTTCACAGTCAAAATGAGCAGCAATGGATAAGAGAGTCTAGATAGATTTAAGCATGGCTATCGGCAAATAGGTTTCGACATAATCGATTCCTTTTTCTGAGTGAACCTTTTAGCAACGAGCCTAGCTCTGAAGGTTTTAACCTTTTCGTCTGCTCCTCTATTTCTCTTATAGATCTACTTGCATCTAATGGATTTTATTCCTTCGGGTGATTTTATAAATTTTATGACCTAATTAGAATACATAGATTCTATCTCTGAAATCATTGTCCTTTGCCAATTATCTGCATCTTTGTCCTGAAGTACTTCATTGTAGTTACAGGGTTCAGTATCTAGTTCTGTCGGGATCTTGTCAAAAAAACTCTCCTAAGAATATATACCGGTTAAGTTGATGAACAACTCTTCCAATATGACGAGGTACTACTTGTATCTGTGAACCAACAGTAACACGTTGTATAGAATCTGAACCCTGTGCATCAGCACCCTGTTCTTGATTTGTACCTATTTCGATAATGCTCCCACTACAACGAGGTAATAGAATATTAGTGACTTATTCTTCTGTTCTACTAGTATTTTCTCTCAGTTCTTCTAGAATAATGTTGCTTTTGGGCATGTGATCCATAATATAATTCTATTCTAAGAATCGGGTATAAGTGCTAACAATGACCTTCTGATCTTTAGAATTATAAAATACAACACCTTTCATTCCGTTGGGATACCCCACAAAGAAATAGACTTCTTTTCTCGATTCTAACTTACCCATGCTTCCATTCAGCACAAGTGTTGGATACCCCCAAATTCAAATGTATTTCTGACTAGGCTCATGCACGGTTCACAATTCAACATGAGTAAAAGGTACTAACTTAGAATGTACCATGTTCAGAACGTAAGCCGCTGTCTCTAATGCGAGTCTCCAAAATGAATCGGGTAAACCTGAATAACTCATCATGGACCTTACCATCTCTATAAGAGTCCTATTCTTTCTTTCTATTACACCATTCTGCTATAGAGTGCTAGGTGCAGTCAACTGGGATGTAATCTTCTCTGATGACAAGTAGTTCTTAAATTCTCCAAAGATGTATTTTTCACCAAGGTCAGATCGTTGTGATTTGATACTTTTACTCAGACTCTTCTCTGCCTCTGTCTGTGAATTTCTCAAAGCATTCAGACTTATGGTGCATCGATAAATGTATCTATACTTTGAGTAGTCATCAATGAAACTAATGAAGTACTCAAAGCCACCTCTAGCCCAGATTGTTATATGACCACACACATCAGAATGAACCAGCTCCAACAGTTTTTTAGCTCTGTAGCCTTTGGCTGAAAAGGGCCTCTTGGTCATTTTACCTTCTAAGCAAGATTCACAAACTAAAAGTACCTCCACTTTCAATGAACTCAAAAGTCCATCTGCTACTAGTCTGTTTATCCATTTTAGATTAATATGACCCAAGCCTAAGTGCCAAAAAAACATTTAGTTCATTAAAGAAAGAAACTTTCTTTTATATGGTAAATAACATGTGTTATTCATTTCAGCCAGCTGCAGTGTATGAGAGATTGGAATAATAATATAAAGATCATCCACCAATATACCAAAACAAATAACCCATTTATTATCCTTAAAAACGACAGAGTTTTTAAAATAAACCAAATATCTGTCTTTAACCAATCCAAAAATGAAAACTAACTTCCTCCTAATGGAAGGTACATAAAGATAATCTCTCAATATTAAAACCCAATCTCTACAAAAATTGAGAGTGACATCTCCTATTGCAACTGTTATTATCTTTGTATTATTGCCCATATGTAGATAAATCTCCCCATCACTAAGTTGTCGACTTTTTTGTAACCCTACAATGAATTACAGACATAATTAGTGGCTTCCGTATCTATACACCAGGTACCGATAGATAACACTGCTAAATATATTTTCACAACTAGTGAACAGAAATTACCCTATATGTTCTGCCTTTTGAAAAATACTAAACATAGCTTTTTTTAGTGCCGTGTCTGGTTGTTGTGAAAACATCTGTCTTCTGACTTTTTCACACTAGGCCATGGCCCACTAACTTCCATGAAAATCGTGTATCCTTGTTTCTGAACCTTTTTCTTCTTCATGCCTTTCAGCATAGAGGAAGAATATTTTTTCTAAAATGACACATTTCTTGGTATTGAAGGAATACCATTGGTAATTAAAGCTATATCCAAGTTACTTTTTAAGTCAACAAAATTAGTCATGTAAGTTTATTTTCTTTGAGTATTAAATCAAGTGGGTTGAATGCTATTTTAATTCTGAGAATCAAAAAATTAAAAAAAATCGTTAATTATGATGAGCAAAATTTTGAATTCATTTTAATTTGATTCCCTCTGCCATTTTACAATTAATTCACCAATAACCTGGTAAACTGAGAATAACATGCCTCATTGGGAGGACGTCTACTATCCTTCATAAGACTAGACACGCCAATTACTTTTAATTTTACTATCTAGACGACTGACCATGCCAAGTAAAATTAAATAGCTGACATAGTTTTGGTCAAGTATATAATAGCAGTGACTCAGTTAGAGATGATATTATTACATACAGCTAAGTGTTAACTATCACCTAATTTCAAATCAATCGCTTCACAATGAACTCTTCAGTTAGAGAAGCGATCTACACTAACAATTATCTAAAATTATTCGTAAAGGAGGTTTGTACTAGCGATACCGCAATTAATCTATCTGTTGGGGAGGAAGGCCTTACTGTCAACACGCAGGGTTTAATTGCTTCGCTTACAAACTAGTGATGGAGACCGTGGGATTTATCTGTCAATAAATTCTCTCCTACTCACATTTTTAAAATAATTTTTACGGTTATAAAAATCTATTTAATTAAAATAAATTTATTAATTTCAAAAATCACACGATAGGAAAGAATTAAATATCTTTTCGTGTACACGATTCCAAAGATTCTGGTTTATCAAACCATCTTTTCGTGTTTAAATGTGTGTGACCCTGACCGGTTTTCTTTTTCGGCGTTTTCAGACGCGCGTTACGTATTTTTATTTGAGCATGTTTGTATTACTTTTGATGCATGATCGGGCTTAGATATGCATGCAGGGTAGGTTCCCAGAGCCGTGAGCCGTTGTGGTGCGAATTTCAAAATTTAAAAAAAAAGATGTTTTGGAGGGCTATAAATATCTGGAGTTAGATATGTTTATAAAGACATTTTGTAAAACTTCTCCAACAAGCTTTCTATTTTTTCTCTGCCTTCTCTCTAACTTCTCAGGGGCCCGGGGCTTGGTTTCGACGATCAGACTGCCGATCTTTGTTATTGGCGTCGTGGTTTACGTTCATCCGATCAGAATTTCATTCCGGCGAAGCTCAGTTTTACACATGGTTCGAGACATCGAGTTTTGAACTCACCGAGATAGAATTATAAACCCTACTGCTGTATAAAGGTGCTATGTGTAATCGTGTATATTTTTAATCGTTAGATGGCTGTAGATCTGATTTTCTGTAAAGTTGCATTTTTGGATTAAAAATCATGTTTTGTCAATTTCGGTGGATGAAATCGTGTTTCGAGAGTTTCTTTCGAGGGTTTGGTGTTTGGTTTGGGCGTGTGGATGTTTGAGGGTGTGGTGTGGGAGTTTAGAGGCTTCGATTCGGGGTTTGGAGGTGGAACCTGTTGCTTAAAACGATTTCTAGGCTTGTTCAGTCGACTGAACTCATAGGTTCAGTCGACTGGATCATAGTTCTTGAGTTCGGTCGACTGGACCGTGGGGTTCGGTCGACTGACCATGCTTTGAAGGGTTTTTTGTGGTTTTCTAGTGTGTTGTTCAGTCGACTGGGGTTGGGGTCCATTCGACTGAACCTGGGCAGTTTTATGTTTATGGTTTTTGTTGGTTTATTGATTTTCAATTGGTTTCTTACGGTATTCAGTTGATTGATTATAGGGTTGGTCAATTGAAATATTGTTGGATGCCTTTTGGGGTTCGGTTGGCTGCGTGGTAGCTTTGGGGGTCGTGTCGTGGCCTCGGATATTTTTATGGCGCCATCCTCTGGTGTGACGTGCGTGGTTAGATGCGGGTTGTTGGGGCACGATTATGTGCGTGGTGCTTGTGCATTGTTGGTTGTGGGACGTGTTAGGGCCCATGACACATTTGGAGAAAAGGTGGTGTTAGTGACCTCGTGGTTTGAGGGGTTTGGTGCAGCCTTCTAGCTAGGCTTGGTAATGTGGGTTGCCAATTATCCCTGTGAGTGGATGTCTAAGTTTTTGTGGCGGGTGATGTCACGATTTGAGGTTATATGGCTATGTGCGCCTATAACTGGCTTTATGTATTTATAACTATGGTTTATTATGCCTGGATTATGTAAGTAGATTACATGTTTTGGTATCGTTACGTATACCGTGATTGCGTGCTTTAAGACTCAGAAGTTTTTTACGCATGGTTTTGTGGAATATGAGGAACGGCTGCATGTGATGCATGTTGCATGAGTTGCAAGTATTATGTGAGTCGCGTGTGTAGCATGTGACGTGGTTTGTGAAATGTAGTGATAGTACGTGGCTCTATGCATTTAAACCCTGGTTTACTGTGCATATGGTGATTCGGTGTTATCCCGTAATGTTCAGTTTTATCCTGTGATATGCCGTTTTATCCCATGGTTTGTGGTCTTATCCCGCGGTATACAGTTTTATCCCGTGATTTACGATTTTATCCCGTGGTATAATCCATGGTCGACAGTTTCATCCCGTGGCTTACGATAAAGTATGCGGTTTTACTCCGTGGTTCGGTCTATGATTTTACCTCATAGTATACGGTTTTATCCCGGGAATGTATATTTATGTACGGATCTTTGTCTCAGTGTTAGGATTGTGGTTGCGGCGTGTGAGGGCCGGTTGTTAGATCTGTGGTTATGGCATGTGAGGGCCGATTTTATGTATCATGGATTGCATGTACTGCATTATGGGACGGATAAACCAATTTTCAAACTGTTTTAAACGTCGTGTGAATCGCGATTCTAAAACCCTTTTTCAACTATTTTCAATCTCCTATGAGTGAGTCAAAAGATGGTTTGTATCCTCACTTTCCCGTTTGCATGTGAAAACTGTTTTCAAGGCTTGAAAGAGAGTCTAAACCTGCACTTCGATTTCCTAACATGTTTTGTTTATACTGCATGCCTGTCTAGTTTTTACTGAGCCTTGGCTCATGATGTGGGATTTTCTTTTCTTCAGGTACCGGTTACGCAGGTGGATTTGGAGGTGCTAGAGAGGTGAAGGAGTTATAGTATTCCTTTTTGTTTCTATCTATATCATGTATATCTAATATATGTTTTTTGGAGTTGAAGCCTTGTAATGTTTGTCGTTCGGCGTTTATATATAATGCATGCATATTTACTCTGAGAGTGTATTCTCGGGTTGGGTGTTTGTTTGGTTGTTTATTGGTATTTCACGTGGCCCGAAATTTGAGACGTGACAAAATGCGTAATAAACAAAATTTAATAAATGCATAGTTTTTCCTTCAGTTTTTCAGCTAAGGCATTGATTAAAAGCATTTATTTATTTTATTTTTCGTTTCACATTTTTTGAAAAATACTAATTTATTTCGATTAAATATTTTTCTATTTTATTAATTCAAAATTCAAAATTAATTCTTGCATTTTTCTAAGATATCCAATTTTATGAAAAATCATCTTAAACGTGATATTTTCTAAAAAATATAAAATATCTAAAGTTTTTTTATTTAATTAAAATTAATTAATTAAAAAACTTAATTTTATTTTTTATTACAAAATATTTTAATTAAAATTGAATTTTTAAATTAATTAAATTATCAGTATAAATAAAATAGATATGCAATTATCCACGCAGTTTATATATATATACACATGATATGCATATATTCTGATTTTATAATCCAAGTGAAATGCTTCAGCGTTTCAGTTTGCCGAAGAATCAGTTCCGTATTTATCAAAAAATCAACACAAAACAATCCCCGGAGAAAGAAACTGCCGGCCACCACCAACAACCACCGGCGCCGCCCTTGCACATTTGGACTTAGTCCAGGCATTTCTTTGTGCGTCCAAGCAAAGACATCCTTGTACTTTGATTGTAGTTCAAGGTATACTTTTTCTTCCTCTTACGTTAGAAGTCCACTCACAAAAATTGGTCGAAGCCTATCGGGAGTTTCAAGGTTGAGCTCCTTCAGGTCATCAACTATCTCTTGTCTCCTGTCTTCAAGTTTGGATGGAGCTGGCAAAAGATCATCATGTTCAAAATCTGAGCTTGAGTCCTCTTCGACCATTATGTGATAAGAGTTAGCATGTTCCACTTCCTTTTCCTCATTCTTAACTCCTCCCTTCGCTTGGCCTGTTAGAATGATAGTACGCCTTTTTACTTTAAAAGAACTTTTAATACTAACATCCAGTACGGTGACCCATTTCATGCGAGAAGGGACTGAGCTTCAAGTCTCCTCGTCCTCTTTAGAGGAGTCGATTTTGGGATCTTTGCGCATTCTCCTAGGCTTCTCGTCCTTTTGTGGTTCACTCGTATCCCTAAGTTGAGAAAATGCCGATTTTCTTGGGCGGGAGGTTGGCACTTCGTTTACGTAGTGCCAGGTGCAGTCAACATGGATATAATCCCTTCTTATGACAGGTAATTTCTAATTGCATCGCCTACAAACTAGTGATGGAGACTGCAGAATTTATCTGTGAATAAATTTCTTCTCCCACTTAAATTTTTTAAATTTTTTTTAGAACTATAAAAATCTATTTAATTATAATAAATTTATTAATTTCAAAAATCACACAATCTGAAAAAATCAAATATTTTTTCGTGCACACGATTTTAAATATTCTGATCTGCCAAACCATATTTCCGTGTTTAAATATATAACAAAAAAAATTTAATAAATGCACAGTTTTTTCTCCAGCCTTTCAGCTAATGTATTGATTAAAGGCATTTATTTATTTTATTTTTTGTTCTATATTTTTTTAAAAATAATAATTTATTTTAATTAAATACTTTTCATTTAATTAATTCAAAATTTGGCATTAATTTTCATATTTTTTCAAGAAATCAAATTTTATGAAAAATTATTTTAAACGTGATATTTTGTAAAAAATAAAATATCTAAAGTTTTTTTATTTAATTAAAATTAATTAAATAAAAAAACTTAATTTTATTTTTCATTATAAAATATTTTAATTAAAACTAATTTTTTGAATTAATTAAATTAACAAGTTAAATAAAACAGATATACAATTATCCACGCAGTTCATATATATATAAACACAATATGCATATATCACGAAATTATGATCAAATAGAAACTCTCGTGAGTTTCAAACTCCTGTTGAAGATAAGCTGCATCAATCCTCTTTCAAGTCTGATTCTTGTATCCCGATTGCATGAGGATTCCTTGATACATTTTGATATATACCGATATATCATATCAGTATCAAAACACATCAGAATATCGATTAAAGACAGCCCCGAGCTAGCCAACCACCGTCGGCGTCGCCGCACCAGCCGCTTTAGGTAGCTTTTGCCGCCTCATTCGAGCTCTGTTTCCAATGTTTTTATACCAAAAAAAAGCTATCAAAAATTAGTATTTTTCTGTTAAAATTTTGCTCGAAAATTGCCTAGAGAACAGGCTTCCATGGCCACCGAAACACAAAAAATGATGTTGTCCCGGAACAGCATTGCGCTGCTAACTTTCCGAGGTCGTTGTAGCCTCATCTGAACTCTGTTTTCATCCCCTTTTTTTTTCAAACGCAGATGGAGAAATATTCTATATTTCTATAAAAAAATTTCTAATTCGAAAATAGCCCGAAGATAGCTAAAAACATGCCTAAAAACTGCTGTCGCCGCCCACCAGCGCCGCTGCCCTGTTTCGCCGCCCGTCTGAGCTTTTTTCGGTGGTCTTTTTGCCCCCGTTTTTTTTGGAAAAATTAGTTCCAATAGTCAATCATATGGTACTTCGAAAAAAACCTCAAAAATAGTCCAAAAAAGTCCCGAAACAGTGCTTGTTGTGCCGCCACCGAAAAACTGTTGTAGTTTTACGCTTTTTTTGTGTACTGTTCGACGTAGTTTTTTAAAAAAAATTAGACAGTATTTTAAGGTATATTTACTGCTATTATATGCCTAAATTTACTTTCAAAAATAGTACCAAAAATGACCTAAAAATAATCAGAATCTTCACCGAATCGTCGCTGGTGGTGGGCAATGTTTGGTATTTTTTTTGCTATTTTTGACTTATTTTTACTGCTATTTTTAATACATAAATACTGCAAAAAAACTCACTAAATTTTTTTTAAATCATTAAAAATTTATAGCGATCCGTGGCTTGTAAAAACCCGAAACCACCGCCAGTGCCGCTGCCTGTTCTTCGTATTCTTGGATATATTTAACCTGTTCATAAACAATCTAAATAGATATTTAAAAATAAATAACTAGTTATTACATCGATCCTATGTCCCGAATGCTCATATTTGATTCTAGAAAAAACTTAATCTATCACGGTCAACCCCCGTAATTTTAAAACTAATTATCATATAATCCCATTTAATGAAACACGAATAATAATATAACGATAATAAAATTAAGATTAGAACGCCTGCAAAATCGAGTTAGCACAGTTCTAAAATTACGCGGCCCCGATAACCTTAAACAAAAAATAAAACGGCTCCGAAACCAATTGTTGGAGGCAAAACTGCCAAGATTATTGTCTTTGCAAATAATTTTCGGTTAAAAATTAACTAGATGGACAAACGCCGAAACGGACTGCAGATAAAACTTTTGATGTCGAACGATCAAAAATAAAACTCGTGCAACCATAATTAATTTAGACGAATACCTTTTTACCGGTCGAATCTTCAACTACGTTTTTATTCCCTAGTTGAAGCTCCCGTCAAACCTTCTACTGTATTTTCTTATAAGATTCTTGAATGTAGTATGGGCTACAATGTGAGACCCTGGCCAGTTTTCAATTTCGGTGTTTTTCGACGCATATTTCCCATTTTTGGTTTTACATGTTTATATACTTTTTGATACATGATCGGGCTTAGATATGCATGCGGAGTAGATTCTCGGGGCCGTAGGGCATTGCAGTGTGAATTTCAAAATTCAAAAAAAAAGATATTTTGGAGGCCTATAAATAGCTGGAGTTAGATATTTTTAAAAAATATTTTCAAAACTTCTCCACTAAGTTTTTGCCATTTTCTCTCTGCCTTCTCTCTAACTTCTCGCGAGCCCAAGACTTTGTTTTCGACGATCCAACAGCCGATCTGTGATGCCCTGTCCTCCGGGCACGTCGGGACATACATAAATATAAATAAAGAGATATTCTAGCCATTCATTTATATTTACATACGTTAGTTATTACATCATAAAAGGATTCTGAACCGTTTAAAAGTACATAATTATTACAGTTTTACCAAGAAATTTTAGCAATTACACTAAGCACGAGAGAACTGAATATAAGCACAAAAGCAGAGGTCTCGACTCCTCAGAATGCATCAACGAAATCCACGTGCTCTTAGAACTCACCCTGTTCTTCAAACTCTTCTTCTCTCTTTGGGGCGACTTCCTTCAAGAACTCCTCCTTACCTGTGACACGAATGCCATGAGGCAAGGCCCAAAAGAAAAACACTTTAACCTTCTAACTAATGTCATTGTACAAAATTCACCACAATACATACCATATAACACCCAGTACAGTTCATAATCAAGGAGAAAAAAAAATTTATGACATGATAGAAGATAAGTCAATAAACATGCGTGTATGAAATGCAGATGTCCAACCCAAAATGCACCCAGATTTTTATAGGAATTCCACACTGGGAATCACCAGAGTAAACTTAATGGGACATGATCACCAAATCCATCATCGCGCCTCATTGCGAATAGTAATCATGTCACCTAACTTCATGCCACAGCTGTTTTACTCAATGGCAACGGCGTGAAGGCCAGCCAACCAAAATATTCACTCACCCTTATCCGAATAGACAATTTCTACCTTAAGATGCGTGATGCCTTCGCCGGTGTCAACTCAAAATCTAAGAGAATTCAAGAGACATTCACATTATACAAAGTACCAATATGAGAGATTTAGGACTGCAAAATAATCATCCACCCTTATCCGGACCACCAAAAATATCCATCCATCCTTATCCAAGTCACCCAAAATAATCAAAGTAATAATCCCACCTTAAGAACCGAAATGCTAGCAACGAACCCATGGTGCCCAACAGTATCCATAAACCGTTTCAAACACCGTGGACGCACCCAGGGTGAATAAATCAATTTTGTAACACCGGGGATGAACCCAGGCTGTACAAGAAGAATGGCAACTAAGGACTCCCTAGACTTAGAACCAAGAAGAACAATCTCAACACAGCCCATCCCAACAATGATTTGCATAGATGGACTCCAATATGCTATGATGCAAGTGACAATATCAATGATGTATGGTATAGATCTCAAATACAACCATCTATAGGATGGCATCAACATGGCAAGATTTATGGTACAACGTGCAAGCATAAAGTACTAGTATATGAAACACAAGTTACAATTCTCAAGATATGATTCAAATATGATGGCATGGATTCTAAATCATAAATTCAATTAGAAACATTAATCGACTAATTAAAACCAACAATCATATAGAAACTCGGGTATCATAGCAAAGGGTGCTCGAATCACACTTAGCAACTTTTAAAGCTAAAACTAAGTATTAATTTAAAAGGGACGACAAAGTTTTGGGATATCTAAAATTAGAATTAAACTATGATTTTTATACACCATTTAGATAAAAATATTTTCTACAACTCTCATATTTTACACCAATACCAAATCCTAAGGCAAATGGGTGAACATTTTATCCTAAGTAAAAATGGTTCAGCACTTTCTCCAGATTTTACCCAAAATTATGCTTCGGTTTCTCTCGGTTTTGGGGTATCAAATGAAGTCCAAATGAGCTCATTTTGTAGTCAGTTCTAGTTCAACAAGTCCCCTACAAGTTTTATGTTTAGAGCTAAGGGTAGTTGTTTGGAACAAGTTAAACTTTTTGACCATTTTAAAAAGTAGGTTCTGTCAGCCGCCAAAACTCAGCAGAGCCGATTTTGGACCGAGGGTTGAAAATGATTTTGGGGAATAATCCCGTGGCTTTAATGTTAGATTTTTAGGCAAACAATACTTCAATAAGTTATCTACAATGTTCATGTAGATGTCCTGTGGAATAGGTCACTAAAAGTAGGTGTTTTGGGTTACATAAAAATATGTGACTGAATGTTCCTCGGAGGCTAAAATTCAACAGAAATTTAAAAGGGCTGTTGATCTGTCAACACTCAATATTTGGTTTCACCTTATTAGTGAATAGATAGATATATATGTTATCTACAAGTTTTATGTTTTGACCAAAGTTCGGATATCATTTTAAAATAGGGTTTCCAAGTCGGTAGTGTTGACTGGTCGAAAAATGACACACTTTGATAAAATTGCAATGTCTTGAGTTCTAGTTATGCAAATGAGTTGAAACCAACTTTGGATGAAAGATGACACAAATATATAACTCGGGACATAAAAATTATACTTAGATCAATTTTTTACATTGAGTTATGGCGTTTCAAAGTTTAAGGCAGAAACATCTATGTTCTCAAAAATCAAGTCTCTTAGGGTTCAAGTCTTCTAGTTATATCATGTCAAGTTTTTATTTCATTTCTATGCATGATTGTGTTTTAAAATCTAATATCAAGGCTCCAGAATACTTATAAGTCATCAAAATCAAAGATAATAACATACAACAACATCTCATATCACCCATAGACATAATAGCCCATATTTTGCTACTACGACGCCTTTTCGGTTTGATTTTGGTTCTTGATTTTTAAAATATTTAAAGAGATGAGTTGAGGGATATTTTGAGGGATATTAGATAAAAGGTTTAGAGGTTTTACTTATCTATTTTGAGAGATCAAAGATGGTGGAAAACTAATAGGACTTGGCTTTTGAAACTATGGTCTCCAAAGACCCCTTCCTTGGATCCATTCTTCTTCTTCTTCTTCTTCTTCTTCTTCTTTCTTCTCTCAAACTCCCATGGACCCTCAAGAACCATTTAAAATCTGGTTTCCTCTCTCTATATGCACGAAATATGAAGGGGAGAGGGAGGGTGTTTGGCTTGGTTTATATAGGGAAGGGTTAGGGAACCAAGAATTAAATGTTTAAGTCATTTCTTCTTTCAAATCACATGGGTTGATTGACATGGTGATGGTTTTGAGGGAACAAAATCAGATTTGAGGAAGCTAAAATACGGCTAGGGTCAGTTTGGGGGCACAAAATATGATTCTCCATCAATCAAGGGATTTTCTTGGTTTTTGTGCCCCTTTATGCAAGAAAATGCATTAAAAGTTAATTTGATATATTTTTTTGGTGTTTTTTCCTACTGAGACATATTATTTTAGTATATTTATGAGAAATATAGGATTCTCATGTATTATCATAGTTTTCATAGCAATTGATTAAATAGATGTAGTCTTTTAAGTTAAATGAAGCTATTTTGGCAATATATGACTATTTGACTTATTTTGTTGTGTATGAACTTCAATAATGATTTGTTTACTTTTATTGACCTATAATACTATATTATTATGTATATTACTTATTCAACAAGTATTGGATCATAATGCTTAATTTAATGTCTTTTTCATTATTTTAAGTGAAAAAAGCAAAAACTCACTTTTTGGCATATTTTCCAAGGTGGTGGACCACTAAGGGGTATTTTTGGCATTTTTATGTTATTTTGTCTTTTTCTACTTAATTGTACTTAAATCCTTAATTTAGTGTATTCATATGTCAAAATTTGAATTTTTAAGATTTTTTGCTGTACTATAGGTAAAACGGTCATTTTACTCTATTTATGAGGATTTTTTATTTTTAATTCATTATTTCATAATATTTACTTCATTTAAAATCTTAGGAGACTCTCCGGGTGTTATGGTTTTGTTGCCTGAGTTTTGGACCTTTTTGGGGTTTCAGGGTCGAAATTAGGGTTTTCGATTTGAGTTAGGGTTTTGAATCTCGTCCGTGCTCTATAGCCTCATGGACTATCTGTCACTAATACTTAGGGTTTGGGTTGGGTCTTTACATGAGTTGTTATCAACCTGGTTGTTACAACTAGGGTCTGTACCATGTCGTTACAAACTACGCCCTTTAAACAAATTTCGTCCCCAAAATTTTGCCTCGTACTTTGTCGTATGGAGGGTTAAGGACAATTTACTAACTTTTTGCCTTCTGGTCTTCCAAATTAGTGTTCTTATTTACTTGAGTCGTTCTTTATTGCGGGTGTGGATAAGGTTAAGCCCATATATTCAGCATTTAAAGTAAAGGTTGTCTTGTCCTACTAACATCTTAAACTGATTACTACCAAATCTTTCAAGATCCTGTCACATAACCAATTAGTCCCAAAAAGTTCGTATCTTTATCACGTTAATTAGCCTCTTTCCATTAACTGTTACATTTACTTTTGTTAGATCCACTTGAATTTCTTCTCCAGATATAACATGACTTAAAAATATCACCCGGTCCAACTAAAACTAACACTTTCCAAGTTTTACATACAACTTGTGCTTTCTCAGGATCTTTAAAGAATCTTTAAATGTTTTTTGTGTTCCTCTTCACTCCAAAATTATAACCGAATATCGATTATCAACACAATTACAAATTAGTCTCGAAAGCTTCTGAACACCCATTCCATTAGGTCCATAAATAGAGCAGGTACATTCGTTAACCTAAATGGCATCACCACAAATTCATTGTGCTCATACGAGTCCTAAAGGCAATCTTGGGTATGTCTGACTCTCGCACTTTCAATTTATGGTATCACGACCCCAGTCTATCTTTGAGAACACGTTGACTCCAAAACACAACTTACAACGAGTACGAATTCCACAAGCAATTATAAGTCTCTAAACTAGCCCACCACCGAAACTGATTTCGAACAATTTTCACTTCTGTCTAGAAAGACTATCACTCTACCGAAAACCAACTCATTTCCATATTCCAACGTACATCAAAGACTACTTCCCAATCGACTAACGACTATTAACTCGAAATCACATCACCACTTTATGTTGGATTACTCTAGCCTTACGACCATCAAGAATAATACTGCCACTTGAGCCTAATGAGTCACTAGGGCTAAACATACTCTACATAGATTAAATGCTCTCCACGTATATGCTTACGCAAATGAATTCAATTACAACCTCGTCATATATTTCCTTCACGTATGTACTATCCACTCTATATTCTTTTAACTGAACAGTATTAATTCCTGATTCCAAAATCTCTTACCATCATCACTCAATCCCTTCACACATTTCCTGTCACACAATCAAACCAAGAACCATTTTTGCTCTTTAATTATTTTGTCTTACCCACATTATACCAAGACACTCGATTTACTCAAGACCAAATATAAAAATCATACACATAAATTCATATAGTCTTACGCTTCGACTCTTCTCATCCAAACACTTATTACTCTCACGTACTCACTTTAAGCTGCTACACAACTCCATCAGAAATAACAGAATTTTATCACCCTTCAACTTCTCATACATTGAGTCCACATGTTCCTATAAGAAAATTTCTTCCCTATACCAACAACATCTACTCACCAATCTAAATAAACTTACTCTAACGAGTCACATCATAAAAGGTTTTCGAAAGTAATTTCCCTGCGACTCATAGTGATACCTTAACAGAAATCGAATACCACTCCATGCGAGTTACACAGTCTAGACGCCAAATGAATACAAACTGATACTTTAAAAACTTACCACGTGAACAGCTTGGTTTGTCTAAAATGCACACTTCACCCCTCAAACAATCTTTAGTGTCAATGGGACTCACTGTTTCCACAAACTCCTTGACACCCAATCCTTGAATTGCTTAACTAAAGAGTTACTGGTCTTTGAGGTGATCTTGATAATCCTGATGATGAAGTTTATAATCATATGCTTCCACCTTCTCGCTAGTCTTTGTTAGGGTTGGTATACTGAAAATCATATTTTTAGTATTTTATTTTATTTTTAATAAAATTAATTTTTTATTTTAT
>JAOTRH010000024.1:17710507-17722774 GCA_034768845.1 Heliamphora exappendiculata | reverse complement strand
CTACAACCAATTGTAGTAAGCCTATTCTTGTCGAATCTATGTACACTAACTTATGTGCTTGACCATCGCTGGAATCCACCACCAGACTTCGGATGCTGATGAACTTCTTCACTAGATTTCGAGCACTTGTGAATCATCTCAAACGACTCCACGAACACAAATAGATCATTGAAGATTTGATTTGTTTAATAAATTTTTTGAATGCGCGAAAGCTAAATGATCATCAAACTTATTGTAGACCACCTTGTGAGTATGTTGAATCAAGTTGAGTAGCTCTCTGTGGCCGCTAGGTTTTCTTATTATCAAAAGAGACACTAAATATAAAACCCGAACTATTCTATTTATAGTCGCCTTCCAAAAACCTTAACTGATAGCTTCAACTTAAAGACGTTCACGCCATAAACCGATCAATTCGTCGAAAGACCGAACGATCGGCCTTTTGTGTCTCTCGGTATTTTGCTTCAATTTCACTTCTTAGCAGAACAATCACATAACAAGTGTAGAAATTGAGACACTCTATTGGCCGTTCGATGGACTAATCGATCGGTCTATCAAGCGGTCTAACACCGTTTGTTGTATGTTGAAGTTTTTAGTTTCGTTTATTGTTTCGTTGCAAAATAGAAATACACTTTCAATAGACCAAGTGTCAAATATCACAAAATAAAATATATATAATTTAATAATAATTTTTCATAAATTTGTCAAACTAAAAAAACAAATATTGCCATAGGCAAAGTTCCTAACAATATTATTAGTGAAAGCTTATTGACAACCTCAAATGTTAGAAGTAATTTTATTTTTTATTTTTTATTTTTTAGGGAGAGTCAAATTGAAACTACTAATTTTGCAAGATTAAAATATAATATTGTAATATATAAAAATAACCTAAAATTACTAAAGTATTAATAAATTATTAGAAGTGATTAAAAAAATCAATGAAAACAAATATCAGAAAAGATAAAGGGACATAAGTTTTAATGAACTTAGAATAGAGAAAATAAAAGACAATTAAAATAGCACTTTGAAAAAAATACATGAAAAATACTTAACGCAACATATGTAAGATTTTTAGAATACATTTTGAAACGAACTTAGAATAGAGAAAATAAAAGACAATTAAAATAGCACTTTGAAAAAAATACATGAAAAATACTTAGCGCAACATATGTAAGATTTTTAGAATACGTTTTGAAACGCTTTTGCTTTCATTATATACTATATAAAATACTAGATATTTGATTGACATTAAAAAAAAGGCCCAAGTTGGCTTAGATACAACACGTTAAATAGTTACCTCCTAATTAGAAGTGGTTGACTAAAGATTGAGGTCCCCTTTGGTGACGTTTATAATTTTTTATTAAAAAATAAAAATAAAAATATATTTGGCACATTAAATGTTTAAAAAGTGATAGTTGAAAATTGTTGATGAATATAGTGATCGAATGTGATGACTAAAGGTATTAACTGATTGTAATAACAAAAGGTAATAATGGTAGTCGGAGATGATGGCCATATATAGTTGTTAGATGTGGTGGTTGAAGTAGTTGATTGGAGGTCGTGGTCGGATGGTAATAGTATGAGTGACCGGAGGTGTTTGCCGATGATGATAATAAGAGGTAACGATAATGATCGACATTGGTAATTAAAAGTGGTAGTCGAAGATGGTGGCAAAAAACGGTAATAGAAAATGATGGCCAAAGGGGATGCTTGGATGTGATAATTAGAGGTAGTGGTCTAAGTTAAAGGTCGAAGGTGATAAAAGAAGAAAGATATAAAATAATAATTTATTTACAAAATAAGTGAAAATATATTTTTTCTGTTAACAAGAATTTAGTAAATTTTAAAAATTATTTATAATTTTTTAAAAATAAAAATAATAATGATTAAAAGTGATTGAAAAAACAATAAAATTAAATATTAAATACGATAAAAGGATACGTGTTTTAATGAATTTGACATATTTAGCAAAAAAATAAATTTGATAGAGAGAAAATAAAAAGCAACTAAAAGAGCATTTAAATGTTTAGCGCAATATATGTTAAAATTTTAAAACACTATATTAAAATGCTTTTATTATTATTATATATTATATAATTTCCTAGATAGTTGATTGACATGCAAAAGGAAAACCCAAGTTGGCTTAGGTAAAAGCATAGGTTGACATTAATTTAGATAAGTCCTAGAGTCAAGCTGAGGTCATTGAATGGTTGGCCTCTACCTCTAGTTGGATGGGCTTTATTTTTAAGTGATTTTTTTTGCTTTCAATTTTTTCTTACTTTTTTGTATTTTTTTAATTTTATTTCTTTAACGAGATTAATTTAAAAAGTATATTTATTTTGGGTTAAAATCTTTAAAAAATATACTAAAAATGCAAAAATTTACTTAAAAGGTGCCGACTTTTTATCTTATTTAGCTTTTTCTTCCCCAAAAGATGGTCAATAGTTTTTGCTCTTTTTTTAATTTATCACAATGAGTAATCAAAAAGGTATGAAAATAAATTTATTCACCGTCTTGTCTTGTGAGGTGTGCGAACAAAATTTATTCTCTTTTTAGTTTAAATTGTGGGTTTTAATGCCAAATGTATAATAACCTTTATATTTTGAAACAAGGAGAGAATAGGCATTGCTCACTCATCTTGTGAGATAATGAACAAAATAACAATTAAAAAGTATCCATTTAAATTGAAGTTAAAAAAATTCACTAAATATAAAAAGAATCAATTGTATAATTTATGTTATCCCAAATAGACAACATCAATTTAATATGAAAATTCAATGGTAGAGAGAGAGAGAGAGAGAGAGAGAGAGAGAGAGAGAGAGAGAGAGAGAGAGTTTGTTTTGCTTTTCTCATAACCTAAGAATTTCAAAATATACAAATGCCATTGACTAGACAACAAGGGCCTCCTTCATACTTATTTGCAAAATATATGGGGGAAAAAAGTACTTTGGTAGAGATGGCCCCATCAGCTAGTCATGAACTTTCAAGGAAGACATCACAGTACTGGTGATTGATGAGTTCCCCTAACCTTTTAATGCATTTTCACATGCTCAGATACTGACCCATTACTCAGCACCCAAAAAAAAAGACACTAAGAAACATGGTAATGGTTGATGTGTCCACTAGAATTGGTTAAAATTAGAGAGATAAATAATACATACGTAGAACCTATATTTTTTTTAAATACTATAGAATTGTGAATGAGATGATGTGCGGCATGGTATTATTTGTATTTCGTTCAACTAAAGATCGATAAATGTTGAAGAAATATTTTTTATCGTTGAATAAAGATGAAAGATAATTCGAAAGCAAGACAAATAATCAACATGAAAAAGAGAGACAAATACTGTCATAAATACTAAACAAATAATTCCCAATATAAGGAATTAATATTCCAATCCGATAAACCAAGCATGCACCTAGCAATTCAAAAAATAGTGGAATTGGTCGCTTACAGGAATTAGTCAAATTACGTGTAAATTAGCCTAAAAATTCTGAGACATCAAAAGAAAACAACTAGCAATTCAAAAAGACAAAATTTTAAAATTTTGAATCCCATATATTTTTTTGTCTTGTCTCATTTTTTTTAATTCAACAAAACAAAAATAATAATAATATAAGGGCATGCCTTGCAAGTTGGCATACAAGCAATAATTTAGGAGAATAGTGAATATGTTCATTGAAAATGAATGGTGGAATTGAGTGGGAGATAAAGGAATGGAGGGGGACAATGAGTGACAATTATGCTCAAAAGACAAGGAGTGGACAAACACATTTGAATGTGACTTGGATTTCCACCAATGCTTGAGTTGATGTGCCCCACACATGCAAGGTCAATCCCATAATGTGAGAAGGAACATGCATATATATCTTACTATATTTATGTATAGTATAGGTTCAGACTTTTTAGGGTATAGGGGTTCTTTTTGAAGATTTTGTTGTTTGTGCTAATTTGTGTAAATTTTGCTTATTATATTTGTTTTTTTTTGTTTTTTTGCTTTTTATTTTCAGTTAAATTTTATAATTTTTATGAATCGTATCGGTGAAAGAAACTTAAAAATTTTAAAAAAAATAATCAAATGATGAAGTTTATTAGTTTATTTTGAATTTTTAAAATTTTTTTATATTTTGATAAAAATATATACTTTTCAGCTTATCTCGATGGAAAAAATTTTAAATGTATAATAATTTGACCAAATAATATTTTTTTTTAAAAAAATAAAAAAATAAAAAAAGTTATAAATCACTATCTTTACTAAACAATTATATATACATCACTCTCTTTTTCCCTCACCCATTCCTTTTCTCTTCCCTTTTTGTGAGAACTCTCTATACACATTTCTTCTATGTCACCACCTCGATTTGAATTGAAGAGAGGGGACTAAAAAAAAGTAGTTATGAGGAAAAAGAAAAAGAAGCAAAAAGAAAAAGAAAGAAAATGTGTTTTTGTTTTGTTTAGTTAGTTAATAATCATAAAGAAAAGTGAATGAATAAGTTTATATATTAAAATATATTTTTATAACAAACATTTTGCTTTATGAAAATATATCCTTTTATAACAAAAAGGATATATTTAGAATGCTTATACAATTTTTTTCCTCATAACAACTTCATATCCTTTTATCTCTCAAAATATAATTCAAATATAATAATATAACTAACTTTTTTCTTCTAAAGCCTTTATTTTTCTTCTTAAGCTATCAATTGAAACATAAGCTTAGAGTAATCAATCTCACATCATGTGAATATGAAACGACTTTTTACATGTTGTCACATCGGTCGGACCTTATTCTACTCACTTGGAAATAATATAAAAAATTACGCACTCATAATGACAGGTTGAAGAAAAAATTACACGAAGATAGACAAAAAAAAAAGAACTACATCTGACAAATCTCAAAAAACAACTGTCTATGAGAGAAGATGCTAGATTATTCAATTTCATATTGCTTAAATATAAAATGAGTGATCACTTGATACAAAATTAAGATTTATGCACTTAATATTTTAAACTTTTAGATTTGATACAAAGTTAAAATTTGGATACAAAGTTAATAGCTAGAGTTAGAGATTCTAATTCTGATAAGAAAGGATATTCATATGTTTTTGTGAAAGTTGGCAAGTATTTTTGAAGAAAAGTGAAGAAAGTCAATTAATATGATAGATGAATCGATCAGTTTTGAGACCGATTAATCTGCGGCAATACTGCAAGTAGTAAAAAACATATTGATGGACAAATCAATTAGGATCGATGATTGATCGATCGGTTTGGAGACCAATAGAACGGTCTATTTCGGGATTGCAATATGTAAACTATTAGGGTGCGATTGTTTATAGTTTAGCTTGGTTTTCACGTATTATTTTGTACCAGAAAATCATTTTTGTATTCTTTCAAAAATTATAGTAAAAAGTATAAAACCGTGGACGTAGGCACAACCATCTGAATCACGTAACTATGTGTGTATTGAACTTGTGGGTGAGATTGTCTATTTTTATTAATTTTCAGCAATTGGTATCAGAGCAGTATTGTTCTGATTGTTTTTTCAACTAGTACAAAAAGAATTATATGAGTAATTTAAAGTGGGATGTGAATATTATTTTACATTTTATATGGTTATTAATATTAATTAAATTCTTCTGTACGTGGTTTATCAATTTCTACTTAATATAATAATGGTACTTAATATATGCAAAAGGAATTAATATATTTGTGATTGGATTTAGAAGTGGAAAAGGAAAGAAAAAGAAAAAGAGATAATAAATGAAGTGAAGATATCTTTTTAATTTTTTGGTTAAAAATAAGAAAATAACAGATATTTGTTAAGAAAATCTTTGTTTTTTCATTTACCCCTACATATGTAACCAATTTCATGCCCTTCCCTTTTATTTTCAGTCTCTACAAACTCTATAACCAAACGAAACAATAAAATATTAATTTTGAAACTCTCACAAACATATTTAAGGATTAAGAAGATCAAAAAACAGATTCAGACAAAGATTTTGCAGTTCAGGAGAGCTCATTTTGTTGGCTGCATGAGCAGCATGAGGACAAATCTTAAAAGGTACAAATCTTTAAACTTATGACACATACATACATATAAATATTGTGGGTTGCCATCTTGATTTAACTCGATTTCTTTTATAACTCATTCACAATTCATTTAATTATGAGGGTTTCAGACGTAACGCCGGTCAATAGATTCGACTCAATTTGTTATACTAGGTTTGTTTTGGGATTTCCGATTTTAAGTGAGAGTTAATGACTCATGGTATTCTCCTATTTTATAATGCATCATCTATCTATTTTCAACCGCGAACGTAGTTTTGAAGCCGAGCCACATAAATCTTGTGTATACGTACTTGTATGATTGTTTATGTTTGTTTTTCCTCACTTGATTTGGTTTGTACATAATAATAATAATATATATATATGAACCCACAAACAAACAATAGTGCTTGAAAAACCTTCAAAAGCAATCAGCTTAATGCAAGTATTTTATGATCATAAACCAAATAGAGACAAAGAGTTTGCAGATTTGGAGGCCACTATATATATATATCATTTTGAGAAGATTTGCCCTACACCTAAATCTCTTTTGTCTTGTTATTAATTCAAAGTTGGGTGGAATTGGTGCTTTTGATACACCAAATCCTTTGTTATAGTAAAGGTTTTGGATTTATGAAATTTCTATTAGAGAAAGAAGAGGAGGATCATCACCACCCATGTGGCCTTGTGGCCCTTGTTCAAATCCTTCCATTTGCATTTACAAGGAAAGGTAGAGCAGTTCTGTACCTAAAACCAAACTTGAAAGAAGACCTCCATGGAATTGCCCTAAACATGCTTGACAAAATTCCTAAATGAATCTTTTTGTTTGTGCACAAGTAAAAGACTACTGCGGAAAAATTCAATACAAAAACATCATGTGACCACGACTTAAGTGCACTATTATATCCCAGCAGACTCGGCCCTCCATTTTTTTTTTTTTAAGATTTATTATTTTTTATATTACTTTATATTATTCTCTTAAATTAATACCAAACTAACTTAATTTGTATTTCTTAGAATTGAGACCTAAAACCAATCTTGTTTTCTTCTTCTTTTTTCTTTTTTTTTACTTTTTGATTGGGTTATAAAATGACGATAAATAAATAAATATTTGTTTAGTTACAATAAAAGAATATGTCAAGTGATTTTATTTTGCATTCACTTTTATTTCCCTCCTAGTCCAAACTAGTGATTGTTGTCTTTACCTTTGTTAATTTATAGAAAGAAAAGTTCAAGCCTTATTTGTTTCAAGGGATGAAGAGAGGGAGATTAGATTAATAGACAAAGTTGACTCACAAAAAAGTTTTTATCCCCTTATTATTGTGAATCCTACGTTCCTATTGCGCGACTCGAACTAATAGTCCGATAAAATGAGAAATTGCTAATCTATTATTCATTATATTAATAATACCAGGACTTCTCTTAATATTATTAGTACTATACTCTATATTATTTTTTCTCCTTATCTAACGGTCAGAAATAACTTTGCAACTTTTATCACATTTTTTATCTCACTCTAACCAAACATGAACTAAATAGTCACGACTGTATACATAATCCCATTCAAAATCCCTTAGCAAATAAAAAAACATGTGGAATTTAAGTATTACTAACCCCTCGTATTCTATTCAAAATAACAAATAAATCTTGGTAATCTTTGAACAATTGGCCATGTTTGGGTAACATGGCTTATGACTTATTTGGCTTATAAACCAATAAATAAGTTACGTTGTTTAAGTAATCAAATAAGTAAAAAAATATGCAAATAAGTAAATAAGCTAATAATCTGGCTTATAAGCCAAAATAAGTCAAATAAGCTAGCTTATAAGCTATTCCAATTGTCACCCAGACATACTAACTTATTTATGTTTTAACTTATTTGTTAATAAGTCAATAAATTAACCACCCAAACAAAACCAATAAGCCAATAAGTCAACTCAACGGTGGGATCAACTCATTCAAAGGTCTCTATGCCATTCTAGTCTTTGATTATTTTTATAAGTAGTGTCCTTTGTAATCAAGCTTCCCAATAAACAAAGCTTTTTTCAATCAGCCTTTTTCATCTTTTAAAACAATTTTTTTTGTATTTTGGTTTAATTTTTTTATTACTTTTTTTAATTCCTCTTCATAAGAAACCTATAAAGTCAAAAAAATATTAAAATTACAAAATAAAATTACCAAAAAAATAAAATTTTCGTTGAGAAATGCCTACACAGTCCCATGAATGATAATGATCGAATAAAGTAGAACAATAATATTATGAGCCCTTTCCATTAAAGTAGGGAAAGTGTACCATGCCATAGTCGAGATTTGGGTATCTATACTGACTGACTTAGGAAGAAATATATATTTTATTGATCAAGCTAGAGAATGAACTATTTTTTTTTTATGCTGGCCTAGTATACTTATAAAGGTTATTCATAATTTAAAAAAAGTAATGTTATGGTGATTATATTTTAATAATTATATTTAGATATTACATAATGTGACACTTTATGTATGGTACTTATATTATCTTGTGATTTCACCATTTATTTTTAAACACTACAATAAAATGTCACATCATATAATACTCAAATATAATTATCAAAATATAGTCACTGTTATATTATTGATTCAAAAACTAATAGTTAAAATTTACTTAAAATGTGACTTACATCACAAACAATTGAATTTAATCAATTTATTTTAAATTATGTGTAATTTTGTGTTTTTTTTTTTGTGTGTGATCATGAGGCGCTCCTCACAAAAACAAGTTTGGCTGCATTATAAAAAGTTGCACCGAAACACCATGGAAGTGCCAAAATAATCATGCAAGGAACAGTAAAATATATATAAATCTATATAGAGAAGGGTGATTCAGTAATTTAAGTTAGGAGGTTTTTAAGTTTGGGTATGTGACTCCCACTGGGATAACTACTAGTCACTGCCAATCATGCCAGGGAGTGGTGCTTCAATTCAAGGTGCATAAAGAGTCTAGGTGAGGAGCGTGTTTCACATTCTTATCCATTGTGTTTGGAATATTAGGGGTGTTTGTCATTATTAAAATTAATAATTTTTATAAATTATATTTTGTAGTAAAGTTATAAATTTTTAATAAATATATTATTTTATAGTTAAAAAAAATAGTTATAACTTGTAATAAAAATTATAAATATTAAAAAAAAAATTATAGCATGTTAATAGAGAAAGCTAAAAACATGTCTCGAAAGCTTGGCCAAACACCTATTCGATAGTCCTAAAGAACCTCTTGCAAATTCTAAGAATTTGTACAGGAAAAGAACCGTAAATTATATTTGTTGATGGGTTAAATCTAATCTGATCGAACTCGCCAATAGATTAGCCCTTACAAAGATGAACAAACGTGAGCTAACTTGCGGTAACCTGTTGAAAGTCACTCCGATAATGAAATTAAAAAAAAGTTTGAAGAGAGAAACAGTTGAGAAGATAATTTGACAGAATTTTGACTAGTAAAATGAGAATGTTCATACATTTTACCTCCTAAGCCCTCTATCACGATCGATGGGTAAGAAACGCTCGATCTAATCGCATTTAATGACATTCTATCACGGTTATGTCACATTTAATGATGTACTTTTCTTGATTAAATTGCATTAAATGCAACTTCAGGACTCGAACCTCAAGATATTACTAGTCATGCAAGTTCGGGCCCTAGGGCCGTCCCCTCCATGTGGATCGAACTGTCCTTTTTTTATCGAGTCCTACTCATTTGGGTTTTGAAAAAGGTCCAACGAGTCTGAATTTGAATTCGTCCCTCTTGAGAATTCAACACAGATCATAACTCCAATCACAACGAGAATCTTTTCTTGCACAATTATGCATAACCAAATGAATACATGACTTAAACATTCACTTAGTTAGCAAAGAAATTCATAGCACATACTTTTACATAAGGTATCTAAAACTTAAATGTTTAAGGGGTAAAGTATAATTTTGTAGGGCACCAATACAATAGTAAAAATATTGAAAAAATATAAAGATGGGTAAGTTTATATTTTTATCTGAGGTACAAATGCAATAATAGATTGAAATAGAGTGTTTGAGATAATTTTTTATAGTACTTTTTATAATTTTTTGCTGTTTATTAAAATGTTTAATATATTCTTATTTTTTGTTTTTAAATTGTAGTATTTGAAATATTAACATGATTTTTGTAAGGAGGGTTGACTTTTTTAATTGATGGTATTATAGTAATTTTAATTCAAAAAAAGTTAGAGTGTTTGTGATGTATATAAATTTTTTTTCTTATATTAAAAGATGAAAAAAAGTTAGTTGACTTTTTTTAGAAATCAAACAGTATGGATTAAAAGTTGACTTTTTTTGCAAAAGAAAAATAACTTTTTTGAAAAACCAAACAGCATGGCTTTAATCTAATCCTTCTCTCCCAATTTCTCAAAGGCCTTAGGGTTTGGGACGCAAATAAGCTACTAATGGATCGATGCAAACGTAAAATTCTATTCCAAACAAGCCTCGTATTTAAGCCAATAAATCAAAAAACATATGATATGCCAAACGGTCCCCTATTTTCAAACAGGGCCCCAACATGGAAAGAATGGCTTGTCAGGAATACTTTTCACCCAAGGATGAGAGTGTGTCCACGTGCCTAATTATCTTCATTAAATTATATATTTTTATATATAAACACGCATATAAACTTTAGCCCTGATTGGCAACTTGCTTGTTTTGACTTTTTTGACTAAAAATATAAAAAAGTTAATTTTACTTATTTAGTAAAAAAATAAAAAAATTAATAAATTAAATTAAAATACAAAATTTTAAAATATTCAAATCAAACTCTCATCACTTTTAAAATACAATAATAATATCTCTTATTCATAACTTATTTACTATAATTATTAATTATATATAATTATTAATATTAAATATATAAAAAGATAAAATTATTAATTTTGAATAAAAAATAAAAAAGTTAATTTTTTAACAAAACAACCTATTTTAAAAAAACTAACTTAAAAACTAAATTATCAAGTAAACTACTTTAAACTCAATTTAACTTTTTAGTTAAAAACGTAAAAAAAAATAAAAAAAATTAACTTTTAATCTAATTACCAATCGAGTCCTTATTTTTTGATAATATAACCAGACTAAAATTTAAAATGTATATTATCTATTTTTATTTTTTGCTTATATTTATTATTTTCTTAACTTTTTAATTCTAATTATTTATGAGTGTTATTTTTCTTGTATTATATCATCTTATTTTTATTAGTATTATTTTTTCTTAAAATTGAGAAATACCTTAGGTTATTGCCCTAGTCTTGTTCTATTCTGAGCCTTTTTGATTTTCTTTATCCACTTTTACCCGGTAATATACAAATTAAAAAAATCATGTTTTCGTAACGTTTTATCCCTCTTTACAAGTGGGTAAAGCCACCTCATGTTGGCTGGTGTTTGGCAACATTATTAATAGTAATTTTTAATTTTTTATTATTAATTTTAGTTATAAATTATAATTTTTTAAAAATACTTACAATTTATATTATAAATTATAATTATTTTTTAATTTTAATTATAAATTAAAATTTTTATTAAATATTTATAATATTTATCACAAATTATAATTTATAAATTACTAATTTCAACAATATCAAATATAACCATAATAGTGGAGAGTGTGTGTACACGCGCCTCTACAATGCTTTGTTTGCAGTCCTAAGAAGCTCTTTTATTCCCTTTTTTTTTCCCCCTCTCTTGTTCTTATTTATTTTCCCAACATTTTTTGCTTTTTGTTCTTTACCAACAAGTCTTGGGAACAAAACCATTTAAAGAAGGCTTCTTAGGGCATCCATCCCCAAAGGTGTTCATTGGTTTTCAAAATGTGAATGCCTATTAGCTTTTTCTTCTTTTATGGGCTCATGCTTTTTCTTTCAAAGGTGGGTGCCCTCCAAATGTCATGCAAGTAAAAAAATTATCAAGAATTTTAATCAAAATTCAAAATAAAAAATTTGAAATTAATTGTACTCAAAAAAAAATATCAAAAAATTTATCCAGAATTTAAAATAAAAAATTTAAATTTAATTATATATTGTGTGAGTTATACTGCAAGTCAATATGAACCATTAACTTTAAATTTTGGGTATTATTTTTAATTTAATTCTCTTTTCATTTTAAAAATTAATTTCTATACATGCACTATTATGATTTTGTATCTTACACTTGAAAACTTGTCATTATTAATTGTT
>JAOTRH010000024.1:17687934-17710407 GCA_034768845.1 Heliamphora exappendiculata | reverse complement strand
TTTTAAAAATTAATTTCTATACATGCACTATTATGATTTTGTATCTTACACTTGAAAACTTGTCATTATTAATTGTTAACTTTATTAATTGATGGGTCCACCTATATATTCACAGTTAAGTTTAATTTAGAAGCTAACTAGCTATTAGACAGTTCGATTTGTTCATTCTTTTTTTTTGCTCTTATACTTTTATTATAAAAATAATTTGCACATCACTATCATTGTGAGTCTCTATCAGAGTTTTTCTAACTGTTCTCATGTTAAACTTATTTTTTCAACTTTTGAATTTTGTGCAACATGCACAATAAGGGTTAATAACATGGTGAATTATGAAATGTTTTCATTCAAATATGAATTTTTGGGATACAATCAAATTCGCATCATAGAAAAAGATTACAAAAAGGACAACTTTCATCACATGGGGAGTCTATTGTTATATAAAAAACCTAAAAAACTTATTCATTTGTGTTAATGCCCAAAAAATTCATTATAAAAAAATCGTATAAAAAGAGTTAGACCAAATACGATGTTAGAACTCTCAATGGTTAACAAGGATTTGGATGCTCTCCATTTTTTAACGAAATGGAGGCCTTTATATTTTCATTTTATAATTGTTAAAATGGGGTCATTTTAATAATTGGAACCGTTCATATTGTATAACATATTAAAAGGATTATTCATGCCAAAAATTTAGTTAATTGGAAATCAGAAGCTTGATGATTGGATCAGATAAATTTTAAAAACGTAAATCTACTATCAAAATTATATTTGTCATATAATTTTTGGGATAAAAAAAAATGTGTTTTGATCATATAGTAATTAAGGTCCAATCAACTAAATTTTTTTTTGCAGGTATAATCTTTTCGATAAGTTTTTATAACATAAATTGCTCAAATCATCAATGTGGATCACCTTAAACATCATAATTTAAAAATAAGTCTTTTTTATTTATTTGAAAAATAAAGAGGACCAAGATCCGATTAACAAAGTAGTTTTATTGTTTTACTTAAAATTGGAAAATTATCGTTGGCCTCTCATTAAATATTAAATTATGATATATGTACAAATTCGATCACATAATCGGACAATTCCATCTTATATGCAATCGATGTATGATTCTCGATCTTTGTGTCCGATAATAGTAGAAAATGATGAAATTGCGAAGAACCTGAGGAGCTTGTTTTACATAGATGCAAAACACGATGTTGCGCATTTTAAGAAATTTGATATTTTAAGCATATTTTTATGATTTAATCAGTTTATTATGTAACACTCCGACCCTTCACATGGCAACGATATTGTTCCTTTTGGAAAAAAATTCTCACGATTTTATTCTTCTCAATGGGTTACCTATCTTTGTATTGCTCCCGCTCAAGCACGCTTAACTGCGGAGTTCTTCTAGAGTCTTTACCATTTAGGAAAGGCCTCGTTGAATATAAGGGTCTAAGGTTTTTTTTCTTTATACCTCAGGAACTCTCTCTCCCTTTTCGATGTGCCATGTGAAGGGTGGGAGTGATACAGATGGTATCAAAGCCGACTCTCCTCACCTCCGAGTGTGGGCCTCTGCCGTCTCGCGTGACACGTGGACGAACTACTGAGTGAGCGGGTCGATGAGGACTGGTAGCCTACCAGAGTTGGCAGGCTACTGCACGGGGACGTGCAGCTCTAAGGGAGTGATATCCTGGTATCCCACATCGAAAAGGGAGAGAGAGTTTCTGGGTTATAAAAGAAAAATCTTAAACTCTTATATTCAATGATGCATTTTCTCAAGTGGTAGAGATTCTAGTAAAACTCCACAGTTAGGCGTGCTTGAGCAGAAGCAATGAAAGGACGGGTGACCCCCTGGAAAGAACAAAACTATGAAAATTTTACCCAAAATGAAAAATATCGTTACCATGTGATTGGTCAGAATATTACATATTATATATAAAACTCGTCGAGATTATACTCAAGAGAAATAAAGTTGATCTAATATTTTTATAGTTATATAATCAAATAATATTTATCTACAAATAATTAACTAATAGTTATAATTTTGAAAAAAAATAATTAAGCAAATCCTATTTGATCACATATATACATTAGATATATTTGTTGATTTAGAATAAATAATTGTATACACAAAGCTATAACTACAATTGATCTAAAAAAATTGCTGAGTTATAAATTTCAAATTCAAAACTAATTTTTAACAAACACTTTTTATATAAAGAATGTTTTCAATAGAGAAAGGATGATTTTGACATTTTTTTTTCTATGCGCCACTTTTTCCATCTTTTCTCTCTCTTCATTTGTAATTTAAATTTATTCATTCTTAATTTTAAATTTAACTTTTTATTTTTTTTTCTTCAAATGCAAATTGTATCTTAGTAATTATATATATATATATATATATATATATTAGCCAACCATTATTTTGCGTGTGCTTGGGTTTTAAAAAATAAAAATCAGTGTTTTTTTCTTTTTTAAATTTTTAAATTTTTTATTTTTATTTTTATTTTTATTAAAATCTAAAAAATATGACCGAGTGGAGTAAAATTGAATAATGTTAGCTAAAAATGAAAAAAAGTCACAAAAGCCTATTTAAGTTACTTTTTGTGGTCTTATCTGAAGATTTTCTTTAATTTCTTGGTATTATTATTTTTATTTTTATTTTTTAATTTCTTATGATGAGATAAATATAAAAAATATACTCATTTCAACTTAATCCTAAAAGAATTACTAAATATAAAAAATTACTCATTTCAACTATAATTGTTTTTTCATTTTTCATTTTTTTCTGAAAAAATGAAAAAAGAATTAGTTGGGTAATATTTTTAAATTTTTCTAGATCTCACTGTAATGAAAGTATAACGGGCTTTGTTTAAAAATAAGAATTTTATAAAAAAAGGAAATCAAAAAATAAAATTAGCTAAATTATATATGTGTATATATAAAGTTTTCTAACAACATAAAAAAATCTTATTTTCAGTAATAGTCATGTTTTTTCCTAATTAGTCAAAATCAAAATGTTTTAAAAATTCATTTAGTTACAAGGGATAAAAAAATATGACCTTTTTTTATCAAAATATAAAAAATAAAAAAAACTTATAAAAAATTTCTATATGTGAATATTTGTTATAATGAAATTAAATTCAATTTATGGATTAAATATTCATTATTAAATTTATCAAATTTATGAAAAAAAAATTTGACAAAGGTCTTATTTGGGCAAACGTTGCTTATTGGTTTATTTTTACTTATTTTTATCTTTTTTGATTTTTTTTATATTTTGATAAAAAAATTTATTTTTTCATTTCGTCTCAATAAAAAAATCTAAAAAATATAATAATTTAATTAAATAATAATAAAATATTAAAAATAAAAAATCTAAAAAACTAAAAAACTAAAAAAATCAATAAACCAATAAATCAAATTTACCAATTTAAGGCCAAATACCGCGAATCACGTAAAGGGTATCCAACCCCATAAGAGAGGCAGGCCACCAACATAAATGACCCTTCAAAAGGATTCCCATCAAAAGAGAGAGAGTTAACGAGAAATTTAAAAAAATAAATATTTATTTTAAAAATAAAAAAAAGAAAAAATAAATAATTTTCTCACTAATTTAGAGTAGGTCGAGGGGGGCACGTGTCTCTACTAAAAATTTTAAATTTTTATTTTTATTCTTATGTTTTATTTTGTAATAATATTTAAAGAAAGAAATAACATAGTACTAGTTAAGGTTCCATACCCTAGTAAAATGTAAAAATACCTTTAGTATTTTTTTGTTTATATTGTATTTTTTATTATTATATTTATCTTTAACTAAAAATATAAAAATATCCCTAGGATGTTTATGTTTTTTTATTTTTCATTATTTTGTTTATACATTTCTAAAATTATATTATACCTTTAAGTATGCAATTTAAAATGAATATAATCTATATATTTTTATTTTATAATCTATATATTTTATTCTCTCTCCCTCTCTCTCCATTCAAATTTCTCTTTTTTTCGAACTTGAAGATAAAATTTATCGTGATCAATTATAAAAATATGCTTTTAAATTATTATAATTATCTAAATTATAAATATTTAACAAAAATACGCATTACAAATTTGTGTATTTGCTATGTTTGAATTTTGTTCTTATTAATTGTAATTTTTTTTATTGTTGTGCATTATGTGAAAAAAAATCTTATTATGTCTAAAATTGTGCTCCCACTATGATAAATTTTTGGATTCGTCGCTGTTTTCATGCACTTATTTCTTTGAGGATCGGTGATGCACGTATTTATTTAAAGTGATTATTATTATATTTATCGGGAGAGATGAAAATCTTGAAAAAAATTAAAGTGATTATACAAAATTAAATTAGAACTTTAGAGTTATAGACAATATAACAAATAGGGAGAAAAATTTCTTTTAACTATGGAGATTACAAAATAGACTTCATTCATTCACACTAAGCAATGTGTATACTTTATATTATATTGATATAGAAAAAGAAGGGATGTGCTTTTCAATCTGAATTTTAGTCTTTCAATATAAGTATATGGTGCTGTTTGGGTGGATTGTTTATTATTTATTTGCTTATAAAAAAATAAGTCAAAACACATATAAGTTGGTTTGTTTGGGTGACACAAATAAGCCACTTCGTTTAAGCTTGGTTTGTTAGGGTGATTTTTAACTTATTTAGCTTATTTTGACTTATTTACTTAAATAAGCTTGGTTTGTTTTGGTAATTTTTGACTTATTTAGTTTATTAACTTATTTATTTATTGACTTAAAATGTGAATTATTTAGTTCGTTTGGGTGACGCAGCTTATTTTTGACTTATAAGCCAATAAACGAATAAGCCATGTCTACCCAAACATGGCCTATATGATAAATAAAATTACTTTGTACTAATAATTCAATTTAAACTTTTAGCAACTTTTGACTATTTTTTTTATTTTTTCAAATTGTCTCGATGAAATAAACTTAAAAAGTAAAAAAATTTAATCAAAAGATAAAAAAAGTCCACTACAAACGAAAATAAACAACATAGAATTTGACTTATTAGCTTATTTTTGTTTATTTTTGTCTTTTCTAAATTTTTTTATATATTTTGGTCAATTTTTTTTACTTTTTTGACTAGTCTCAATGATAGGAATTTAAAAAATATAATAATTTAATTAAATAATAAAAAATTTTACTAAAAAATAAAATCTATAATCTTAAATAAACAAATAAACAACATTATCCCATACAGGCCATTGCAACACCTATATATGCATGCAATGTCTTAGGCATTGTTTTAATTATATATATATATATATATACTTATAATCTGATAAAATAAGCTATATATATCTAGCTTATTTTTATTAAATTTTTTTATTATTTAGTCAAATTATAATATTTTTTCGACTTCGCTCATCGAGAGGAACCGTAAAAGTAAAATTTTTTTATCAAAACATAAAAAAATTCAGAAAAAACAAAAATAAACACAAATAAACCAATAAAACCAAATTCTATAATGCTAAAACTAAAATAAACTAATAAGCTAATAAACAATATTTGACCGAACAGAGCCTTAATATATCCCTAATTATATTGAAATAATCAATATTAATAGTTTAGCTACCAATCACGTGGTTCACGTTTAGTTATTTTTCATACAAATGAAAATAATTATTGTTCTTTTATAAATAGAAATAACTATAGCCATTAAAAAATTTCTCAATTTAGAATTAAAATTTTAGTTTTAAAACCGACAAATTTATTATTAATGTATTTCATAAATTTTAAATTGATAAATTAGTTTTGAAATTGAGAATTGAGAAATATAAATAAAACATATTTTTTTTAGTTTTTTAAAACTGAGAAATTTCTCTATTTTGAAAGAAATAATTAAAATTATCAAAATTTAAGTTTTTATTATTTTTATATAATTTTATATTCAATATAAATCTTATTTGATAGGACTCGATGAGTAAGTTTCAAATATATTAATTTTATTAAAAATAAACGTATATATTGCAAGTTATAGAGTTTTAAATTCTACAACTGAAAATATTGGTAAATGGCAGACTCAATCCATAAATAAGAAAAAATCTGTCATAATCAATATTTAAATTTAAAAATGGGATTACATTTTAAATTTTTTCAGTAATATTACCCATACTTAGACAAATCTTTTAAATAGCTCTGATAATCAATTAATCCTTTTTTATAAGTTTTTTTTTTCATTAACATTTGTGCTGGAGTTGTTGTCACAGTTTGTTTTTTCACTAATGACGTCAAAATAATCTTAAAAAATTAGAAAATAATTTTTAAAATGTTTTAATTTATTTTTTTGACTTTTATTTTTAGATACTTAAGAATACCATAAAATCAATTGCACCTGGTTTAAAATAATTTATTATTTGTTCTCTCGTTGAGAAAAATTGAAAAGGTAAACAAAATAATTATAATATAAAAAGGTCAGAAAATAAAAATAATCTAAAATAAGATAAAAAACTATATTTTTTTTACTTAATCATATCTTTAACAATTCATTTATTTTTGAGAACATACATTGTTGTGTTCTCATGATCAACAGGATTAGCTCCAGGATATATTTTATAGATAAATTCGTTCATTATATAAAACTCATTAAATTTGTTAAAAATATTAGTTGTAACTATTTTTATAAAATAATAACATTTACTATTAATTTATTTATCGAATCAACTTTATTTTAGTTTGGAGAACAAACACAGTGAGCTCTATGTCTCTTTTTGTTTCGATATAAAATAATTTGTAATGAAGAATACTTTTTATGTAAAATTTTACAAAAAAAAAAATTGTTTTTGGTAATTTTTGCTTATTTATATTTTTTTGAATTTTTTTTTACATTTTGATTAAATATTTTTATTTTTTTAAATCATCTCGATGAGATGAGTCCAAAAAGTAAAAAAAAATTGATCAAAAAATAAAAAAAAAATTTACTAAAGACAAAAATAAGCAACATAAAAAATATAATTATTGAACTAAACGATAAATAAAATTTACTAAAAATAAAAATAAACTAAACAAAATAAACAAATAAATTAATATTCCAAACGGGTCAATAATTTTTTTTTTATAAGTGAGTATGCGAAAACATTTATGAGGATTGACAACTAATTTAAATATTTTTTTTTATATATTTTTTTAGCTAAAAAATTAAATTGATTTCAAAATAAATTATTTGATAACTTGACTTTTAAGCTAACTTTTTAAAGTTGATTATTTGGGTAAAAAGTTATTTTTTTTATTCAAAGTTAACAATTTTACCATTTATATATTTCATATTAATAATTATATATAATTGGTAGTAGTAGTAAATAAGTTATGAATAAATTTTTTTATTATATTTTAAAAATAAAAAGAATTTACATTTTGATTTGTCTTTTTAACATTTTAATTTTTTAGTTTTTTTATCAAATAGACAATCTTGACTTTTTAAAATCTTTAATCAAAAAATTAAAAAATTAGAAAAACTAAAATTACCAATTAGGGCCTTAAGGTATTCTTTTCATTAAAATTTGTATAACCGTTTGTTTTTCGCTTATGAGTTCAAAATATACCTTTTCAAAAACATTTTTTAAAAAAAGGTTTTAGTTTATTCATTTGATTTTTATTTTTAAATACTTCAATTACACGTAATTTGAAATAATTACTTATTTACTTATTTTAGTCTTTGGTATTTTTTTCCCATCTTTTGTTAAACTTTTATAGTTTACAAATTCCTCACATAAGAGCTAACAAAGTAAGTAAATTTTTTGATCAGCTTATGAAAAAAGTTCAAAAAAATAATTAAAATAAATTAAAATAGGCTAATAAACTATAGTTATTATTTTTTCCTATTTTCTTTTTAATGATTTTTTTACCTTTTTGTTAAAAAATTACTTTTTTTTAGCTCCTCTGACATCATTATTCGAAAAAGGTTAAAAAATATAACTAAAAATAAAAAATAAATCTAAAATAAACAAAAATAACCAAGATGTAGATATTTTATCCCAAACAAGGCCTAACTCTTTCCCATTCATCAGAGGGGTCATGGATTTGGACAAGGGGCGCTGGTTGTTTCCTTCGGAGACGACAGGTGTTGTACTATTTGAGAATAGTGTGTTATTGTATTTTTAATAAATTCTAAATATAATTTTATGATTAAATTTGTTTATTATGTAAAATTTATTGAGTTTTTTATTTATATAAAAATTAAAATTAATTCAATATATATAATTATGTGATTAAAAAATATTTATATAATTATTTTTTAAAATTTTTATTTAGATTTATTATTCATTTATTTATACTATATTTAAAGAGATTCTAAGAACTTTGAAGCTCTATCATATAATTTTTATTTTTAAAATTACCTACAAATTAACTGCTATATCCTTAATTAGTTAAAATGATTAAATTGTAAATTTATTATACAATAATTTCTTTTCAGTTTTCAAATTTAAAAAAAAACCTCCACCCCACCTAGTTTGTAATTAAATATATTACATAATTAAATATATCAAATGAATTTTAATTTTTTTATATGAATAATAAATTCAATAAATTCTCCGTATAGATGAATGAGTCCAATCATAACGCATTAAAAATAGAATAATTATTCGGTGCTCCTAAAGTGTCATGCAATAAGCCCATGTAATATTTTTATTCAATATCGTGATGATAAAAATACTTATGATAAGAACATGGTGAACCATAGTAGTTAAAAAATAAAGAATAAACTACACAATATAAATAACAATTATTTATCAATTAAAAATATCACGTAAAATCGTTTACATAATAGTTGAGAAGTACTTGGCCTTGATTGGCAACTTTAGCTTTTTGACTTTTTGATTAAAAATGCTAAAAAGCTAAAATTGCCTGTTTGGCAAAAAAATTAAAAAGTTAAAAAATTAAATTAAAATATAAATTCTTATAATATTCTATTCGAACTCTCACAACTTTTAAAATATAATAATATATTTTATTAATAACTTATTTACTACAACTACTAATTATATATTATTATTAATATCAAATATATAAAAAGATAAAAATGTCTACTTAAAAAAAAAAGGGGAAAAAATAATTTTTTAACTAAATAAACAATTTTAAAAAAACTAACTTAAAAGCTTAAATTACAAAATAACCTACTTTAAATTTAATTTATCTTTTTAACTAAAAAAAAACACACACACACACACACACAAAATAAAATAAAATTTTAAATTATTTATCAATTGGGGCTTTAATAATTTTCCCTAAAAATACAGCAGCTGTTGTCTATCAAGATCACAGCACACCATCTCATCCCATGAATTTTTCTGAGAGATGGGTTCTGAATGACTTTCAATTTAGTACAGTACAAGAGCACTCTTTTTCATGTGAAAGAGAGAGAGAGAGTGATGAGGTGAAGGGATTTTCTTTTTTTTTTTCTTTTTCTTTTTTTTTATTTCTTTTGATTGAAGTGAAAGATCTGCTTTTACTTTTCAGCCCTTTCTTTAGGACCATCCCATCTTCCAATAAAAGCCCTAAAACACGCACATTAAAGAAGATTTATTAAGAGTTGGTCCCAAAAACCTATTGGACAAGGAAGGAAAAAGAGAATAAAAGAAGAACAAAAAAAAGCTTCTTGGTTCTTTCTTCCATACTACCCTATCTATCCAACATAATTATATATTGATCATTCAAAAAGAACAAAAAAGCACACTAATGATAAATGAATAATCATCTTTTACTTCTTTCATCCACTGTTGTTGCAGGCACATGTTTCCAACCCCAGGGAAAAAAAAAAAAAAAAGAAGATATACACAAATGTATGTATATATATACTCAAGTTCTTGGCAATTAGCAAAGGGTCCGATTAATAATTTGTTTAAAATTTAGTTTTTTTTTGTTTTTTTTTACGTTTTTAATCAAAAAATTAAATTAAATTCAAAGTAAATTGTTTGCTAACTTAACTTTTAAGCTAATTTTTTTAAATTTAATTGTTTGGGTGAAAAATTAATTTTTTTTCTTTTTGTTTAAAATTGACAAGTTAACTATTTTATATATTTGATATTAACAATTATATATAATTAATAGTAGCAGTAAACAAGTTATGAATAAGATGTATTATTGTATTTTAAAAATAGTGAGAGTTTGATTTAAACAGTCTGAGAATTTGTGTTTTGATTTTAACTTTTTAGCTTCTTGGCTTTTTTTCTTTTTTGCTAAACAGGCAAAGTTAGCTTTTTTTGCGTTTTTAGCTAAAAAGTCAAAAAAACTAAATTGCCAACCGGGGCCTTAGAAGCTAATTTTTTTACATTTTTGCGTTTTTAGTCAAAAAGTTAAATTGAATTCAAAATAAATTGTTTAGTAACTTAGCTTTTAAGCTAATTTTTGTAAACTTTATTCTAATTAATTTAGAATAAAAAAATTAAAAGCAATAAGATATAACAACACAAATTTGAATTTTAAAATTTTTTTACTGGGTTGCAAGTTAAAAGTTTAAAAATAATTTCCAACAAACACTCTCCTAAGAGATTATTATGCCACAAACACTTTCAAACACTATCTGCATGTTTGTGCAGTGTCAGGACATAATTTTTTTTAAAAGGAAAACATCCAGTTTTGTCCCCATTAGTGGAGGTCTGGGCGGGGTACATTTGGCAAACAATTTTCAAGAGTTTTTTGTATGCATTTAAAAAAAAAAAAAAAAAACAGTTTGTTTATCAAAAACACCAAAAAATGTTGTTGAACCCTTGAAAACTATTTTCTCTAAAAAATGAATACAATATTAAAACTTTGACTCTTTTTTTTGTCAAACGGTAAACACATTTCCACTAAGTGTTTTCAAAAACATTTCTGGAAGTGTTCGAAAAACTGTTTTTGTAGAATAGCAACCAAACATGACCATTTTGCAAGAGCATTTGTGTCTTTTAACAAATACATTTTTGTGTTATGGTGAAATCAACCGATTTGAGTCATTACATTGTAATTTTTCTTCTCATTGTAATTTAATAGGATAAGAATTCTAACACAAATTCCAAATGTTGATATCTTATCACTTTGTTAATTACCATTTAGAAGAAGTTATAGCAGTATCTAGCAAAAAGGGCCTTCGGTCTTTGTAAATCATAAACAAAACAAAATCAGTATGGCATAGGTGTCATTTATCACAAGTGTGAGGAGAAAGTGGCAATTTTGTGGGATGGAAGTGCAAATGCACCGTTTCTCACTCAAAGTAAAGAGCAGCCTTTGATTAAAGCTAAAGGGCATTTTTGTCATATGAAAAAGGAGAGAGAGAGAGAGAGAATCTACTTTTCTTTTTCTCCTAATCTAAACTTTAAATTTCTGTTATCCTACTGCTCTTTTTTAATTTCATTTGCCCCAAATCTTCCTCCCTTCTTTTCTTTTTTCACTCTTAGCTTTGCTTAATGCAGCTCATAATAAAGTTATTATAGAATCACAACTCACAAAAAAAATCAATTTCAGAACAATTATAATGTTGTTCTCTTCCTCACTCAGAGAAAGAGAAAGAGAAAGAAAAGCAGAGAAAGCTAAAGGAGAGGGTTACCTTCTTCCTTGAAGCCTCTTTCTTTGAAGAAGACTGACTCTTCAAATTTAAACACACTTGTAAGTTTCTCAGATTCGTTTTCGTTTTCCTTTCTTTTCTAGAAAATCCATTTGCCCTTAAAACCCACGACAGGCTCTTCTCCCACTTCTTCAAAATTCAATTTTCCATGAAGATTTTCCAGGAAAAAATGCCGGCTTTCATTGTTCTAACACTCTTCTTTCTTGTGGGTACCTCTGCTTCAACTTCAACTCCTCCCATTGGGGACTTCCATGCCTTAATCACCCTAAAACAAGGCTTTGATTTTGCTGAACCCGCGCTAAGCTCCTGGAATTTCTCAAACCCAACCTCAGTTTGTTCATGGGTTGGAATAAAATGCTTCAGGGGAAGAGTTTTTTCGCTGGATTTATCGGATATGAACCTTCGGGGTTCTGTTTCCTCTGTTCTATCAAGCCTCGAAAGGCTAACTGAGCTTTCACTTGCCGGAAACAACTTCACCGGGGAAATCAAGATCGCAAATGTGAGCCGTCTTCGTTTCCTAAACATATCAAAGAACCGGTTTGATGGCGGCCTGGATTGGGATTACTCGGGCCTGACAAACCTAGAGGTCATTGATGCTTATGACAACAACTTCACAGCTCAGCTTCCTCTTTGGATTTCGAGTTTGGAGAAACTCAAGTACTTGGATTTGGGGGGAAACTATTTCTATGGAAAATTTCCAGAAAGTTATGGGAATCTAATTGGATTGGAGCACTTGTCTCTGGCTGGAAATGATCTACATGGGAAAATCCCAGGTGAGTTGGGGAATCTCACTAACTTGAAGAAAATTGAGTTGGGCTACTACAATGTCTTTGAAGGTGGAATTCCAAAAGAATTTGGCAAGTTGGTAAACCTAGTTCATATGGATCTCTCAGAGTGTGAATTGGATGGTTCGATTCCTCCCGAGCTCGGGAATTTGACTTCCCTCAGCACGCTCTTTTTGCACACAAATCTCCTATCGGGGTCGATTCCAAAGCAACTTGGCAACCTCACAAGCACACTCAATCTTGATCTTTCCAACAATGCATTAACAGGGGAAGTCCCATTTGAGCTTGCAAATCTCAAAAGCCTCAGGCTTTTTAACCTGTTCATGAACAGATTGCACGGTCCCATACCGGACTTTGTTGCCGATTTGCCTAATCTGGAGACCCTCCAGCTGTGGATGAACAACTTCACCGGCACAATCCCCCCAAGTCTCGGCCAAAATGGAAAGCTACAAGTGCTCGATTTGTCATCGAATAAGCTCACCGGTACTATCCCTCCAAACTTGTGTGCTTCAGGAGAGCTTAAGATACTGATCCTCCTCAAAAATTTTCTGTTTGGGTCAATTCCAGAGAGATTGGGGACATGTGCAAGCCTTTTTAGGGTTAGATTGGGGGAGAACTACTTGAATGGTAGTATTCCCAGTGGCTTCATTTACTTGCCTCAACTGAACTTAGTTGAGTTGCAAAACAATTATTTGTCAGGGACTTTGTCTGAGAATAGTAATCCCAATTCAAAGCCTGAAAAATTAGGGCAACTGAATCTCTCAAACAATCTTCTTCACGGGCCATTACCGTTTTCAATTTCGAATTTTTCTTCCCTCCAAATCCTTCTTCTCGGAGGAAACCAATTCTCCGGTTCAATTCCACCATCCGTGGGAGATCTCCGCCAGGTACTAAAGCTTGATCTCACCGGAAATTCACTTTCCGGTGAAATCCCGCCGGAGATCGGAAAATGCAACCATCTTACTTACCTGGATTTGAGCAGCAACAACCTCTCCGGCTCAATCCCACCGGAGATTTCCAACATCCGAATCTTGAATTACCTAAACCTATCTAGAAACCACTTCAACGATTCCATACCTAAATCGATCGGTTCCATCAAAAGCCTCACGATTGCGGACTTCTCCTTCAACGATCTCTCCGGTAACCTCCCGGAATCCGGCCAATTCGGGTTCTTCAACGCGTCCTCTTTCGCCGGGAATCCTGATCTCTGTGGATCGTTATTGAACAATCCTTGCAATTTAGCCGCCATTACAGAACCAGAGAAGAAGGAATCGGGGAATTTCAAGCTGATATTTGCCCTAGGGCTTCTGATCTGCTCTCTTATGTTCGCGGCGGCGGCGATAATCAAGGCGAAATCGTTCAAGAAATCGAGCGGTTCGTATACGTGGAAGATGACGGCGTTCCAGAAGCTCGAGTTCACGGTTTTCGATGTTCTTGAGTGCATGAAGGACGGGAATGTGATCGGAAGAGGCGGCGCCGGAGTTGTCTACCACGGCAAAATGCCGAATGGAACGGAAATTGCAGTCAAGAAGCTTCTTGGATTTGGTAGGGTTAGCTCTTCTCTTTAATTACTCGTTTAAATTAATTATTAAATTGGAGAAAATTGAGAAAAATTGAGGAATACTAATTCTTTTTTTAAAAAATTACTTTTTGAATTTCTTTAAAATTGAAAAATTGAAAGAGAAAATATACTTGAATTTTTCAATTTCTTTAAAATTGAAAAATTTGTCAAATGACCTGTGAATCATAATTTTAAACAATGAATTAAAAATTGTTCTTTAATATTAAATTATAATTGTTTAATTCATCATTTAAGATTTTTTAAAAATAGTTATTCTTCATGTATATTATTTATATTCATATTCATATTTATGTATCTATATGTGTCTATATTCATATTTATATTTTATTCGTATTTTTGTTTATATTCTTGTAAATACTTATATTCATTTTTATTTTTATACTAATATTTATACTTATGTTTATGTTGATATTAATATTTATGTTCATATCTATTTATATTGGCATCCCATTGGTCACTTGAAATATAAAATTCATATTTAAACATCTCTAAAAATTAGTTTTTTTTAAAAAAAAATCACCTTATAAGGTGTATTATTTGGTTTTTATAAAAATTTTACTATTTTTTCACTTTTTTATAAAGAAAAAAAAAACTATACACATTGTAAATATTTTTTTTTGAGTAATATAATTATAATATTTTTAATTAAAAAAAAAGAATTCTACTTTCTCCCCAAAAAAATTATTCCAGGATCCAAAAATACTACAATTCTTTTTATCAACCAAATACTAATGTTTAAAAGTAAAAAATAAAAATATTTTAGTATTTAAAAAAACAAAAAAATTACCCAGCATAATGGTCCTGTTTGGGCTAAATTTATACAAAATTTCTCTTTTTTTAATTCTTTTTATTTTTTGACTAAATTTTTTAAATTTTTTAAATTTTCTTTGATGAGATGAACAAAGAGAGTAAAAACCTTGATCAAAAAATTTTAAAATTTTACTAAATATAAAAATAAGTTACATAAATTTTAATTTATTGACTTATTCTAATTTACTTTTGTCTTTTTTAATTTTTTTAATATTTTAATAAAAAAATTATTTTCTTAACTTGTCGTGAGAGGAGTCAAAAAAAAAAAATAACTTACAAAAAAATAAAAACTAATTTATCTCAAATAATAAAAAATAAAAATAACCAATAAAAAATAAGCAATTAAGTAATTATTCCGACCAATTTACCTCAAATAATTTAATTTTAAAAAAAAGTTGAAAAGGCCAAAAAAAGTTTTTGAACATGGAGGGAAAATTTTAATTTGTGTTTATTGATGATGACAGGTAGCAAAAGCCACGACCACGGGTTCCGGGCGGAGATCCGGACGCTGGGCAACATCCGGCACCGGAACATCGTGAGACTCCTGGCGTTCTGCTCCAACAAGGACACCAACCTCCTCGTTTACGACTACATGCGCAACGGCAGCTTAGGGGAGGCGCTCCACGCCAAGAAGAAATGCGCCGCCGGCGCCGGCGGAGGCGGAGGAGGCGGCGCCGTCTTCTTGGGATGGAATTTGAGATACAAGATCGCCGCCGAAGCCGCCGGCGGGCTCTGCTACCTCCACCACGATTGCTCGCCGCTGATCCTCCACCGGGACGTCAAGTCCAACAACATCCTCCTCAACTCCCGGTTCGAGGCGCACGTCGCCGATTTCGGGCTGGCCAAGTTCTTGGGCGAGGGCGGCGGAGCGTCGCAGTGCATGTCGGCGATTGCGGGGTCTTATGGCTACATTGCGCCTGGTATGTACAATGTTCCAACTTGCCCTTCCTGCTTTTTAAATTCTGGTCCTCGGGCAAATGTTTATTAGTTTGTTTTTGTTTATTTTTAATTTTTTTTAAATTTTTTAATATTTTAATTTTATTTTTTTATTTTTTTTATCCTTCTTAATGAGAGAAGTCTAAAAAATATATTAATTTAATTAAATATTAAATTTTTTTATTAAAAACGAAAAATTTATTATATTAAATAAACTAATAATCGAATAAGCCAAACTCACTCTTTTAGGCCTTTTTTTTAAAGAAAAAATCAAATCAGTAGGGGGATAAATTAAAAGTATGTGTTTTTTAAATTAGCCAATTTTTTTTAAAAAAATTTAAACCGTTTTGATGAGAAAAATTAAAAAAATAAATATTTTTAATTAAAATTTGAACAAAAAATTAATAAAAATTAATAAAAATTAAAATAAATAACAAAATATAACTTATTGGCTTATTTTGATGGCAGATTACTATATACTTTTAAAGTTGTCCCATTATACATTCGATAAATAAATGATCGCAACCCACGTTATATAGGTCACTATAAAAATGAGTAGTATTTTTTATTTTTTGTTTAAATTGAATAATTTTATACTTTTATATATTTGATATTAACAATTATATATAACTGATAGTGGTAGTAAATAAGTTATGAATAAAAAGTATGATTGTATTTTAAAAGCGATTGGAGTTTGAATAAAATATTTTAAGAATTTACATTTTAATTTGAGTTTTTGATTTTTTAGTTTTTTTATCAAACGAATCATGTTTTTTTTTTTGTATTTTTATCTAAAAAGCTAAAATTGCCAAACGAATCACATTAATTTTTTTTTTTGTTTTTACCCAAAATGCTAAAATTGTCAAATGGGACCCTCTCTCTCTCTCTCAAATATGTATACATATGTATATACGTGTATATTTGTCTTAACATTATGACTAATCTACATAATCTAAAAACATTTAAGTGATGATTTTTGGTCTCTTACTCAACACTTGAAATTTGGAATTTGTTTTCTCTAATATTTTAGATTTAAAATCTTTTAGGTATTATAAATTAGAAAATGCTAACTACTGTTTGTTAGGCGGTGGATAATAAATTTATAATATATAAATATCTGTAAAAAAATATATTAATATCTGTGAAAGCGATAAGTCTCACATTCAAAAGTATATTAATATTAAAAAAAATTATTCCTATTATCTTATTAATTATCACCCATGATTAGTATGACATTTACAAATTTTTTAAAGTTAGTTCATACAAGTAATTGGTTTGGTCTCCCATTAATAAACAGTAGAATTAATTTTCAAAAAAATTAGTTAAAATACACACACACACACACAAAACCTTTAAGTAGAGGGGTTAGTGGAATCAAATGTCAAATGCATATGAGATTGCTGTTGTACTTAATTTGTTCATTGAAACAGAGATGAATAAATGTAGAACGCATGCAGTTTTACCAATCATACATAAAGATTGTTTCTGTAATTTGAAAGCCTATCAAAATTGCATGTTTCAATTTGTTTTTGTTTTTTATTTTTGTTTTCCATGTCGTTGCAGAATATGCATACACTTTAAGAGTAGATGAGAAGAGCGACGTATATAGCTTTGGGGTTGTTCTCTTAGAACTCATCACTGGGCGTCGCCCGGTCGGTGAATTCGGAGAAGGCGTAGACATCGTACAGTGGGCCAAGAGAGCAACCGACTGTCGAAAAGACGAAGTCATTCGCATCATTGATCCTAGGCTGACCCCGGTGCCCCAAGACGAAGCCACGCATCTCTTCTTCATCGCCATGCTCTGTGTCCAAGAGAATAGTGTCGAACGACCTACGATGAGAGAGGTGGTCCAAATGCTCGCCGAGTTCCCTCGCCGCTCCCCTGAGCTTCACTCTTCGTCTTCTTCACACCTCTATCAACAATCTAACAACTTTCACCAAGAGAAAATTCGCCCGAATACTCCGAAATGAGCTCATCATTTAAGGAAACTTGAGTTTTAGGGGTTTTTTTTTTTTTTCATGGTAACTTAGAAATATTGGCTTGGTGATTTTCCTATGGCCTTTTGATGTGCAAAGTTTATTATTTTTTTTTTTTCCCTTTTTTGTCCAATCTTTCGATCAATTAGGTTTACGCATAGGAAATTTGGTGTTCTATAGAAGTAGAAATAATTCATGGATGCACTTCATTTGAAGGGAGTGCTCTTAAATTTCTCTTTGTATGAGAGGTTATATATATATGATTGCTTTGATTGTTAATTCTTTTTTTTAATATTATGTTTAGAATAATAATTTATTAATTTATATTTTATTTATTTTCGTTCTTCATGACTTTTTTTTCCTTTAGTATTATTCTTTTTTTTTTCTGACAGATATTAATGCTTATTTACAAGTTTTTTTTTTTTACTCCTATATCACCAAGTACAAGACAAGAGATTTTTATTTTCTATTATTATTTTTAGGTATTATTTCCAAATAAATTATCTTTGAATCTAAAACAAATGTGTTTGAGCAAATCATCTATTATTCAAATGAGGGTTGAAGTTCGCAAAAGTGGTTCTCTTGGTTATTTGCATGTTACATAAGTACGACTACTAAAAAAAATTGGCTTTTTTAGTAATTTTTTTATGGTAATTGAACATAAACTCGGTTTAAAAAGTATTAGTAATTTATTGGGTTAATTAATCTATGGTCCTATTTGGGTAATTTATTTGAGAATAAATTTCATTCTCCGAACTATTATCCTTCAAGATCTTTTTAATAATTTTTGTGACTTTTATACCTTCAAAATATTCTCTATGAAATTTGATATTATTTAATACTTGGGTGATTTTATTTTTAACATTATAGCACCTGTTAAGGATTATATTTATGAAGATTTTATCATTCCATTTAATTTCAATTTCAGAATATCTCATAATTCTATATTTGTTTCAGTAGGTTATGATAATATAATATGATTGATAATGAAATGCTTCGTATGGCAAGTTGAATTTTGAATTTACGGTAATAAAAGATCTTAAATAGATGGGATCATATTATATTACATTAATTCTCAGTCAAAACTATTTTCATTACACAAATTTCGAAAACATATTGCGTTATATCGTTATATTACACAAATTTCTGGATTATAAATTTTTGAGCGAAATTACTTTTAAAAATATTCTCTATGAAATTTGATATTATTTAATACTCGGGTGATTTTATTTTCAAAGTTATAGCACATGCTAAGGATTTTATTTATGGAGATTTTATCATCCCATTTAATTTCAATTTCAGAATATCTTATAATTCTATATTTGTTTCAGTATGTTATGATAATATAATATAGTTGATAATAAAATGCTTCATATGGCATGTTGAATTTTAAATTTATGGTAATAAAAGATCTTAAATAGTTGGGATGATATTATATTACATTAATTCTCACTCAAAACTATTTTCATTACACAAATTTCTGGATTATAAGTTTTAGAGTGAAATCACTTTAAAAAAATATCAAATTTTGCTTATATGAATATCTGTGTATTGTAGAAAATAACATTTCATGAAATAATCATTTCGTGGGTTTGTTTACATTATAAACTATTTATTTTTGCCAGTTGTGTCATGGTCTTATTTGCATTATAAACTCTATGTTTTGCAATTCAGATGATTGGTGGAGAGTTAAATTGCAGCCATACAGAAAAAAAAAATTTAAGTCAAAAATATAATTTATTTTACCAAAAATGAGAATATTAATTATGTTATTATGTTTGATAAAATGCAATCTTTGATATATGTGAATATGCCGACAACTTGTGAGAATATAAGAATATAGTAAGACAACTTACTTAAAAATGAGAATATATTAATATGACAAAACAAATTATGATATACAGAATGAGTATATATTCATATTTTCTCATATGTCGACAACTTGTGAGAATATGAGAATATGATAAAATAATTTATTTAGAAATAAAAATATGTTAACATGATAAAATAAGTTGTGATAAAAAGTGAGAATATAATAACAAGATAAAACAAATTATAATAAACAGAATGAATATATATTCATATTTTCTCATATAAACATGATTTGATATTTTTTGAAAGTCATTTCGTTTCAAAACTTGTAACCCGAAAATATGTGTAATAGAACGGTATAATACAATATGTTTTCGAAATCTGTGTAATGAAAATAATTTTAACTAATAATGTAATACAATCTGATCCAATCTATTTATGATATTTTATTATCATAAATTCGAAATTCAACTTGTCATATAAAGTATTCTGTTTCTAGTTATATTATATTATTATAACATGCTAAAATAAATACAAAATAATGAGATATCTTAAAATTAAAATTAAATGAGATGATAAAGTCTCTATAAATATTTTTTAACAGGTGCTATAACGTTGAAAATAAAATCAGCCGAGTATTAAATAATATTAAATTTTATAAAAAATATTTTGAGAAAATAAAATTTTCAAAAATTATTAAAAAAATTCTATCGAATTTACAGTTTGAAACATGAAATCCACATTCAAATAAGTTGTCAAAATAAACCCGAGATTAAATGATCCCAATTTATTTACAATCGTAGTTTAATATTCTTCAGAAGACACAAATATACGAGATCGAAGAAGTATATGTGACTCCACAAGCCCGTTGTTTTTTCTTTAATGGAAAAGTATGGTTTTTGTGACGCCAATAATTAATTTCAAAAAAAGACAATAAAATGTGAGACAACGGTCATAAAAGATTTATTAGCGATCGGATATCTCTGTTTGGTTTAGCTTTTGTGACTATTTTAATTTTTTATGTTTTCTTTTTATTTTTGGGCTAATTTTTTTGTTTTTTGGATTCATTATGATAAAAAAAATTTAAAAGTGTAACGGTTTTGAAAAAAATTTTTAAAAAAATTTATTAAAAATGAAAAAAATTAATTATTTTTTAACTTTTTTATAAGGTTTTTATTTTTAAAAGTTATTAATATTTTGGATAAATTTATCCCTAATTAATTGAAGCCTCTCTCTCTCTCTCTCTCTCTCTATATATATATATATATATATATATATATATATGTATTTTTTGTTAAAATTATTGTGAAATAATATATGTTTTGTTAAATTTAATGTGAATGCATTGACAAATAAAAAGAAATGAATAAATGAGAAATTTATGTTCAAGAAAATAATTGTGATGATTAAATAGAAATCAACGTATGTTGCTTAAATATATTTTTTTTGCACGTTTATAAAACTGAATTTGGATGTTTTGTCTTCGTTACATTTTACAAAATTCGACAAGTTTTAAAATTTTTGTGATGTTTTATTAATTGCAAATTTTTAAAAAAAGAAATGCATGAACTTAAAATTTCTCATTTATTCGTTTCTTCTTATTTGTCAAGTAATTTTTGTATCAAATTAATATTAAAAATAACTCAAAAGAGTCTTTAAATAATAATTTATTTTTTATAATTAAGGTTTTGTGCATAGCACGAGTTTATGCTAGTTTTTAATAAATATAAAAAGGGAAATTCGGAGCCCAATTGACAACTAACTTAAAAATTAATTTTTTTTTATTTTTTTTATTTTTAATCAAAAAGTTAAATTTAATTTAAAGTAGATTGTTTAGTAAGTTAATTTTTAAGTTAATTTTTTTACAGTTGGTTGTTTTGGTAAAAAATTAATTTTTTTTAATTAAAATTAAATAATTTTGCCTTTCTATATATCGATATTAAAAATTATATGTAGTTTGATAGTAGTATTAAATAAGTTATGAATAAAAATATTATTGTATTTTAAAATAGTTAAAATTCAAATAAACTATTCTATGAGTTAATATTTTGATATGATTTTTTTATTTTTTAATTTTTTTTTGCATTTTTGCAAAACGAACTATGTTGAATTTTTTGCATTTTTAATCAAAAAATTTTAAAAAATAAAAGCGTATATTACACTTACACCTCATCTATTTAAAGGTTATATCGCTGTAACCTCCTCTATTATCTATTATCTGAAATATCGCTGTACTTTTTTACTTTATAATTTTTGTAACATTTTGGTACAAAAATTAATTTTTTGTTAATTTTTAGATGGAAAAATAGTATTTTTACACGGAAAAATAGTATTTTTACACTTACACCCCTTGATTTTTTTGTTTTCATAGTTATACCCATGTTTTCTTTATTTTTGTTTTTTTTAATTACAAAATTTTATTTAAAAATTTTTAATTAAAAAATAAAAACATAAAATTTAATTTATTAATATATTTTTATTTTTAAGTCTTTATTTTTGATAAAAAAATATTATTTTTGATAAAAAAAATATTAATTTCTATAGTAAAATATTTTAACATTAGATCAAACGAGTATAGTAATATGTTTTATTTGCGATTTTTTTTTTAGTAAAAAACAAATTATTATATTTTTAAAACTTATTTAATTTATATTTTTTTGCCTTTTATTATGATGAATTAAAAAGGCAAAAATAAAATCCAGATAGTGCGTTGGACAATAAAATTATACTTTTTTTCAAATTATTTCAATTAAATGAGTTTTAAAAATATAATAATTTATTATTTACTAAAAATAAAAATAAAAATAAAATGACAAAAAAATATTCTAGATACAACATTTTACTATATGAGCTAATGTTAAAATATTTTACTATAGAAATTAATATTTTTTTTTATCAAAATTAATATTTTTTTTTATCAAAATTAATATTTTTTATCAAAAATAAAAACTTAAAAATAAAAATAAAATAATAAATTAAATTTCATGTTTTTATTTT
>JAOTRH010000024.1:17660546-17687834 GCA_034768845.1 Heliamphora exappendiculata | reverse complement strand
TTCAGCTAAGTGTGGTCTGAAAACCACTTTCTAAATGGGCAGAACCCCTGCCTATTAACTTAAGCGGATCCAAACCCTTTGACTGAATGCGGTGAGCCTAACAAACCCTAAAGAAGCGGTTAGAACTGCCACACCTAATAAAATGGTTTATTAAGACTATTTGGCTATATTTAGGAAACATCTCTGCTTAAAATGAGCCTTTTCTTTGATATACACGAGTAGAGGTTCAGCTAAGTGTGGTCTGAAAACCACTTTCTAAATGGGCAGAACCCCTGCCTATTAACTTAAGCGGATCCAAACCCAATAAGGGGAGGTAGAACCAAAAGAAAATAGAAGGAAAAAAAAAGGAAAGAAGCCTTCCGGGATCTCTTAGCTTTTTGAGACAGAAGCTTTTCACTTATGTCTTTTCTTCTCCTTGTTTGCTGGGCTTGCTTGCTAGGTTTCTTGGGTTTGTTGGTTGGTGGAGAATATATATAGAGAGAGAAAATACCAATTTTTAGCCGAGTAAAGGAGTGCCAATGGCACTAGAGGGGGCCTCTTTTTATAGGCAAAGTGGAAATGAGACTCAACCGTCTCTATAGGGCCGGTACACGTGTTGTCACCGTAGCGATGAGTCGATGACAGTTTGGCTCAGGTTATAAAAGCCATTACTTATTGATGAAGGAAAAGGAAGGAGTACAAAAATGTCTTTAGCTCCGGGAGAATGCTACTAGGGATATTTCACAATCCACATCCAACCGTGATCTCTGTTTTGCTCACATCATCCCCAATTAGCGGGTATGATGTCCGAAAATTGTTGAGCAACAAACTTCTGTGCTATCTAGCACTAGTTAAACATATTCAATTTGGCATGATACTTGACATACGAAAAGGTTTTGATTTAACCTGTGTTTGGCCTGGCTTAAAAGCCAATTGGTTTGGCTTAGCTTGGCTTTTTTTCACACTTTCTCACTTTTTCTACATGAGTTGACACTTACTTTTTTACAAAAAGGCTAAAAAACTTAAAAGCCACTAAAAAAAGCTAGTCTAAACACAGGCTTAGAAATTTTTGGTATTGACTCTTCGAATTTTTACGATCCCGGGTGGTCAAAACAAATACACTGTGTTCGGACTAAAACGGTTGCTGAATTAAGGTCAAATCTGATTAGAGATGATCTTAATTGGTATTAACGAATTCGTTTTCTGAGGACGAATACACACGTATTGTTCAATATTGAAAAATCATTCAAAGATCACTTTCTAGATGAAAGTGAGCTAAAAATGGGTCATCGGCCCTCTCGGGGGCAAAACGGTAATTTCTGCGCTTTGAGCTTGAGCATGCGAAATGTCGTTCTTGAGATTCTGGATGATATTTGAGAAATGAGCTTTGAAAATATTCTCTCTTTTTTTCGATTTTTCAAAAATCAATTTACTAACCACGGATGCATCGGGTCTGACATTGTGATTTTTTATCGTCGGATGCATGTGATCTAGGTGTAGGTTCCTCCGATTTTGCAAGTTTGTTACTTTCAATTGCTTTGATTTGTGTTGCTTGGCTTGGATTGCCTCGGTTTTCCTCGCGCGGTCATAAAAATGAATTAAATAGAATTAATTTTCTTTTGAAATTATTTTTTGAGACGGGGTAAAAATAGGGTGTCAACGGTCATTATAGATTCAAATAAGACACAAACTACTAAATCAACTTAAGAATATAATTACAAATAAATTTTGGTCAACACTTTATTTAAGAAATTCATTCTTTCTTTTATGCATTAATTAAAAGTGCATATCTTTAAATTAAATAATCACCTAATTGAAGTAAGATACGTTAACTTAATTGTAGTCTTATTTTTTATTTTAGCCATAAGACTAATTTAAAACTTGTTCATTGTATATATAGAGAATATTCAAAAATAAAATTAAGGTGGTAAATGAAGTCAAGACATTTGATTTTTGAACATCAACAAGACTGAGCTCTTTATTCTTTTATAGGTTTGTTTGGTTTGTCATAATTAATATTCAAAATTTCAATCATCATCTCCTTCTGTTTCTTAAACTTCTTTTAAAAAAGAAATTAGCAATGGCATATTTATTAGTAATACACTTATGTTTCTTTCGGTAGAACCGTTAGGCTTCTATACTGATTTATGAAAAGTTTTATATTTGTTAGTGGTAAAAACATATTTTTTATTTTGTTATAATTTGAGTTTTATGTTTTACCTAATTGTGTGAGCAGTTTGCATTTCAGTCTTTTACCTCTTTGTTGCGTTGAATTGTGAAATCTATTTATTTTTTTGTAGTTGCATTCATTTATTTGGAGCACAAATAACTTTTCAATGGTATTCGTTATATTTTTCATAATCAGCTTATACAAAGATAATTCATTAATAGAATTCTGATTCTAATTTTAATTTCACTTTCATTCTAGAACTAGAACACAATAATGTGTGCTAACTCTTATTTTATTTTTCTTAATAAATTATGACAAAAATACAAAGAATGACTATTCATATTCTATTATAGGGTTTAAAAATAGAAGAAAATGTTTAAATAAAGCTCATTACGATATAAAAGAAAGAAAGAAGTGCAAAAATGGACTAGGAAAAATGATTCATTGAATGAATGGTGAAACAGCTCACTCATTCATATATTATATGAAAAAAATGACCCACCGAATGAATAGTGAAGCAAACTATTCTTTCTTATATTATAGGGTTAAAAATAAGAAGAAAATATTCAAATAAAACTCATTTCGATATAAGAGAAAGAATGCATGATAAAAAATAAAAAAAACGATCCGCCGAATAAATAGTGAAGCAACACAATCGTTCTTATATTATAAGGCATTATGTATATAAGCCAACGAGTTGATTTACAAACTTCAATTATGTGAGTTATTGATACAAGTCTTTATGCATTACATACAAGTGACTCAAAGCATGCCCTGGATGTAATCACCAAAAATGGGTGTATATTTAGCAACCCCCTTGATTCTGCCCTAATCGATCCGTCTAGTTCTCTTGCCTTTATAAGTCACACACAAAAACTTGCCTCTGGTTCTCATCTCTCAACAGAAAACATCGACGCCGGTCATCATTGATGCCGAGACTCGACGTTCATCTCTCTCGGAAGTCAACAACCAACCGTTACCGTCGCGGTGTTGCGTGATCGACAGTCATCGCTGCTTTACCAATTACCGACTCACAGGTGAACATCAGTCGGTACTCTCTCTCTCTCTCTCTCTGATTCTCTGTGAAACGTCTTCTTAATTTACTGCGTTTTCTGTGTGCGTTTGCTGCTAGTCTTCTTAATATTCTCTACCTGGATATGCTGAATCCTGATTAATTTGTTGCTACCTTTTGTTACTTTTGTGAACACGAACAACTTTTGTTACTATTGTAGTTAATAGTTATTGAAATTCTTTTGTTTGGTATAATATTTTGAATGCTGTACCTGGAAATCTATTTTGCATGTTGGAATTTGTTGGGATGAGGATGTAATGATCTAATAGGCTTGAAGGAATGTCAATGTCTTGGCTGGAATGCCAATGGCTTGTTATTTTGCTTGAAATCTAGTTGTTATGAGCTTTTTATTTTAGTCACTTCACCCGTGAAACAGCCAAAACCTCCAGTTTGAAACCGTGTAAAAAAAGTTTCCAAACCCGTTGGTTTTAGACGAGTGGGTTTGCGGTGGGTTGAAATATCTCCACAGACAGAGGTGGGTTGAAATATTTTTCCAACCGAATCCTACTAGTGTAAGAATGGCATGGCCCGGCCCGGGCTTTTTGTCAAGAGGTAGGCCTAGGCCCCAGGAGTATAGGGCTCCAGCTTAGGGCTCGGGCTCTGGACTGAGCCTCGGGCCGGGCTTTTGGATGGTTTAAAATTTTTTGTTGTAACTTGTATAATATAAGTTGAATTTTTTTTTGCTATTAGTTGTTGTTATATTAATTTATTAGTCAAACTTCATAATAAATTAATAAGTTAATTTATTATTTATAACAATATAAGTTTATTAGTTTTATATTTTTATAAGTTTATAAATTATAAGTTTTAAAGTTTATAAGTTTGTAACCTTATTAATATTATTATTAAATTTATAAGTTATTAGCTTATTATTTTATTGAATAAGGTGGGATGAGATTATATTTGTTAATTTTCAATATTACCCCTGTATTAAAAAAATAATAAATATATATTTTTTAAAATAAACTAGTAAAGTTATTTTTTAAAACTAATAAACTATTTATAAAATCCAAACAAGTTGCTAAAAGCCAAATAGGTTGCTAAAGATTTGTGAAACAGCCTGGGATGGAATGAGAGAAATGGAAGGAAAGGTGACAATAGCCATTGGGTGGGTTTAAAGGCCGGGGAAAGGATTGGGCCACCGGGCCGGGCCGGGCCTCGGGCTAGGACAACCCACGGGTTTAGGGGTAGGCCTAAACCCGAAAAATATGTATTTGGTCTCGGGGTGTGCCTGGGCCCGCACAGTGCCGGGCCTCGGGCTGTCCATGGGTCCTGGGCCATTTTTACACCCTTGGCAAATCCAACCTAACAATTGCACACCCCATTGGAGGATTCTGACTATCAAGTGTCTCGTGCTGTCTTGATAAAAAATGCCTTGTGCTGTCTTTGGACATATTTGTGACTTGAAAGGGATAAAAAAAGAAAATGATGTTTTTATTTTCCAATTGATTCCCAAATAAAAGGGTAAAAAAAGCAAAGTAATTCTTAATTTTTATTGTTTTGCTCCTTTTGTTTCTTCTTTTCTTTATTAGTTTGAACATAAAGAGGGAAAAGTTACATTTTTTCTCTCTCACTTTTTGTTCTTACCATTTACAAAAACAAACAGAGCAAAATATCAATACATTCCCAATAACTTTTCTCTAACTTACTTTCTCTTCTTTTCATCAATTTCAAGCACGAATTGAGTTTGGAAGGTTTTGAAAAAGATCAATAAAATCGTCTTTGACAAATTAAGAATTTTTCAAGTCATTGTCTACTTGAAAGAAATCAAGAATTGATTGAATATTTTGATGATTTTAAACTAACAGTTTGAGCAGTTTAGATAGATTGCAATCACCGAATGTTAAGCAACATTAATAAATATACAATTATTACTTTTTTAGACTTTCTACTAAAACATTATTAAATAATTATAAATCTTAATGCAAAACCCATTAACTAATCGTATATATGAGGCATTTTAGAAATCAATATATAAAATTAGCAAATTAAAAAATACAAAATTGAAATGAGAGGTGATTGTTATCTGATTATTGGCAGAAGTGTTAAAGCATGATTGTGGGTAATGAAATATAATTTTGTGCTTGTATATAAGTGCTTAACATAGTTTTAAAAATCGTCCGTTACAGTTACGTAACACTGTTATATATAGGTTTCGGTACCTCCCGTTATCCGTTACGGTTGATTTAGCAGTGTAATAAAAAATCTTATGTGTAAAGACCGTTACAGTTGCTGTAAAGGCCATTACATTGGCGTAAAGTCCATAAAGCCATGTTACGGTACCGCCACGGCCGTTATGGTACTGCTATGGCCGTTAGAGCGACTATAAGGATTTTTCAAATTGTAAATAAATTGAAATCATTTTTGGGCGCAATTTTTTTCACTCTTTTCATCAAAAAAGTTTCATAGCAATCTAAAATCTCATACTTACCTGAGTGAAGCTTGATTTGCAAAATTTACATAATTTCTTGTATTTTTTGATTTTAAAAAATGCCAAAAAAAATTATTTTTTTGTGAATTTTTCAAAATCTATGCAAAATAAGATTAACATCTTTAGATCTTGTTTGTCGTAGATTAGGTTCATATATTTAATGTTCTATTACTTTATAATTATGTTTAAGATTTTTAAAAAATTACTTTTCAAATTACTTGTTTAAGGTCTATGTAATTTTTCATATTTTTTGATTTTCAAAAATGCCAAAAAAAATTATTTTTTTGGTGAATTTTTTCAAGATCTATGCAAAATAAGATTAACATCTTTAGATCTTGTTTGTCGTAGATTAGGTTCATATATTTAATGTTCTATTGCTTTATAATTATGTTTAAAATTTTAAAAAAATTACTTTTCAAATTACTTGTTGAAGGTCTATGCAAAGTTGCAAACTAAGTTTCTAATATTTAGATTTTGGTTGTTATAAATTAAATTTTTATATTTAATGTTTAATTACTTTTTACTTTTCTTAAAAAAATCATTGACATTAATTTAAAAGAAATCTTAGTTTAGTATCTCCTTAGAGTAAGTTTAGAATATTTAGGTCTTGGTTTTTTATATTAGACTTATATATTTAATGTTTAATTATTTTTTATTATTATGATTTATAAATTCAAAAAAATAGTTTTTAAAATGTTTGTTCAAAATCTATATGAATAATCTTACAATTTTTAGATCTTGATTGTTTTATGTTATACTTGTATATTTAATAATGTATTAATTTTTAAAGACATTTTAAACTACTATAAAAATTAAGACATGGTGAATCATGTCTAAAAAGTGCACAAAATTCTTCAAAACTATTCTAAACTGTAATAAATATAATTTTAGAATAAAAACACGCATATCGATTAAATTTTAGTGAGTTGTGCGAAAAAGAAAAAAATTCATAACTCCCATTGTCGCTACTGTTATGCTACGGCCGTTAAGCCCTAAAACCGTGTCACCATCACCGTTACTGTTACAACAATCACTACTGCTATTTAAAACTGCTGCGTTTTGGAATGATTTGCAAATACTCTGGTAATTTTTAAATTGTTAGCCAGCTCAACTTGTTATTTTTTTATTATTAACAATTCGGTATATTTGCAAATCCGTATATCGCATTTTTTTACAGACCCCTAATTGAGTCTTTTGCATGTCATTTTTCTTGCTAGGACAAAGGTTGCTATTTTGTAAAACTAGAACTTATTTTTGGACCATACTCAAAGAAAAAAACATGCGATATATGGATAATTTCATTATTTTTTCAATATTTCTCTATTTCTCACATTAAATGTAATATTATGTTTGTGGGCATATTCATCAAAATATTTATGTTGTTTAATATGTGTATATAAATATTAAAATTTGAGAATTCTCATTTTCTCTCCATATTTTGTTACTTAGTTTCAGTGCATCTAACCACTGCACGCTGAACAGTAGATAATAGACAAATAATACTAGAAAAATTAGAACTTAAACGTTATAACTTATAACTATGTTTTTCGAATTTTAATTTATTTTTACAAATATTTATACACTTTCTACGAATATCCATACTGTCACGCCCCAAATTCGAGATACTTGAACCACCTTAAAAGAAATCTTTAATAACACTGATTTAATATATATAGTTTCTGTTAAAATCATTTGGGTCTAAACGATTTAAAAAAGGGTAGTTAAAGCATTGAAATGAAGACTCCCGAAACTTCAATTTTATCCCAAAGGGGTCCCGGAACAGGCTCAGATGAAAAAATACTTTAATTAAAGAAAACAAAACTTTGGACCCACACAGGCGAGTCCGCTCGAGCGGCCAACTGGCCAAGAGCAACCCCAATATTTAGAATAATAGACTGCTCGAGTGGACCTCTCAACGCTCGAGTGGTCCTCTACCCGAGTCTAAACCAGAGAACCTCTGTTTTGAAAACCCAACATTCAAGCCAAAGTCTTTCTTAAGGGAAGGAATCCTAAGGTATGAGACATAATTAAAAACAACTTCAAACCATGCAAATAGACTCCAAATCTCATCCTAAACTCCTGACGAGAATCATATCACAATCCACTAATTCCAAAGATATAGGTCCATGGCCTTTAAACCCTACAATTCATCAAAGTGCAAAAGTTTACAACCAAAGAACATAGTTACATGAATCCATCAATGGCCAATTTGAATTTACATATATCAAAGTAATTCACAAAATATACATTGATTCGAAACTTTCAAAACATCCGAAAAGGACAAAACATGGTAACTTTCTTCATGGCATGGATTCATCATTGGTACCTGAAAAACGGTTATACAAATAACGTGAGCTGAGACTCAATAGGATTCTAACAACCTATATGGAGATGCTCTTTATGCAATTAACAATTCTATCTCGATGTTCCCAAACCCAAAAGGTACCCCAATTTACTTAAGATGCAACTTCAACATGTTCTCATAATTCGATTCATAACCTTCATTCATACCAAATCAACCATTTATTTATATAATCCAATGACATCACGTTGGCTTAACTCCTATTACTACACACATTTGCACACCTTTTCGGGAACACCATATGAAGGAACGGGGCACTTCATCACGTTTTCGGGTATTAAACCGGTAAAATCGGACACCTATTCTTGCACAAGTTTTCGATTTTCCACCGAGGAGCTAGTCAAGCCCACATTAATTTAAAATCCACCTCAATATTTACAACATAATTACTCAATAATATTGGTCCCTCAATTATTTTACGTGGTTTTTGCCTAATTACATATGTATTCACTACATGGTCAACAATTTAATTTTTTAAATTTCATCTCATTAACTCAAATTTTTACAATTTGGTACTCAAATTCAATTCAATGATAATTCCCCTAATTTGCCAATTCAATAAGGATTCTAATCAAAAATTCAATTTGAACACAATTTACCAATCTTAACCCAAATCACTCCTCCAAAATGTTAAACCAACACTAAACCCCTAGTTAACCTCATCTTTAAGTCCATTAATTCCAATTAATGTCAAGCCATTGATTTCATGATTATAAATACAAATTAAACCCTTTTCATCCTCCCATTACCAACTTCTTCCAACAAAATCAATTTAGACCCACTTAAATCAAATACCCCCAAACTAGGGTTTCAAACCCACATGCTTTACACAATAAATCCATAAAGTAGAATAAAATTAATTGCATAAATATTACAAAAAAACACAAAAAGAAGAATCCCACATCGGTTTGTCAAAAACCGAAACCCAAATATCCGCGGGAGGATATGAACTTGTCAAAATCACAATCCGTTCGGTTGATGTCGAAGCCCTCGACGTAGGGAATGACCTTTCTCCTTTGGTCGAAGATCAAACCCGAGAGCTAAGCTTTCAAATCTTAGAGAGAGAAAGGGAGAGAGAGAGAACTTGGTTGAAGCATCCATGGAGGTTTCTTGGAGAGAGAACGGAAAAGACCAAAAAGAGAAAGGAGAGGGGGAGAAGATGAGGGGTTCGGTGGAGGTGGTGGGAGAATAGCTTCCTTAAGAAACTAAGGTTATATTCCCAACCCTCAAGTTCAAATAATTTACCAAGGTGCCACCAACATTCCAAGAAACCTTTAAACCATGAATTTACATCCAAATTACTCCGGAATTAATATTTTAATTTCAAATTAATTTAAGAATTTATATTTTCGAAAATTACCAAAGTTCGAAATTATACCCGAATTAAAATTTCTGAACTCGTGCCCCAAGGCGGTTCCAACAACACGTGCAAACTTATTACCGGGGCACTAGCCACATACACACACATATATATGTATATCAAGTATATATGCATAATAGGATGTCACATAAATAATTTATCACATAAATATTTAATGTTGAAAATTAAAATGGGTTAGGGTCTCCCACATACACTTTTTACGAATATTATTATATTTGTTTTACATTATTCATTGTCTATTAAATGGCGATTACCATTTTATTTTGTTAGTTGCATTCCATATGGTAGCTTAGTTAGAAAACACGCGAAAATTGATACGATGATGATACCAGTTTCGTAGAGTAGCATGCACTTGATATGGGATAGTGGTTTGTTGGTTTATTTTATTTTGATTATTTCGTCTTTAGTAACCTTTTTTTTTAATTATTTGATCAAAATTTCTTATTTTTCAAGATTCTCTAGTCGAGGTGAACTAAAAAAATAAAAAAATAGACTAAATTTTAAAAAACTAACTAAAAAACAAAATAATTTAGAAAAAACAAAAATAAGCCAAAATAAGTCAAGCCATATTTTTTTTTGGCTTATTTTCGCCTCTAATGAGTCTTTTCATTTTTAAAAATAAAAAACGAGGCAATTCTAAAGCAAATTATCAAAGTCTTTTGACAATAAAATCTTGAAAATGATATCCTCTTAAGCAAGCGTTGCGCTTGCCTATGAGTGTTTCAAAAAATGGGTAAGGGGCGCCACATCGGATCTAAGGTGAGGTAAAAATTGAGTAAGGATTCCTGTGCTTTTTTGGAATCTTTACTCAATTTTGGGATCAAATGGATGAGAGCCTTCTTGGAATCAGTAGATTAACGTGTGTGGCTCTCCGTTGAATTTGGCTTTGGACCTCCCACTGCCACTGGTTCAATGACTAAGAAACTTGGCTCAAAACTCACACAAAATGGGATGAAACTAACATTGAAAAGATAGGGTTTAATTCTTAGGCATTGTATGCAATCATTAGTGTGGTAAACCTAAGTGAATTTAGAAAAATTTCAAGTTGTGAGAAAGTCAAGGAGGTTGGGATGTTTTGCGAGTTACCCATGAGGGGACTTAAACTGTGCGTGGTTCTAAATTGCATCCCTTAACCATTACATTTGAAGAATGTGGGATGCCTAAATCAGAGACCTTGATCGATTTTATGCTTGATTAAGTGATATTGTAAAGTCCACTTTTAGTCTAGGTGAATCCATTAGTGAGGTCAAAACTTTGCGCAAAATTCGTAAATGCCTTCCAGAACGGTTTAAACTCTAAACCCAAAGTTACCGTCATAGAGGAGCATGCTTGAATAGACACCTTGAAGGCAGAAAGCGAATCTTTAAACCTATGAGATCAACTATTCTCTTGCCCAAAAGACTAATCCTAGTTCAAGTAGAGGCATTGCGTTGAAGTCTATTAAGGAAAAAGGTGTTGAGTCAATTGATGATGATGTTGAGTTAGATGAGGACGACGTTGCTATGTTTGCTAAGAAATCTGAAAGGTTTCTTAATGTGCTCCTAACAAGTTCGAAACCTCCGATTGTTATTGTTGAGTTGTGTTTCTGATTCACGAGGAGAATAAGGTCACCAATTATACTATATACATATTTTGAAATCAATTACTTAATTTGTGGCTATTAATCTTATTTTATACTGAAGCTAGCTTTCAGAGGAACTAAATCAATATGTTGTATGTACTTACCAAAATAAAAGAACTTATACATTGTACTTAAATTAAGTTGTTAAAAGGATATCTATCGAAACAATTGTATTAGTAGGTAAATAAATTCTAGTGTCAACATGGTGTGTTGATCTCATGATAACAAGAGGAAATTTGTCATTTCTCAGGAATCTACATTCTTCTCTAATTCCCAGATCTACCTGATTCCATCAGCACCACGACTTCAGAAGTTGTAAGTTTAAACTACCTTTTTTTATTGTCAATTTCAAATATTTGGTACCAATATCTGACACTTGATTTTTTTCGCTCTTTCTTTTGTGTTATGTCCTTAGATGCCAAGTACTGGAGAAACAAGTCATCCCAATGAACCCACTCCTGAACATAATATTATTGATTCTTCCTCTTCCTCTAGCAGCAAGGTATGCATTGCGAAAGAAAAGGGTAGAAAGTCTTTAGAGGTTTGGAGTCATTTCACTAAAATTTATTAGGAAGGACAAAAGAAACATGATGGTGCTATAGGTAATTAACGTGACAACTCTTATGTATGGGTGAGTGAGAATGAAACTAATACTTTGTGAAAACATATGATTAATTGCACAAAAAGTCTTTACAATCTAGAGGTTAAAAACATAAAACCTTGATGTTTAAAAAGTTAAGAGAAGAAGAATTTGAAATTAGCATTGGGCTTTAGAAATTTGACCAAGATGCTTGTAGGGATGCACTTGTCACAATGACAATCTAAGATGAGTTTCCTTTTTAGTTTGTAAAGTGTGAATGGTTTCGAAATTTGGTAGTGTGTTGCAACCCATTGCTAAATGTTCTTTACATGTCCCTTATAACACATTTTATTGATAAAGACTAAGAATTGCATAAAAGAAATATAAACTTTTGTGTGATTTCTAGTAACAAAGGTGAAGCAATTGGTCGAGTTGTGGAACCATTTTTAGTTGAATGAGGTAGAAAAAAATTGTGCAGTTATTGGTAATAAATCATGTGCAAACGATGTTACTGTGGGGTATTTGAAGGGAAACTTTCCAAAAAGAGTGACATTTTCATTTTAGGAAGTGAATTTTTTCACGAGGTGTTGTGTCCATACAAGTAATGTAGTTGTGAAAGATGAAGTGAAATCAAAGATTCTGTATCCCGAATTTATGGTGAGTATGTGAGGAGTTATCCATAAAGAGAACAACGTTTCAAGGAATGTGTAGGGAGAGTGAGAATAACTTTTAAAAGTTCTGTGCCTAGATGTTTAGACTAGGCGGATTCCACATATTTCAAGCTACATGTTGGAATAAAGTTTCAAAAAGGATTTGAGAGATTAGAAGAGAAAGGGTATTTGAAGGAAAACTTAACAAAAAGAGTGACACTTTCATTTTCGGTAGTGAACTTAGTTATGGTCCGCGCCCAAAGGCACTTAATAATCTAATTTTAGTTATTTAAGAATTTATCAATAATTCAATAATTATATAATTGGCCAATTTTAGGGTATTTGATTAAAAATATGATTTTATTAGTTTGCTAATTTACAGAGGTAAAATAAAAAATATAACAAGATAATAAAAGTAAAAGCTAAATTAATTTTTTGTTAGATTTGTAAAAGGAGAAGTAATATCAATGAATTTTTTTGTAATAAATTTTTTACATAGAAAACCACCAGAGAGGAGAGAGAACAAAAGGGAAAGCCAAGATTGTCTCATTTCAAAGGTTAGATTCTTGACACCTATACAGATGTCACATCAAGTTTTATCTTGTTATATAGATTTTTCCATGTGAGGTGTTGTGCGTGCCTATACAAGTAATGCAACTGGGAAAGATGAGGTAAGTGAAATCAAAGATGCTGTATCCTGATTTCATGGTGCGTATGTGAGGAGTTATCCACAAAGAGAACAACGTTGTAAGGGACGTGTAGGGAGGGAGAGAATAACTTTTAAAAGTTCTTTGTGCCTAGATGCTCAAACTAAGTGGAATTCCACATATTTCATGCTACATGTTGCAATAAAGTTTCAAAAAGCATTTGAGAGATTAGAAGAGGAAGATCTACATTTTATGTTAGAACTTAATGATGGACCTCCTACTAATAAAGATTAGGCCGATGCTCGGATTTTTACTATTTTTGGCAAATTTTTATGACGCCGTTGACTGCTTCCCTGGTTTTTATATGTCACTTCCAGTCTGTTCCTTTCCGAAATTTGTGCCATTGAACATTTTGTCCAAATGGTCTGATAGTTTAAATTAAGATTTCAAGTGCCATAGCTATGAAAATGAAGAGCAAATTTGGAACATACTAGGGGAAAATTGAGAAGATGAATATAATCTTATTGACTGCTATTAATGTTAGATCCCTGTTTTTAGTTGTAAGTCTTTTTGAAGTTTGTGAACCTGTCATGGGCATTGTTACGGTCATTGAGTTTATTCAATTGGTAAGAGATTCATAGAATCAACTTTTTGTTGAGTATGAAAGTTTGTTACTTTATCTTCAAGTCAAACTTTGAATTACATTGAAGTTGATCGTGCAACTTATGGATTAATTAAGCAACGAGTTCCTCTCAAACCAAAGTTTATGAAATGGAAAAGTGATGGAGGCAAGTCAGAAGTGGATAAATATTTGGAAGCAGTTTGTGAAAAAGAAGTTGCAAACTAAAACTTCATTGTTTTGACTTGGTGGAAAATAAATTCTTCTAGGTATAATAGAGTTCTATCTCAAGTTGCACGCGATCTCTTAGTTATTCCTGTATCTATGGATGCTTTACAGGAGGAGGTGATCTCTTTTAATATGGGGGGTCATTTAAGTGCATTGAGCTGCAAAAGATTAAATTCCTTAACACCTGTGCCTCAGAGCATGATGAATCCATGCCTTGAATTTGGACTTGGAAGTTACCTGAGTTTGAATTTCTGAACTAACATAGATCCCAGTGCCAATTCTAAGGCTTGAATTCCATGGTGCTATGCACACTAACGATTATACTTGGAGTATATTCTGGAATATTAACTCTTATATGCTTAGTCTTATTTTTTTTGGGTGTTCAATAATTTAGATTCCATGGTTCTAGGACTTTGCTGTGGATGATGGCACATTGATAGAATCAGGATCAGAGCAGAGTGAATTCTCAGAGTTTGAGGTACATAGTAGTACTTTTTAATATTACGATAAAATATGCTTCTCCTTTTTCTGTAGTTTAAGGTTCTCAAGTTTTATATATTTTTTTGGTTTGAATATATTTATTGTCTGTTGTTCGGCTGTAGTTTTTAATCATTTGGATCAAAACTATTGCAGGAGTTAATTAACACAAGTAATGATGATAGCTCAACTGATGATGGTGGCTTTCGTCAGCAAGATCGTGGTGGTACTGATAACGATCGTAATCATCAAGAGCGAAGTGATGACTTTAGTAAACAAGATCAAAATAACAGTGATGATGTCTATCATGGAGTTGAAGAGAGCGATTCATCTGAAGATGAGGTCTGTTGTAATTTTTTTATCATCTAGAGTAGAGTATGGTCCCTTCCCTATCACCTTCTAGTAATCCAATCAAAAGGCCAGAGCCCCCTCAGTTTCATTTTAAATTTTGCTACTCAATTCTCGATACATGTAGCGAGCCCTCATGGGTGATTTGTTATTGGGTATTTTACTCTTCTTCCATTTGGTTTAATATTTGATTTCTCTATTTCCCAAATAGGTTGCTCCCATTAATACAGTTGGGGATGTTCCCTTGGAATGGTACAAGGATGAGGAACATATTGGATATGACATCACTGGCAAGAAGATCAAGAAAAAGAAGAGAGAAGATAAGCTTGATTCATTTCTTGCGAGTGCTGATTACTCAAAAAATTGGTGAATTCCCAACTGTGACGACAATGAAATGCAATTCTAAGGGCTGTGTGTATGAATATAAGGAATTCATATGTTTCTTTCCATGCTATATAGAATTCAATATTTTTATCTTGATTTTGATAATATGGGAATAGGATGCACAGTTTTTAAATTATTACTAAATTTATTCAACGTGATTGTTCCTCTGTTGGAATTTGACATTGCCCAACTGCTGAAAATGGGGATTTTAGATTCTCTTTTTATTCATTATACTTATTCTATCAGGTGTAAAATCTATGATGAGTATAATGATGAGGAGGTGGAGGTGACAAAACACGAGACTAAACTTATACGTAGATTGCTGAAAGGCCGTGCACCGCATGCTGACTTTGATCCATATGTGGTTCGTAATTTCTCAATGTCGTGATTAATTTTTTTACAGTGCTCATAAATATCATAATTTGTTTTTTATTATCAATCTGAAAATTCTACCTCTTATACTAAGTGCAACTCAATTTCTAAAGTTTCCAATGTTCCGAATGCAGCCTTATGTTGATTGGTTTACCTGGGAAGATTCTAAGCACCCACTTTCAAATGCACCAGAACCTAAGATTAGGTTTATTCCTTCCAAGGGGGAGAGTAAAAAGGTGAATGCTTTGGATATATTACTCTTTTGATTACAAAACATAATAATGCCACAGGGTGTGTTCGATTCATGTTTTTCATTTTCCAGTATGTTAATTATTTTGCAAGTCTCTTTGCTTCAGTTGCATTTTTGTAAATGTATGCATGTGCGTATATTCCAACCCCCATTAAAGATTATTTTTTTAAACTAAATTTATTTTGGGGTACAAAAGAGAAACGTGTTAGCTGTTCGAAAACGTTAATGATTGCATATAAATATTCAATTTCATTCTCTTTATTGTTAGCAGTCTATACATCATTTCGAGTTTTTAGAAACACTTCTTTTCCCCCTTTTCCGATCAGTTCCTCCTTGGTAGTGCAAGCATACAAAAAGATACAATCACTACATCAATATATCACTTAGCAAACTAGATATTTTAAATGTGAAGTGGTTTGATAGCTCCGACTGATCACAAAGCTGTGTTCCAACCCAATAAAGGGGGCCATATGACCATTTTGACAAAAATAGGTGCCAAATTGAGATTACGCCTATTTCTGTTCTTAGAAGGGCACATGACCTATCTTACACGTCGAACCTACTTGATAGTTTTTTATTTAAAGAGTAAAATGTAGGAGTTTTTCAAACATGGAAACTTAGGGGTGCTAAATAATTTAGAGTGGGATATGTACAATTTCAAAGGCAAAAACAAGAAAATCTTTCAAAATGTACAAGCTATGAAGCGCGGATACGGACACGGACACGGACAAAGACATGGACGCAAACACGTGACCTGGCGATTTCTTAAAAATCAGGATACGGACACGGGCGGGGATATGACAAAAGATACATTTTTATTTATATATTTACCCCGTATTTATAAATAGAACATTCACAAATGGCATACCAAAAAAGATAAGGAAAAAAAGTAAAAAGGTAAAGAAAAAAATAAAAAAGAGGTGGAGAAAATAGGTAACCGGGGAAAAAAACTAAGTGGTAAAGAAAAAATTAGGAAAAAACCTAAAAAGGTAAAAAAAATCCAGAAAGACTAAAAATGTAAAGCAAAAACTAAAACAGTAAAGAAATACACCAGATGAAACTAAACAGGCCATCGTCGTCAACTCATTCAAAGAGTCGAAAGAAACAATAACCAGAACATAGAGAGAGAGCTTGCTTGGAGGGCCATTGAAAGTTGTCGTAGATCGAGGTCGTCGGTAATTGATGTTGGTTAGATTGAGGTTGTCGAGCTTGCTGGTGATAGCCACGGTGGGTAGCGAATGCGAGAGGCTGAACATTTTATCAAATTATGCATTGGGACTCTTAGGGTTTTTTATTTTGTCATCGGGTTTGGTGCGTCCAGGCGTGTCCGAATTGGTGCGTCCAGGCATTTCCATCAGGTGTCCTGCAGTGTTCGACACTGCTACGGTACCTATTTTGGTGTGTCAATGTTTCATAGTATACAAGTAAAAGTATAACTTACAAAAACTTTTTTGTTTTTGGGGTGGCGGCGGCACGTCATGAACCCTTAATGGATCTGCCTTGTGGCCTCATTTGTGTCGTATCCTTGTTGCAACTTTTCTTTGATAATTTTATTTCTTTCCCATTAAAGGATAGTGGTACTTCTCAAATGTGTAATCTTGTGGCTATGTCATGAAATAGATGGATCTTGTGAGTTCTATCAAAGAGACCATTGGAAGCTGGTAATTGTATGTGGTTGTCTATGAGTCCTATTTAATTTTTGCATTGTCTTATGAATCTATAGGTTGTTGAGTATGTGAGGGCGATTCGGAAGGGATTAATAAAATTTGAAAAACCAAAAGAAGAACCAAGGTTCTATAATTTGTGGGGAGATGATTCTAGCTCAACAGAAAAGACTGGTCATGGATTGGCTTATATTCCTGCACCAAAACCAAAGTTGCCAGGTATCTTCTGTTGGTTTGACAGTAATCATTGTTGGAAATTTATTATGTTTCTTTTTTTGAATTAACAACCGGATGTAGCACTTAATTACCACGTTTTGCTTGCAGGTCATGACGAATCCTATAATCCTTCTTTAGAATATATTCCAACCCAAGAAGAGATTAATTCTTATCAGCTTATGTTTGAGGAGGACAGACCTAAATTTATTCCAAAATGGAAAGTTACATGCCACTCTCATTGTTTAGTTTCTGTGCATTAGCTTCTCTTAGTTAAAGCTTATTAATTGAGCAATACCATAATATAGTTGTGTTTATTTAGGTTTACATCTTTGAGAACTGTCCCAGCATATGAGAAAGCTGTCAGTGAATCTTTTGAGCGCTGTTTGGATTTGTATTTGTGCCCTAGAGCCCGGAAGAAGCGTGTAAGTGTGGGAAATATAATTATTGCCTCTGAGTCCTCCCCCCCCCCCCCCACACACACACATTTAGGACAATATAACCAAAATTCCTTAATGTTTTTTCAGATTAACATTGATCCAGAGTCTTTAAAGCCGAAGTTACCCAGTCGAAAAGATCTTAAGCCCTATCCAACAACATGTTATCTTGAGTATAAAGGTCACAAGGGTGCTGTTCTATCAATTTCTACTGAAGCCTCTGGGCAGTGGATTGCTTCTGGTTTGGATACTATTTTTAAGTTCACGTGGCATTTTTGGTTTCTGGAAACTCACAGATAAGGTTTTGATTCCAGATTTCACAGTAGACCATGTTTTACGCAGGTTCAAGTGATGGCACTTTGCGTGTATGGGAGGTTGAAACTGGAAGATGTCTTAAAATTTGGGAGTTCGGTGAAGCTGTCCAACATGTAGCATGGAATCCATTGCCAAACCTTCCTATCTTGGCAGTTTCTGTGTAAGGATAAATGCACTCACGATTCTCTCTCTCTCTCTCATTCCAAGTATCTTGTTGGTTGGCTATATAATTTGACTCTCTAATTTTGCAGGGGACAAGACGCTTTTCTTTTGAACACTGGGTTTGGGGATGAAGAAGAACAGAAAATGATCAAAGAACTACTGAATCTTGAGGAAACTCACACAGGATCGGATGATTCCAGTCAGTGTGAATTTGCTTTTACTTTGTATGGTTATATATGCAATGACTTTTGTTTGATCTCCACATGTATTCCTATTTTGTAGGAAATAATGCATCTATCTTGAGCTGGGCTAAAGATGATATGCATGGGGGAGTCAGGCTAAAGCATTTTAAGGTACTTTTATTTCATTGTCGTTCAATCTTTTGTAGTTGCACTCGTATGATATCCATATTGCATGGAAATCAATATTATACGTAGGGACTTGAAAGCATCTTATTCTTTTGTGGTCTTGCAGACTGTCTCTTCAGTAGAATGGCATCGCAAAGGAGACTACTTCTCTACTGTTATGCCGTCCGATATCCTTTTGCTGACAATTGAGTTCTTGTTTGTTGGATTGCTGACATGCGTTTATGATAAACAAATGTGGCTTTATGGGTGTCCCAAGTGCCTTTTCCTTGCTTTTCCATTCATTCCCTATTTGTTTTATTCTGATTCATGATTTGCCTCCCACTTTGAACAAATAACATGCTGCTTTTTACCTTTTTCCAAATTAATGGTGCGTAAATCTGTCTCTTCCTGCGTGGTGATATGTACTAGAGGCCTCATGTTTTGTTTGTGTTGATCGAAAAGAAGTGCTCTATTTACTGAAACTGGGCTATAACACGAACTTGTCGCTAGGATGTCATTATGGTCTCATGGAAAAAGGTTGATGCGGGATGATCACGAACAAGCATTTAGGAATTCGTACCTAAAGGAATCTAGAAATCAGCACATAGGTGATTAATAGACCATTGCGATAACAAGGTTAGAATAGACGCTTCTCTACCTCTCGCAAGAATTGCGCCTTTCGGTTGGGTTCGCCCCGGGGTTAGACCACTTGGGTTATATTTTATAGTATCAAAGGCAGTCACATGTCGGTCATGTTTCTCCCATTAGACTTGTAAATCCTTTGCTCTTTTCCAGTTCTCTCCCTCTGCTTGAAATAAAGATAAATAACCCTATATATATGAAAACAAATCCGTTAAGATTATTCTTAATAAAACAAAACTCTAAGATAATACTAAATAAATTTAAAAGAATCAACATCCATGGTCATCATTTATCCAAAAGGACATTGGATTTGCCATCTTTCCGTGTATGCGCTGATAAACCCATGTAATTGGGGTGTGAGCCCTTGCGTTTACACCAACTCTACAAGGGGAGCAGAACTCGATTTCGTTGAGTGTGGTATGGTGCCGTTTGGTAAAACTGAAGCAAATCCACGGCGAGATGTTGGTGCTCATTTATGATAATCCTAGTAGCATTGGAAACAAGCCATCCATGCGTGCGAATGTTATAATGTTGAGGGTGTCTCCGTACTTAGTGCACTCCATCTGATCATCCAAAATATCTTAGGTAAGGGTGTTGGGGTTGGGATAGGTGGTGGTTCTTGTGGCATAGAGGGGTCAATGAAAGGATCAGTGGTATGAAAATAGGGTCTTGATATGTAACCAAATCTTCAACATTTAATGCGGAACTGATGTCATAGTCAGTTGGAAGATGAATCACATATGCATTGGGGCTAACTCGTTTCAACCCTTGGAATGGTCCTGCAGTACGGGATTGTAGTTTTCTAGCAGTGCTGGGAGGAGATCGCTCAGGGTGGATACTAATATAACATAATCGCCAACATGAAACCCCCTAGCACGCTGATATGTATTAGCATGCACTTGACATTGGCATTACTATTCTTAATTTGTTTACTAATTTTGGCATGTAACTCATGAATATGTCGAATAAACGCCTCGGTAAATTCAAAAACTCGGATGTGGACTCATGGGAAGTAGATCAATTTGCTTATGAACTTTAGCATGCAACTCATAAATATGTCGAACAAATGCCTCGGTAGATTAACAGACTCGGACATGTGGACTCATGGGAAGTTGATCAATGGGCTCACGAGGCTTGTAGCCTTGGAACACCTCTAATGGGCTCATACTAATAGATCTATTGACAGAACAGTTATATGCGAATTGGGCACTTGGCAAAACGAAAGCCCAATGGCAAGTATTCTCACTCACTAAGCAACGCAAAAGATTACTGAACTGACTCTTTTTGATTCTAGAAGAAGAAATTGAGGCCCCAACAATTGGACGTTTTGCGTGCTTTTGATCTGTTAGGGAAGCAAATCCTTTAATTGACTATGCTAGGTGGCATAAAGAGTCATTTCTCAGTGCAGTTTCTTATGTCTTTTGGTAGTTCTACTATCCGTCCTGGGGTGATAGGCAATACTAAGCTTGAGTTTGGTGCCGACCATATGCCATGGAGTTTTCCAGAAATGACTTATGAATCGCACACCCCGATCATAAACAATAGTTTTGGGAAGGCCGTGTAATTTGACAATTTTAGCAAAACAGTGTTTGGCAATGTGGAAGTTTTAGAGGTTTTGGAGCAAGGAATGAAATTAGCCATTTTGGAGAAACGATCAACCACCACAAAAATAGAGTCGTGTTTGCGAAATGAACGTGGTAAACCGAGAACGAAATCCATGCTAACATCTTACCAAGGACAATCTGGGACATGTAAAGGGGTATACAAGCCCGTATTCTATTTGCGATGTTTTGCCAATTGACATGTGTGACGTTGACCAACAATTTTGACGACATCTTTCTTGAGATGAGGCTAATAAAATTAGCGTTCAACCTCAGTAATGGTCTTATCGCGGCCAAGATGTTCAAAGAGGCCACTGACTTGGATTTTCCGAATTAAAAAATCCCACACAGAGGTGTGTGGGACACAAAGTCGGTGGGCACGAAACATATAGCCATGCTGAATGAAAAAATCATCAATGGCGAGACGTTGGTCATCAGTAAAGCTATCAAAAATTTGTCCAAAATTTGGACACGTGTGATAATATTCTTTTAAACGTTTATAACCCATGACGTGGACAGCCATGACAGAGAGCATAGTTGCACGACAACTAAGGGCATCAGCTACTGTATTTGCAGACCTAGATTTGTGTTTAAACACAAAAGTGTAGGCTTAAAGAAACGCAACCCAAAAATAACATCACGGATTCAACATTTTTTGGGAGTTGAGATACCGAAGTGTCTCATGATCTTAATAGAGCACAAATCCATGCGGAAGAAGGTAATGATGCCAAGGGCATAAAGCTTGTATAGCCATGTACAACTCTTTATCATAGGTAGAATAACTTCGCTTCTTGTCGGTGAACTTTTTGCCAAAGTAAACAATGGGGTGATGTTCTTAGCTTAACACACCACCAATGCTAGCCCTGGATGCATCACATTTCACTTCGAAAGGGTGCAAAAAAATTAGGAAGACGCATTTGGACTTTTTTGGTGTGTTGAAAAGCGCGAGTAGCGCCACGAGTCCACACAAAGTCGCCTTTCTTAAGACAATCGGTAATAGGAGCCATAATGGTGCTAAAACCCTGGGTGAAATGTCAATAAAAGGTGGCAAGGCTATGGAAACTGCGAGCTTCTTAAATGGAGCGGTCCTTGGGAGTTAACAGGGTTGGACAATACAAGATCTCATGCTTTCTTGAATGAAATCCTTGCGAAGAAGTTCCTGCACTTGGCGTTGCAGTTCAGCATGTTCACTATGATTCAATCGGTAATGAGGAAGACTAGGCAAAAGGGCCCATGGCACAAAATCAATGGCATGCCAAATTTCATGTAAATGTGGCAACTGATCAAGGTCAACAGGAAATAGATTCTAAAATTCAGCAAGTATATACGCTACTTCTGGCGATGGCTTGTGTTGGATAGGGAATGCACCTCTTTAGCGACTACTATGAAGATGACAGACTCGGCAATAACGTCATGTTCAAATTTCTTGGGACTGAAAATATGTAATCCCCTCGGTGATACTGGTTCAGGTTCTGTGGAGAGTTCAGCGGATTTAGGTTTCATGGAATTAGTCAAATCCTAGTCCTGTTGAACTCATAAGAGTAAGAATTAGAGTGGTTGTAGAGGGTGACATCCAAATCATATAACCAAGGACGACCTAAGATGATATGTCCCACATCCATGGGAAGGACGCCACACCAGATATTGTCTTTGAAGGAAAGGATCTGGATCGGGACAAGACAACGCTCTCTAACAGGATTGGAAGTAGTGTTGACCTATGACACATTGTAGGGATTGGGATGGGGAACTGGTTTCAAATCCAAATGAGTTATTATTCAGGCAGGAACAACATTGATGCAACTACCACTATAAATGATGACTTTACAAACCTTATCACCATATTTGAGGTATGTATGAAAATCGTGATTCGTTGCAAATCAGTAGCTGGTTGAGAGTGGGTAAGTACACAAAATACCACGCCTAGGGTCAATGGCTTAGGGGTTGTCTGAATTGGTGACACATGGAAAGGTAGGGATCGACTGCAATCAAGAGGTTGGTCATCCTCCACAAAATCCATCTCTGGGTCAGGCAAACCATCAAGGTTGGATAAACGTGCTCAGGAATGTCATGCCCATTCTTTCTTGGTTAACCTCATCAAGTGGGAGTGCTCTCTGAGGGCATCAGGATGGTATGTCCAATGTTGTGGCATTTGAAACACTCGATTGTGGGGTTGACTCGAAGAGGTTCAGTGCCAATGCCTTTGCCCTTATCAACTGTACCCGTAGGAGGCAGCGTCGGTTGTGGGCGATTGGTGGCAGAAGGGCTAGGAAACTGTGGTCGCGAAGCCGACCTTTGGGTAGTAGGGGATCAACACGTTGCCTGAGTTTTGGTGACCAATTCATAGTTCTGACAAGAGTGCAAGTGTGGTCTATAGATTTTACATTGCACAAAAATTAGCAAAAAGGAGAAGTGAGCTGGACACAACCACTTTAGATCTAACCTCTATATGCACACAAGACATTCAAAATCGCAATGAACAAATTAGAAGAGAGGTGGCCATTGTTATAGAAACTGGTAAACTCATGGGGCTGAACTTTGGTGAAAATGAAGTGCAGGTTTTACAAAGGATAATGGATATGGAGGCAGCTGATGACATGATGATCCATGAATCCAGAAGATAGAGGATGTCTACTGGGGAAGCGGGGAGTAGAGAGGTGAAACATAACGAGAATATTCTCATAAAATTTTAGGGGGCTAGAAAGATTGGAAAAGAGAAGAATGGTAACTAAGTTGGAAGAAGTAGGCAATTGGGAGCTAGTGGACTACTACATGGGCATCACGTGGGCTAATTTGTGATATGGGAAGGCATGGAAAGTATGGGGAAGCATTTTGCTATGGTGGGGTTACTTTTGGGTCTGCCCCCAAACTTTAGCAGATTGGTAGCTTGGTTTGGGATTGGGAGAATTGGCTTGACGCAATTAACATCAGATTAGCCATCCGGAAGGCTTCCTCCTCAGTTTGTTTTAAGACTTGTTTTGCTGGGTATGATTGTTTTAGACTTTTAGTCTTGTATGATGGGTCGGCATCTTGCCTACTTGTAATCCCTCCCCTAGGTGTAGCTTGTTGCATCTTAGCTGATCCTTGTTGATTGCTTAGTGCTATTCTTGCTCTCTTGGTTTCTCTACGTTATCTATAAAATTTCTTTGCCTATCGAAAAATAAAAAAATAAAATAAAATTGGCTAAACATATGTGCCACCTGCTTGAAATGCGTATTCAAGTTTTAGGGCATGTGACTATGGGAGTCTACTGATTTTAGTAGACCTTGTACCATGGAATTATTGAGCTCCTCGCATTGAGCTGGAGCAATTGGAAGTAGTATTGTACTCGTTTTCTTCGGAGTTAGGGAATGTCATGATTTGACTGTAATGCCAGCCTAAGAATTTTCGTGAGCTGCTTCTGAGAGCCATAATTAAATTTGTTGGTTTAGTTTGTCACCTGTTGTTTCTTAACTAACTAGTTACGTGAATCAAGAGCGATCTTGATACACCAGCTCTCGAAGAAACTTTCCCAAAGAATTCCATTCAAGTTGCACGGGCTTCCAGTGTCATCAACCTTCCATCCAACCCGTTCGGTCTTCTTTGTTTCCACAAAGAAGAATGTTCGTGTTTATGATTTGTTGAAGCAAAAGATTGTTAAGAAGCTTGAAACTGGGCTTCGCGAAGTCTCCTCCATTGCAATTCATCCTGGTGGTATATCTCTAATATTGCTCGGTTCTTATACAATTGTCTTTTTTTTTTTTGCTTAATTTTATAGATGGATATCCGTGCTATTGCTTTTGTTCCTCATATTCTGACGTGTAGGAATTTTGTCTGTTGCCATTTACTACTGAATAGTCTGAGGTGCCCCTTTGTGCAGGTGATAATGTTATTGTGGGGAGCAGGGAAGGAAAGTTATGTTGGTTTGACATGGACCTCTCGTCTCAACCGTATAGAACACTAAAGTATGTTTCTTTTCCATTTCCCAATCCATTTCATACACTAGAATAAAAATATTATTTGTAAAAGTTCAGCACGACTGCTTTAATCAAATGATGAGAATTATTCAGATGCCTCTTACAATTTTTAATAGTGAAGAACTTGCAAATAAATTTGCAGTTTGAGTATATTTCACTGAAGTGGTGAACAGTTGGCTTTAAAAAGTTGAGAAGAAAAAATAGTTGCTATTACAGTCGATATAGTTGTGTGACGAGAGTGTCCCTGTGAATTCAGTATGATAATAGCTAATAGATGATTTTTTATGTTCTGATTGGCAATAGCAAATAGATGATTATGACCAAGTGAACATGTGTGCATGTGTATGCAACTGGGTACCGGCATATGCATGCATGTTAATCGTGCACATCCAGAAAAAGGTCTTCTGCAAAAGTACCGAGTTTAAATTCTTTTAAAAATCTAATTCCTGTCTTTGAGTTTTTTTTCCCCCTCTTTTATTTAACTTGTGCCTAGAGTTGCTTTTCCCACAGATCATAACCCCAATCCCAATGTTTTGCTTTCTATGGGCTTTTATAGGCATGCAATATATCTTTGTGCCCAATACCTTCTTCTTCTTCTTCTTTTGTCTATCCCTCAGGTGTTGTTTTAAATTTTTTGGTATAATTGCTTTTTTCTTTTTCTTTTGATGATCTCCCGTGCTGTTTTATATTTTGGTATACTTGCCTAATCTGGTTATTTTAAATTTCAGATGTCACCCAAAAGATATCACCAACGTCGCCTTTCATCGTTCCTACCCTCTATTTGCATCCTGCTCCGAGGATTCCACAGCATATGTTTTTCATGGCATGGTTTATTCGGATTTAAACCAGAACCCTTTGATTGTTCCATTGGAAATACTCCGAGGTCATACAAGTATGAATGGAAGAGGTTAGTACTTCAAATAGTCCTAAATACAGGTTGCTTGCTACTACTATTTTGTTTTTTGTTTTTAAAATAAACATTTCTAGAAGCATTATTGCGGCTTGGTTTCTTGTTTTGCAGGAGTATTGGACTGTAAATTCCACCCTAGGCAACCGTGGTTATTCACTGCAGGGGCTGATTCAGTGATCAAACTTTTCTGTCACTAAAAATGATGGGTAGAGTTTAGATTCCTGTGTTTCAATAATTTTGGATGAAGGCAATCAACCTCGATCAGCTGAAAAGAATGATGGGTTGGTCAATTTCACCCGGGGTATTTTTGGGTAATCAACCTCGATCAGTAGGTAGGTATCAGACCATTATATACAGCAATAGAGGGAAGACAAATCAATGACCATTTTTCGTATCAAGTTTTGTAGGTTGCTGTTTTCACAAATCTACGGCCATTATTGTTTGGGTTGCTTGACTTGATTTTCTTCACTTTTGATGCGGTGTGTTTGGCATTATAATATTTGGACCAATTGAACAGGAAAGGAAGGAAGTGGCAATAGTAGAAATTAAAACTGACGACTTCAGAATCGCAGGATTTTTGGCAGTTGCATGGAATCAGAATCCATTGTTTTGCCGTGAATTCCAGTGGATTTTGGGCAAAATCATTTGTTTAGCTCGTTAATTAGGCAAGTTTGTCGTTTATAGAAAGTTTTGCATATTTTTTTACTACATTGTGATTTTGTCAACTATGGCTTATTCTAGACATTCAAAATTAGTTGCTTATATCTTTCTCTAGGTTGGAACTGTTTATCTTTTTTTAGGTTGGAACTAATCATTTTTGATAAATTTTATATTTTCTTTCACCTAGGGGCTAGGGGTTAATTTCACCTCGGAGTTAAACATGTGTTCTCTCCGCAGAAGTAAAGAGTGGCTTTTAAATCTTTTCAAGAGTGACCTAGAAGTTGAGGGAGAATGGGAGATGATGTGTTGGGAGAAAATTTGTTGGGCTATAGTTGCTGAGAAATTTAGGAAATTTTTAGAACTTAAAGGGCTTTTAACTTTTTATCTAAACCTAGAAACATCAACCAATAGAACCTCAAAACAAGGAAGACCAAAAAAAAAAAACCATTTGAAAAAGTAATTTGAGTCTCCAAGGTATTCTCAATCTGATGAATGCCATGATTATTGAATGTGCACATAAAAAGAAGCTCAAACTCAAAGGGCATGTTTGTTTTGAGGAATACAAACATGGGATTGGACTAATAATCTTGTATATCATGTTTGGTTGCAACAAATCGGATTGGATACATTATCTAGGATGAATGAATTGTGAATTTTATAAATATGAGATGATCCTATCCTAGGGAGGGGCGGGATTGATAATTTAATTCATGCTCAAATGTTAAAAAAAAATTTATTATTATTTTTAAAGAGTAATATTATATATTTTTAAATTAGAAAAAAAGTTTATTATTATTAGTTTTAGAAAAATAA
>JAOTRH010000024.1:17642393-17660446 GCA_034768845.1 Heliamphora exappendiculata | reverse complement strand
AAAAGTGTATATTGAGAAACGCATAAAACTACATTAAGTCCTTATTCAAATTTTTTATTTTATTTTTCTTCCATATTTGCTTAGCATGCCGTGTTATATTATGAATAATAAATATTATTATATTTTAAAAATTATAGAATTTAAATAAAATATTTTAAAATTTTGTATTTTAATTTAATATTTTAATTTTAAATTTTTATTATTATTTTATTAAACGAATAATTTTAATTTTGTAAGATTAACATATTTATGGGATAACATGTGCTCGCGCATATCTCTTATCTGCTATCTTTGAACTTCACCTCAATCAAACTAAGACCGTGGTTCTCTTGGGACCTAATGACATGACAATGGCTTAATTGTCAAGTCATAGCAATATGATGATCTCCCTCACAAGTATAAAACTCATGGCTAAATTTTTCTTTTTATAAAAAAATTAATACCCCTCATCTTTCTCTCTTAAAAACAGTGGTTTAATTTGACAATGTATCATTTGTTTAAAAAATCACTAGAACTGTTTTAATATATTAAAAATTATTAATTATATTTTAAAATTTTAATGACTCAAAATTTTTATATAGTCATACAAGTTTTAATATATTAAGACAAAAGACGTACTTTTCTAAATAAAATTTTTTTTTGCGTTCAATTGAATAAGAGTCATCTACAATATAATTATTGTGCAATATGCTGATCCAAAAACCATGCATTGCATAATATATTGCATAATGCATGCTTGTATAATGTGTAACTATTGAATTGTGTATTGCACAATAATTACATTATAGGGGAATCACACTCAGTCAATTTCTTTTAGAATTAATGCCAACGCGTATTCACTTCGGTTAAGTAAAAGTTATTTTCTTATTAAATTTTCTAACACAAACAAATTATTTTATTTTATTATTTATTTTTTAATAAAAAAGCCTAAAAATCAAACTTTACTAAACAAACAACTCCAACTTGGGTGCCCGGCCCGGCTCGGAAGCTCATTGACCCGCCCAGCCCAGTCCAATCCGAGTCCAAAGGATTGCCGTCAAATTTTGGGCCAAATCAAGTTGGGTTTTTTTTGAAAAGCACGTCTAGGCCCGACCCTAAAAAAATACGAGCTTTGGCTTTTGGATGGGTTTTTTTGAAAAAAGAATATATATTTTTTTGTTTCTAAAATTATATTTATAACTTATAATGTTTTATATTTACTTTAATTTTTAAAATTATTTTTTTTACAAATACAAATCTTAGACATGAAGAAATGTCTTGTTAGCATAACCACCATCGCTCACTCTCTTTTTAATCGCATCTAACCCTATTATTACATCTCTAAATACCAACGCCAAACAAAACATGAACCCATCAATGGCATCTCCTGTGTTAGCTGTTGCTTTGCTTCTTATTATTTTTTTTCAACTTCAAGATGCCATTGATGTCTTTTTAATTACACTTATGTCTACTTTTTTTTATTTATTTTTATTTGAGAATGAAAGAGTCAAGATTAAAATCCAAGTTACTGAGCAAGTTAAAGAGTCCGTCGATTAACCACTAAAACAGATACCTTTAATATATATATGGACTTTAATATACTGTGGTTGTTGAGAAATCAGGTTATATTTTTGTTATCTTTTCTAAAAACTCATTACAGGTATCAGAAAATTTTCAATTATTTTTATATACAATAATTTAAAATATAATAATATTTATAATTTAATAAACAATAGTTTATTATAAGTTTATATTTATAAACTCATTTATAATTCAAAATGCAATGGTATTTATAATTTAATAAATAATTATTTATTATACGTTTATTTTTATAAACCAACATATAATTTAATAAACAATAAGTTATTATAAGTTTGTATTTATATACTAACTTATAATTTAATAAGCAATGGTTTTTATTATATTTATTTTAATTTATAACTATAAATTTTTAATAATTATTACTTTTTTACTATTATTTAATTTTTATACTTTTATTTTTTCTTGCATATAATAAAATATTAAAAAATAATAAAATTGAATATCAAGTTGTGCTTCGAGCTGGGCCCACACCTCATCGGGCTTGGATGGGTTCAGGCCTAGAATAGGCCTGAGCTAAGCCACTACAGTAATGGGTCTCGGGCCAAAATTACATCTATACTCCAACCTTAGTACCAAGATCATGTGGTCCTAATTTTGTCTTCTTTCTCTGGCCCTATTTGGATAATTGCTTATTTAATTATTTAATTTTGTTTATTTTTGTATTTTGTAAAAAAAATTTATTATTTGGTTAAACTATTATAATTTTTGGTTTCTACCATCGAGACAAGTCAAAAAAAATTTTTTGATCAAAGTATAAAAAAAAGTTTAAAAACGACAAAAAATAAATCAAAATAAGTTAATAAATTAAATTTTATGTTATTTATTTTTATTTTTAGTGAACTTTTTATCTTTTGGTCAAAAAATTTTACCTTTTGGGTTCATCTCATTAAAACGATTTGAATAAATAAATAAATTTAGTTAAAAATAATAAAAAAAACATTCAAAAAAAAAAGCAAAATTTTCAATATTTAACCCAAACTGGACTGTCCTTTCATTTATCTTTAGATTTTAATCTTGATAGTTTTTTTTATCGTTCTTTGTGCATTGTTAATACTCTTTTATTTGTTGTTGTTGGCGACCGAGCGACGAGTATCTTTTGTTTACCGACAACGAAACTATTTTGATTAGATATGCTTTCGTTTTTTTGCGACAAATTTGGATACTTTTGATATGAAAATAAAAATGTTATTTTGTCAATATTTTCTTAAATTTAGTTTTAAATTTATTCGCAGATCATAGTCTAACGTAATTTACTGCGTTTTATTACGCTGATAGACCATTATTCAATCAAAAAGTGTCAATGTTATAAATGTTATAAAAAAGAGATGAAAGCAATTTTTTTGTATGAAGATTGCGAAATAGTAGCATATGATGCTATTTTTTATTTATTTTATGTAATATTAAGTTCTCTTTTGAGAGGAGTTCGTATTTTTGATTTAATAATCTTTCTTTGTAAATAATGTTTTTCCATCTTTTATGACAATTTCTTCTCACTTTTTTAGAGTAGTATTATTTTTGCCAATGTACTTTTTAATTTGGGCTGAATGGGTAAATTTGGTTTATTAACTTATTTGTAATTAAGTTTTTTTTTATTTTTAATAAAAAAAATTTATCATTTAATTAAACTATTATATTTTTTGACTTTTTTCATTGAGACTTGCCAAAAAAATAAAAAAAAATTAATCAAAAGACAAAATTAAATAAAAATAAGTCAATAAACTAAATTATATAAATTTTAAGCTAAAGTAAATAAAATTAAACCCATAAATAATATTTGTCTAAACAAGGCCTTAGTTTATTATCGAAGGAATATATTTAAAAGAAAAATAACAAACTCTCTTTTTAAAAATATATTAATATTAAAAAAATTATCCTTATTACCCACTTAACCGCCGCCGGACCCTATTTAAAAAACTCTTTTCCGATGTAAAAGAGAGAAGATCACCTGGTCCCCAAAGCATTCGGCAACAGTCACCTCTCTCTGCAATCAGAATTTACACATCCTCTCTCTCTCTCTCTCTCTCTCTCCTGTAATTCAATGGCGAGGAGATACTGCTCGTCGTCTCTCTGGTTCACTCCTTTCTCATCCCTCTTCGTCCCCAGAGGTGACACCCTCTGGTACCTCCTCGCCCTCCTCTCCTTTGTCTCTCTCCTCATCCATCACTTTTCTCTCTCCGCCGTTGCCGCCGATTCACACTTCGAGGGCTTCGACGCCGACGATGACGAAGCCCTAGATGACGACTCTTTCCAACTCACCGACCTCCCTCGCCGGACTCCACCACCGCCAACGATCACTCACTCCGACACCGAGTCTCATCATGGCCCCCCTGTTCCCAGCCCTTCTTCAGGTCAGCAAGCACCGGCCGATTCGCATCAGCAATCCGATGTAAATCCGAAAACCGCAGCGACCGCGTTCGAATTCTGGGATGAAGACGAATTCGAAGGCCTCCCTGTTGAACATCCCTCGAAAACTCCGAAATCTACCGGCTCTGAGACGGATTCGGATTCGGATACGGAATCGAAAACGAATCAAGAACCGAAGGTTGCGAATGTTCCGCGATCGTTTACAGTTGAGATTGTGTGTGGCTCGTTCTTGATTATGTTCGTAATCAATTATTTCGCCGGTAGGAGAGAAAACGAGAACATTGCGTTGGCTTGGGCAGCAATGTTTGCGGTTAAGGATTCGATTTTCGAAAAGAATTTTAGTCTGTTGGGGGTCGGCGACGGAAAAGACGATTCGCCGCTGTTGTTGAAAGAAGGACAGAACGTTTTCAGATTTTACGCGAGTGGGCGTCGATTTTGTCAGGGGTTGTTGGCGACGATGGAGTTCCAGAGCCGGCACGATTTGATTTCCAGACTGTTCAATTTGGTTGTTCCTTGTAAGGATGAGATCACATTTGAGGTTTATATGAATGATGAGGCAATGGATCAGATAGTTTTTGCACTTGCAAAGAAGGCGGCGGCAAAAACAATGCAGAAGGAGGTAAGGGATCTGCAGAGGTTCGCAAATTTGGTGTCGCCTCCAAGTAATAAGAAGTGGGTCGTGGAGGATGTTGCTGTTATATCGGAGTCAAAGGAGGTGGCTGGGGATTTGATCACAGAGGCTGTGCTCGAGCAGGTATTGTTCTGTTGTGATTAATGTTTTGGAACTTCCAATTACTTCATGTTTAATCACTTGTGTTTGTTCTTGCTGGTTATTTTGTTAGTTGCTTGCATTGTTGTGCTTTTAGGGCCGGAGTGTTAAAAAAATAGCTGGTTGAGAGCTATCTGATTTTGTTTTGAAAATTCCTTTTTTGAGTTGATATGCACTGATCGATATAAATTAAGAGATTAATTCTCAACAAACCTCAACCCTAAACTAAAACAATAAAAAACAAGAGGAATAAGAAACAAATAATCAAACATCCATTGACACACGAGATTAATGTGGAAAACCCCAAGACAGAGAAAAAAACTACATGACCACCACCGGTCCAGAATCAAGCACTATAAGAAATATTTGGTTACAAAAGATATTACAAAACCATTGTTGAATCTACAACATACGGATGTAATTCTACTCTTACTGAATCAACATATACCAAACCGTGCTTGAATGTCGATGGAATCTACCACGGATTTCAACTCTTGAGATTTCACCCAAGAGACACCATGAGCAATGTTGAAGATAAGAAAAGTCAAGTCTTGATGATTTCCAAAGAAGCTTTACTGATCTAGGATCATCTAGAGTATCATGAAGCAATAAATACTTCTCTTAAAGATCTTTGAAAAGGTTTTTCTTCAGTTATACAGTGCAGGGAGAGATATTGGCTCAAAAGCTGTTGGCTGCTGAAGCTCTAAAAGATGTTATAAAGTTGTCCCGCTAACAAAACGATCGATCGATAGGTCTTCTCACCGGTCAATAGGTCTTTTTACCAATCAATAGGCGATCAATCCATATCGATCTATCCATTTATCTATCTTTTGATGCTTGCGGTAGTTGTTTAGACCGATCGATCAATGATCGATCCGTATTGATTTGTCCATTGATCCATCTGACATATCTTGCAGCATAAGCATCTAAACTCCAAATCACTTCAAAACTTACATTCATAGCTTAGAGGATTCAAGTAAAAAGTTTTATACATGAAACGAAAAAAGATGAATTACAAGTTAATTGAAGATAAAGATTACAAATAGATTCATGAGTGTTTTTCAAACAGATTGTCAAATTAACTTAGTATCTAAATCCTAACAATCTCCCTATTTGGTAATTTCGTGACAAAACTATCCTAAAAAATAAAGTCTCCTAAACCCAAACCCACAAACATCGGAAGGAGAGGAGTATCCGCAAGAGGCAACTTGCACAAAAATTAGAGATAAACATTAAACTAACAATAAGAATGTGTAAGATGAGTAATCATAGAATCAATAATAAGTCTCACAACAATAGGAGAGAAGAGCACAACTGATAATAACAAAGGATTGATATGCATAACTTGCATTTTCTATAAAAGAAAACGTATCACATACATTCTCTGAGAATCACAACTAGTACTCCCCGATTAGCATGAATGGACAATAAGAGACAACAAAGATCAACATGATAGCAAAAAGATAGATATGAAAGCATGAAGGGCTAAGCAGAAAATAAAAAATCCTGTTTGTAGACTGATTTGTATTAATTGATTTAATTAAAGAAGCTAAACGCCGAAAATAAAACTAAATAATCAATCACACAAATAACAAAGTAAAGCAATCACAATCACACACGAGACACGGCGATTTTACGTGAAAAATTCCAAATCGGATGAAAACCACGAGTCCACTCCGGGTCTAGGAAATTAAGCACTATAATATTGTTAGTTACAAGAAAATCTTACAAACCGACGTTGAATCCACAATCAAATGTTTGAAAGCCTAGTCCTGCTGAATTCACATGCACCAACTCCGTGCTTGACTGTCGCTGGAACCCACCACCAGACTTCAGATGTTAACGGACTTCTCCACCAGACTTCAAACACTTGAGAATCCTCTCAAGAAACTCTACGAATATGAACAGATCGTTGAAGATTTGATTGACTTGATGAAGTTCTTGAATGCGCAGAAGCTAAATAATTATTAAGCTTGTTGGCTAGCTTGCGAGTATGTTGAATCAACTTGAGAAAGCTCCTAATTGGCTAGGGTTTCAATATAAACATAGGAGGCACTTAAACCTGAAACCCTGGCAGCCTATTTATATAACACACCTCAAAAACCCTAGCTGATATCGCAACTTAAAGTCTGTTTACGGCACAGACCGATCAATTCGTCTTCCACAGACCGATCGATCGGTCTTTTGTGTCTCTCGGTATTTTGCTTCAATTTTACTTCTTAGCAATACAAGCGCGTAACAGGTGTAGAAATCGAGACACTCTATTGACCGATTGAGCGGTCTGACACCGCTTGCTGTATTTTGATGTTTTTAGCTTTATTTCTTACTCCGCTGCAAAATAACAACATAACTCTTATAGACCAAATACCAAATATATCAGAATAAAATATAAATAATTTAAAAATCTATTTGTCACAGATTTGTCAAACTCAAAAACAAATAAGACCTAGGTCAAAATCTGTAACAGAAAACATCCATTGAAAGTATGAAGAATAAAGAAAAAACACATAAAAACAAGTTGAGTATAAGAAGATTTCCTTAATAACAACTACAAAAACATAATAGAAGAACTAGGGCACAAAGGAAAACATTTGAAAGTAAAAATTTTTGGAAGCTCAAGGAATGATCAGGAAACATAATGGGATTCTCATAAGATTTCAAATGTGATCATTTTCCCACATTTTCAAGAATTTCTAAATTATTAGTCAAAACATGACATGCTTAAGGTGCGGATTGTATAGATATCCCACAAGATTAGAACCAAGGTTCAAACTCTACTCCAATGTGACAATGTGAGTGTGTCTTGCTACACCCCGACTCAAATCTTATATGGGATCTATACGACGGATTCACATTCAACATCTCAAGAGAACTTACAATATGGAGGCAAACCAACTTAATCCCAATACATAGTTGACAATAAACAAGAGAAATTCCTCATCAGACAAACACGTTATACCATCATTCAATAATTTTTTAGAACTTGTTTTATAACAACTTTTTTTGCACTTTCATTAGTGGCTTTCACATAACACGTATGATAGCCAATCCATTTGTCTTAGATAGGAAGTTGATGTAGATCATTTGGAGGCTATCATTCATACGAAGGAAGCCCTTTCCTCAAGCCAATATATATTACAAAACAGAAGGGAGCATAAACAAGAGAGATTGTAGAGATCAAACAACTATGTTGGGATATAAACTATGTGGCCAATCTATGAAGAAACAAATCAAGAGACGTGAGAAAGACTCATAGAAAGATGCGATCCCAAGTTTGGAAGATCATGACATCAAGACGAGTAAAATTTAATGTGCATCACAAGAGAATAGAATTTGAATTTCCATTCTGAAAGTCTTGGCATATATAACAAATCTCAAGATTTATGCACACACTCACATAGTACGAAAACATCATTGAAATTTTATAAATCTTCTCAAGAATATCGAAATTATGAGGAACCCAAAATGCTTGGTGATCGAAAAAGCAATTTTCTAAAAAACCAATTAGAAGAAAGGAAAAAAAAAACTACTGAAGAGCAAAGAAAACCAAGCCACTCAACAAGGAAAACCAGTCCCTACAAATTTTTTATGGAAAACAAACCAAATAAAATCTAGTAGTTTAGCAAAAAAATTATAAGTTTTCAAACCTTTAGTTCTGTATGAGTAACAAAAGACTCCAAATCATTTTTTCTCACCCAAATTTTCTTACATTTGATTTTTTCATTTGTCTTATTGGTTTTGGATGATGTCTTGGCATTTTGATCCCTTTTTCTCTATTGGGCCCCTTGCTTTGACATATTTCTTGGATCAATTATTACATTTCTATGATTCCTCAAATATTCAAATAACCAACCCATTTTGTTATCATGTTGGTATTCAGGATAAACATGTGAATCTCTATGCAATTGAAAACAACGAGGTTTGATGAGACTTTTTATTCCACAATGATGACAAATTGGCCGAAATTTGTCTTGAGGAGCATATGCTCTCCTCAATTTTCTACAATTGGGTCAAATGTGCCCAAGAATTCCATAACAATGACAAATAGGGTTGAACTTTGACATATTTACCTCACTATGTGCAATGGCGGTATTACCAATCTTGGACTTTCCTTTGGTCTTTGCCGTGGGTGAAGGAGCAATGCCAAATCTATTTGTGGCCTCCCTTTAATCACTTGTGTTTGTTCTTGTTGGTTATTTTGTTAGTTGCTTGCATTGTTGTGCTTGTTTTGCTTATATAGGCTGGAGTCTTAAAAATTAGCTGGTTGAGAGCTGCCTGATTTTGTTTGTTCCACATAATGAACTTAGCTTGTTGAATGCACTTCTATGAAGCTCTAAGGGGTTTAAACCTGTTGAGGTAGTGGAGAAGATGCGGTAAATTTTTTTAACGTGGTGTGGCGGGTTAGGGGTAGGGGGGCATTAATGCTTTTCTACCAATAGTTAGGACAAATTTTCAACACTTACTGGTTTGAAGTCATATGGACCCTGCTTGGGTGGTTTGCTTATTTACTAATAGGGTAGGGGCATTAATGCTTTTCGACCAGTAGTTAGGACAATTTTTCAACACTTATTGGTTTGAAGTCATATGGGCCCTGTTTGGGTGGTTTGCTTATTTGCTTATTAGCAAATAAGCCAAATCCCATTTAAGTTACTTTGTTTGGGTGGATTTGCTTATTTACTTATTTGCTTATTTGACTATCCAGACGAGCTTATTTGGCTTATAAGCCGGCTTATTTGCTTATTTGACTATCCAAACGAGTTTATTTGCTTATTTACTTATTTTCTTATTTGGTTACCCAAACGAGTTTATTTGCTTATTTGCTTATTTTCTTGTTTTTTGTTTATTTGATTAGCCAAATGACGTGGCTCATTTTTTGGTTTATAAACCAATAAGTAAATAAGCAACTTTGCCCAAACAGGGCCATGATCTTCTGTTTTTTAACAAGTTCTTGTTCTTTTGTGCTGTTATGGATTTTCCTTCCTAGTATCTTTGTCTGATAAAAAAGGTGATAATGTTGTTTAGCTATGATGACTCTCTTGCACTATTGCTTACTTGGTAACGCATGAAATGACACACTTGGGTGTCATAGGTCAAGGTCATACATGAAGATATACCATGTTGCAGTTAAGTGTTGGGCATTTTAGATGTGCGCCCCAAAAGAATAGAAACAATGGTGCATTATGCATGAAATAAATCATGGTTATTTGCTGGTAATGCTTTCAATTTGTTTGGCACGATATTAAGTTTGTGCTACCTCTTATCCTATTAAGGGGAGTGATGAGGATGAAGTTGTTTTTTGGTTTTACGCATGTGTGGTAGTTTTGTACATTGTTAAGGGTGTTCTATATTGAGCTGTGAAAGAGGGGTGCTATTTTGCTTCTCTATATAAAGAGGGAGGAGTCATGGTTGTGTGCCCTAGCGAGAAGAAAGAGAGAGGGTGAGTGAGGCCTAGCAGTGCAATTGAAGAACGAGAAAGAGAGAGGTTAGTCCACCTGAAGCATCACATCGAAGCAGTCGATTGATGCTGGGTGAGCCCCACCAGTCGATTGAAGTGGTCGAACCAGTGGAAAGCATTGGTTGAAGCCTTGAAGGTCAGTAGCCTCTTTCTCTCTCTGTGTTCTCTTCTTCTCCTTTCTTCTCTCTCCAACTTCTCTCTTCTTCTTCCCTCATCCATTAGCCAATGTCTGTTTTTTTTAATCATTTTTTTAGCATTATGTTTTGGGCCGGCAGCCATTTTGATTTAGTGAAATAGTAGTGGCAACAAATAGTATAGTAAAAATAATAATTTTTTTAATAGATAACTGAATGCAAGGGAAGGATGAGGAAATTAAGAAAATATGGAAAACCTATTTTAAGAAATTATTAAACGAAAAATATGTGGAAAGATTTGAAGGAGAGGAATCTGCTATGAAGAGAATGAAATCAGGTAAAATTTTAAGACTAGATGGTATCCCTGTAGAGCTGTAGAAATGCCTAGGCGAAGTTGGAGTGTCTTGGCTAACAAAATTATTTAATAAAATTATAATGTCTAGGAAAATACCCGCAGAGTGGGGAGAAAGTATTCTAGTACCTATATATAAAATAAAGAAGATATTCAAAATTGTAACAACTATATAGGTATTAACTTAATGAGTCATACAATGAAGTTATGGGAAAGAGTGATTGAATATCGTCTTAAGCTAACAACAACAGTGTCACAGAATCAGTTTGGTTTTATGCTTGATAGATCAACAATGGAAGCAATCCACTTACTAAGTAGATTAATAAAGAAGTATAAAGAAAAGAAATGAGATCTTCATATGGCTTTTATAGACTTAAAAAAAGTCTATGATAGAGTGTCTAGAGATATTTTATAGTGGGCATTTGAGAGAAAGAGAGTGACAAAGAGTTTCGTTGCTGTGATAAGAGACATGTATGATGGAGCCACCACGATAATTAGATCAAGTGCATAAGAAACAAGTGAATTCTCGTTTACAGTAGGATTACACCAAGGATTGGCTTTGAGTCTTCATCTCTTTGTCTTAGTTATGGATGAATTGACTAAACATATTCAAGTTGATATCTCATGGTGTATGTTGTTTGTTGATGATATTGTCTTAGTGAATGAGACTAGGAGTGAAGTTAACGTTATGCTAGAAATGTGGAGGAAAACTTTGAAATTAAAGGGGTTTCGAGTAAGTAAGAACAAAACTGAATATATGGAATATAATTTTGACAATAATTGGAGTATTAATGGTGAAAAAGTAAATATTCAAAATCAAGAGGTACCTAAGAGTGAATATTTTCGTTATCTAGGTTTGATTATTAATAAAAATGGAGAGGTTGCAAATGATGTAACCTATAGAATCAAAGTTGGCTAGCTCAAGTGGAGGAGCGCTTCTGGAGTTTTATGTGTTCGACAGATACCTACAACATTAAATGAAAAATTTTATCGAATAGCTATTAGACCAGCGATTTTATATGAGACAGAATGTTGGGCTGCTAAGAAAAATCACATAAATGAAAAAGATTCATGAAATGGTAGTATTTGCACCAATTGAGGACAAATTGAGAGAAAATAGATTAAGGTAGTTTGCACACATACAGCGTAGACCGGTTGATGCAGTAATAAGAAAAGGCGACAAGATCATGAGTAATAAAAATACTAGAGGGAGGGATAAACTTAAATTGACATGGGGTGCGGTATTAAGAAAATATACGAATCTATTCAAATTAACTGAAGATATGGCTCTTAACAGAGCAGACTGACGTAAAAGGATTCATATAACCGACCCCAATTGATTGGGACAACGGCTTAGTTTGGTTTGATTTGAATGCATGGAAAAAATAGTTTTTTTTTTCGGGCCTCTTTAGGTGGAGGGAGGAGCAAAAAATAAACTACAATTAGACATATTACAAAACCCAAAAAAATGGACAAATTGTCTCGTGGGTGACTTGTTTAATATCGCTTGGGAAATACAGGGGGAGGAGGAGGGAATTTACAGTTACAATACAACTTTTGTCATTGCACTTTTATGGGTTCATATACTAGAGTGAAGGTACACTTAGCGAAGCTTCCAGGAAAGGGAATTAGTGCTTACAAAAGGGTCTCAAGGAAAGATCTTGCAGAGATGCAAAAGGCAAATGATGAGGCAGAGTTGAGAATGAAAAATGCTCAACTGAAAAGGGATACTTTGCAGCCTTCTGGCGTGTCATTAGGTGGCATGTACTCCACTTCGGAATTAAAAAGAAGATGAGCAAGTGAGAGTGGGAGTGGAAGTCTGAGTGGAACTCATCAAGCAATACATGGTATCAGTTAACTCTTTGTGAGTTGGAGTTTTGACACCTTTGACCAGAAAGCCCCCCTTTTGGTAACACAAGTGTTGACACCCTACTGAAAAATGTGGACACCCTTCTAAGACACCTTAGACCTCGAACCTGAACCACCATTATCCGGATCTCATGAGATTGAGACTCGGACCCTTTGACTTTTGACTTTGAGCCTTTGATCGAAACTTTATTTACTTAGCACCTTTTTATTGGACGTTGGACCGCTATTATGATTTGTGGGAACATTCAACTTGAAAGATAGGCATCAATTGCATAGTAAAATTGTAAGAATGTTCTATAAGCGAGATTGCCTTTTAACCTTGCAAGAAATCTTTATTTTGTTAGCTCTTATGCATTTGACCAAATCATAACATTATTGGATATTTACCAAATGTGTCGGACACGTGTCCCCAGCCTATCCAGCGCGTGTCCGACACGAGTAATGCTACAGGCACTCCTCTCACACACTCCTTCAGCTACTTCCATCATCTCAGCCGTTGGATGATGAGTTTGAAGGAGCGTATTTTATGTCAAACCCATCATCCAACGGCTGAGATAATGGGAGTGCCTGAAGGAATGTATGAGAGGAGTGCCTGTAGCATTACTGGTCCGACACTGGTATGCATCCTTTGAGGAGGCAGTCGTGCTTCATATGCTGTCACCAAACAACTAGATAGAAACCTCGTTTGTGTGTGATAAAACTGAAAATTAAAAATTAAGTATTAAAAGCTGAAGGTTGAATTATTTAAGCTGAAAAATTGTTTGATAAAAGTTTGAATGTTGAATTAAAACAAGTTATTTGATATGTACAATAAGTTGAATATAATTTTTTTGAATTTTCCTTTAAATTTTTATATTGTGGTGGTTGGGTGGAGGTGGTAGTGGGTTTATCGCAGTGGCGGTGATGGTGGATGTGGAGGGGGCAGCGGCAACAATGGCGGTATTGATAGTGGAATAGTGATAGTGACTGGTAACAATGACAATGATTGTGGAGGAAGAAGAATAATGGTGATGGTGTTTTCTTGTGATTGCCAGTGTATCTTTCAGTTTTATGTAGATTCTACCTTCTATTGGAGTGTCGAGCTTCATTATTTTATAGTGCTTCTGTTGATACCTTATGCGTTGGTTTCTTTGTACTCATTTCCTAATTGGTTAGTGCTCCCTGTGGCTCTTTTTAGATTGATTCATACGTTCGTAGCCTCGTAGGCATGCACTCCCAATTTAGTTCTTCCCATCCATCTCCATCAACAAGCTTATTCTTGCACTTGGCCATTTCCTATTCTTATCCTTATTATTGTTTCTCTATCCTTGTGTTCATTATTGAACTTGTGTCTCTGCAGGTCTTTGGAGACAAAGCTTTTCAGAAATACGGAAAGGATTTCATCTCAATGCATTTTTCTGATCAACACGTGGGTGCGCACAAGAAGATGCTAGTGTTCAAGTTTGCTCTCCCTAATGCCAATCACATGGCTGAGATGACTCGATTGGTTGCTCTTGTACCCTACTATATTGATTTAATTGGCCGATACAAGCTTAGTTCACAGGTGGGTGGCATTTTACTCATAGTTTCCACGTGGACCAATACTATAGATCTTGTCAAATTGTCCTGATATTTTAAGTTGTGGTCTGTGTAATAAAGGCCCGCTCCAAGACAGAAGCAACCCGAGTGAAGGCTGCTCAAGAGGTGTACAAAGAACTTCAAAATGCTAGGCAAGAAGCATTGCAGAAAAAGAAGGCTGAACAGAGAAAGTTGCTGGAGGAGGCTGAGGCAAAGCTCAGTGCTGAGGCAATTCGCAAGAAAGAGGCAAAAGAGCGTGCTCGCCAGATGAAGAGAACAGGGCCAAAAGTGAAGATGACCCGTGCTCACTAGATCTCCTGTTCTGTTTGCGCTATGCAATGCGTCAGTTCTTAGTTGTATCATCCTTTTCTTCATTTCCAGGTCAATTCTCATTTCCTACTCATATATAGATAAGATTCTGTACCTTGGTGGCTGTGTGCCATCATTGTCCACTGTACTTAGTCTTCAACATTACCACACCAATGTGATTTTTGAATGATAGTAGAATTCAATGCCGAAAGAAAATTTTATAGGCTGCCTTGCTTCTTGAAAATACATCTGACGATTGTTAGAAATAGATGCATTGTTTTGTTTTAGCAGCAGACATTATCTGTGCATTTGCATGTGTTGCCGATGCCTGTAATATTTGCAGTATGTGCTTCTTTTGTGAGTGAATGACTGACTGGTTTGGAAAATTGAAATTTAGATGTATAAAAGAGGCTATTCTGGTTTTTAGATGATCTCTTCGTGCTCGAGTATATGAATGTTTTCTGTAGTATTTTACCCTAAGAATTCTAAAATTGTGTCCAGTTTGAGCCCCCTATGTCTGGCTGGTGGAATTGGATTAGGAGATAAGCAATGCCTTGGGAATTGTGCATGCCTTTATATATACCCAATAGCATTCAGGGCTTGTTTAATATTATTATTTTTTTGGGGTGTTGGTGGTGGCAGGGGGGGAATTGGATAGCCTTAAAAAAAAATGTGGGCTCCACGTGTTTAGATTTCCTATCTTTTGATTACCAATTTCGTGTTAGTGTTAATTTTGCGGGATTGGACTTGACAATTCGGTAGATTTTAAATTGCCAATATCGTATTTATGCGATAAATATAAATGTCACTTGGTACTGAGTATCACTATTCAAATTATCTTTCTACCTTATTCAACGGTTGAAAGTAATTTTACATCTTTTATCTCATTCTTTAAATTTTACATCTCTTATTTTATTTTTTATCCTACTCTAATTAAATATGAATTAAAAATAACATAGTAGACATAATTCTATTTCATACTTCTATGCTATAAAAAATATATAGAGCTCCCAATATTACTAATTCCTTATATTCTATCTAACTATATTCTTCGAATTAAATTGGGCTTAGGATTATTGTACTATATTTTGTCAAATGAGATAAAAGTGTGACACCTTAAGCCAGGAAGCTGGGTGAACGGTTGGGGGCGTATGTAGGTAAATTTTGACATCGATCTAGCAATGTGTAGACAAGTAAAATATATATGAATGCACTCAAGATGCGTTGTAATTTTAGATCATAATTTTTGTACTCCTTGTGGACTAGGGATAACTCATGCTTAAAAGCACTTTTATTAATTTTTTTTTAAAACTAACTCATACATTTTAATATTTATTTTCATATTTCTCTAAATAACCCATGTCAAAAAAACACAAAGTAAATAATAAAAGAGTGTTATATATCAATAATCTTTCACAAAAAAGTCATATATTATATTATAAGTATTTTAGTTGAAACTTAACAACATAATTAGTATAAGTATTGAGAACAATATGGGTGAAGGATACGTGATATGCTTTTGAGGGATAGCACGCTGTTGTGCTCTCAATGAGCTTGGCTTCTAAATATATTTTTATGATATGATTCGTTTATTAGGTAAAACTCGTTGAGTTTGTTATCAATGTAGAAAATAAAGTTAATCTGATATCTGTATCTATGTAATTAGATTACATTTATTTACAATCCAATCATAATGATATATCCGGGAGCTAAGCCTACTGAAAGAAACACCAGCGTATTGTCCCTCAACGGCACATCACGCACCTCTCGTTCGGATACTATATACTAAACTTGGTAAAAAAGCTCATTAATTTTGAATGACAGAGATGAATAACATATTTTATAGATCGTAAAAGCACTTTCAACAAAAATTTAAATAAAATTTATCAAGAGTGTATCGTACATTTAACTAACGCATTGAAAATATTTACAATTTATACAGAAAAAGTCCAGAGAAGAGAGGGGGAAAGAGAGAAAAACCCAAAATGTACAGAGGAGAGAGAGAGAGAGAGAGAGAGAGAGGGAAACCCACCACCACAAAAGGATTCACAACTTATAGTTGTTAGAAGAATCATTTTTGGATGATGCTTTGAAACAAATGCTTAGACATAGCAATGGAAAAAACTGAAAAATGAGAAACCCAGTCAAATAGCCTTCTTTAAAATTAAAAATTAAAGCCTTCTTTAAAATTTAAACTTAAAGCCTTCTTTAAGATTTGAAAGCAAACATGTAGAAACAGAGAGATAGAGGCTAAACACACCTACGTGTACAAACAAAAAGTGAAAGCAAAAATACAGGGAAAAAAATCTTTCTCTATTGTTATTTGTATGGATATAGGTAAGGAGGAGTAGAAGGCCATTTAGCAAAACAGTAGGGAGGGAGAGCATTAAGCCAGTAAAAATAGAAAAAGAGAAGAGACTGGGGGAGAACCCTAATATATGATCGACATGAAGCAATTAACGAAATCGAAATCATACATACACAGTGGTACAATTTGCAGTCTGGTCTTTCTCAGCAACACAAAATATGTTTGGTCTGTCTTTAATGTAATGGAAGGAACCTGAAATCATTATGGCAAGAAATCAATGAACAAAAAAGAAGAGAGAGACTGCATGGATCACAAGCCCAGAGAGGGCGAAATAAAAGAACTATTAAAAAACGAAGAATACCGATTGTGCAGCCACAAAAGAAGAGAAAGGGGGGAAATAGTGAATTTACCTGATGGTTTTCTCTCACTCAAAAGATTTTCGGCCTAAAGGTTGGCATGAGAGAGAGGGTCTCTCTGCACGTTTATGCATATTTTTTGGTCTAGCTCTAGAAGCCTTACAGTTAAAAGGGTGTTGAGTAAGTAGAAATAAAACTAAATATATAAAATATACTTTTAGTTGTTATAGGAGTATGAATAATGGAGAAGTAAATATTCAAAATCAAATGATACTTGAGAGTAAATATTTTCATTATCTATATTCGATTATTAATAAAGATGAAAAGATTGCAAATGATATAACTCATAGAATTAAAGTGATTGGCTTAAGTGAAGAAGTGTGTTCGATGTTCTATGCAATCGACAGATACCTACAAGATTTAAAAAAAAAAAATTGTAGGGCACCTATTAGACCAACAATTCAATATGGGACAAAATATTAAGCTGCTGTGAAAGATCGCCTAAATAAGATAAATGCTGCCAAAATGAGAATGTGAAGGTGGATGTGTGGTGAGATTAGACAAGATAAAATTAGGAATGAAAAGATTTATAGAATAGTAGGAGTTACACCAATTAAGGACAAGTTGAGAGAAAATAAATTGAGGTGATCTTGTCACATATAACAACCAATTGATGCAGCAGTAAAGAAAAGTGATAAGATCATGGGTAATGAAAATACTAGATGGAGAGTTAGATCTAAATTGACATAAGATACCGTATTAAAAAATTATATGAACTTATTGAACATAACTAGAGATATGATCTTTAACAGTGCAAAATAATATAAAATAATTTATATAATTGATTCTAATTAATTAGGGTAAAGGCTTAATTTAATTTGGTTGAGCTCTAACAGCCTTACGGAGAGAGAAATAATCCCTCTTAACTGGTTCTTGCACCAAAAGGGGTGCGATGACAGAGAATGGCCAGAGCATGAGAAATAGGATTTTGGATAAAGG
>JAOTRH010000024.1:17631892-17642293 GCA_034768845.1 Heliamphora exappendiculata | reverse complement strand
ATCAGTAAATAAGAATTCCTCTTTATCAAGTGAGTCCCAGATCAGTTTGGTAAGCTCATTCCTTTATCAGAACAGGGGAAAAAAACAAAAAACAGAGGACATCTTATTATAAGAACTTACTCTTCTTCTGTCCTGAATCTCTATCATCAATGTACCCACACCCTACACATCAGCACTTTGTGGCTAAAAATCCAAATCACGTGGTTATGGATCCCCAAAAGATGGTCCCACCACCACCTTCCAATTATTAGGGTTCAACAGCTAAGCGATCGAGTACACGACAATACGTCGACTGTAGCAGTAAAACGGCGTGACTTATTTCACGAGAAGTTTTAAATGGACTGGCGAGGACTACTTGTGCAACGGGTAGATGCGATACGAAGATTGATCACACCTCGTCATTCATTTTGGGATTTTTTGTTGGTAAGGTTGTATACAAGTCGAGCCAGACTAGTCAGTAATCAGCCCAGTAGTTCTTCAACTGGAACTGGAATAGATCTTGGACGAGTTGGCGGTATGGAAGCTGAGCCAAGTCAAGCAAGTGTTGAGATTTTATTTAAGTAGAGCTTCAACTTGATGATGAGTTTCAAAAATGTGTTCAATCTTAACTTTTTTACCGTTCTCAAATAAGTTATATGATTGACTCGATCACGAGTCGAGTTCTATTAACTTGGATGTTTTATAGGGTATGAGTTTGTGGAGTGAGTCTTAAGGACCCGTTTGGCAACTCTAACTTTTTAGATTTTTAACTAAAAATACAAAAAGTCAATATAGTATGTTTAACAAAAAAAACTAAAACGAAAAATCAAATCACTAATTTTTAAAATATAATAATACTCATTATTCATAACTTATTTACTATCATTATTAATTACATATAATTCTTAATATTAAATATATAGAAGGGTAAAATTGTCTAATTTGAACATCAAGTAAAAAAAATTAGTTTTTTATCTAAACAATTAATTTTTAAAAAGTTAAGTTACTAAATAATTTATTTTGAATTAAATTTAATTTTTTAGCTAAAAATATTAATAAAATAAAAAAATTAATTTTTAAATTAATTGACAATTGGGCTCTTAAAAAAATTAACGAGATTCAACATATGTTTTAAGTTAGATTTGGTCACACAACGAGGGATTCTCGAGCGAGTTTTTTAACAAGCTGAACACCGAGTAGATTTGTAGTAGCTTGATTCGATTTACCTGCTTAATTGATGGTTGGTGAGGCCACTAAATTAGTTTTTGTTTGGAGGAATTTGAGTGATTATGAGTATACACTTTGAGCCCTTGTTTTTTTACGTAAAATAGTTTTATATATTTTTAAAAAATATTATAATTTTTATTATATATATTTATTTTTTATAAAAAAATTTACTTTTAAAATTTACTTATCAAAATATATTAAAAAATATCCATGTTGAATATAAAATTATGTACAAATAAAATTTAAAAAATATAAACTCTTTTTTTACTCAAAGTCATTTTAAGTTAAGTTTTTTTGACTTATTACCTTAAAGTTACTTTATGATTCACCAAATAAATTTTTTACTTATTCGGTGTAAAATAATTTTAAACAAATGGCACATATTGATAAGTAATCACCATTTTTGATAGTTTTTTTTTATAAAAGATTTTGACTAAAAATTTAAAAAGTTCAATAAGATGAAAAAAACCCAATTTAAGGCTGTCATAGTGGTTTTTTTTTTATCTTTAGAGAATTTTATAAAAAAAAAATTCAAATTGGTTATATTTTTATATTTATTTTATTATGATTAATTGAGTAAATAAACAAATTAGTCCAAAAGCTTGGCCAAACACCTTAGATTAAAGCTTGGAAGATGTGAAATTTTATTTGAAAAAGTTTAATGCACACCATATGGTTCACTATTTTTTATTTACTCAACAAAAATAAATTATTTTTGTTATTTTAAATTATATTTTATTATATAATTAAATAAAAATATTATATAAATAATATTATATTATATTTCAAAACTATCGAATAATTACTTAGTATCTCCATACAAAAAAAAAAAAAAACACACTCTCTCTCTCTCTCTCTCTCTCTCTCTCTCTCTCAAAAAAAAAAAAAAACTATTCTTGTCTGTAGCGCTTTTGGAAGATGTGGAACTTTACCTGAATAAAAGTTATGGGATCATCTTTTGATCTAAAGTTTATATTGGGGGGATTACACTTGCTATGAATTTAAACATGTTTTAGGAATATTATGGCTATGAGTTTAGTTTGTACTTTTGATTTTTTTTAATAATTAATATTTATCGTAACTTTAATCGCAATAAATACCCAAATCATAAAAAGTGCTTGTTTGGTACAAAAAAAAAACAATTAAAATATTAATTTTTAAAATACTCTATTTAAATTCTACATAATGGACAATACCATTTAATTTTTTAAAACAAATATAACTTTTTTACGCATTTAACGATGTTTGATCATTTTGAGATTCTACATGGATGATCAATATATCGAGAGCCTAAATTAAATAATTTAAATCATCAAAGTGTATTTAGCGTGGGTGTTATGCGTGCTAATAGTACATTAATGTCTACTATATGAGCTAGAGAAAAGCCTAATTCAAAAATAAATTCACTTTTAAGCTAATTACCAATAAGGCTTAAAAATTACTTTTAACTAAATAAATTTTTTTATTTATTTAACTAAAAAAAATAAAAAGCCTGCTTTAAGTTAGCAAAGAAAACCTATGGCTTCGTTTGATTATCGACTTAAAGTCATTTGGCTTAATGCCCAAAAAAACCATGTTTTCTTCATTTGGCAATCTAAAGTTTTTAGACTTTTTAATTTATTGGCTTTTTAGCTTTTTTTATTTTTTTTTCTTGTTACCTAAAAATATTTGTGTACATTTTAAAAATATTATAAATTCTATTATATATATTTATTTTTTTTATAAAAATTTACTCATGAAAATTCATCAAACAATATTAATATTGAATATAAAATTATTTTATTAAATTATTACTTTATTATTTTTTAATTTAAAATTACTTTAAGGCAGATGAATTTTAGCCTTTAGAAAATGAATTTTTAAACCACAAACCCATCTGTTAAATATTTATTTAAGATAATATTCAAATATTTTATTATACTACAAGCATTTGAATCAAGAAGTTGAAAGAAAGCAATTATTATATATACACATCTAATAAATGTGGAGAATGTGATGAAGGGCACAATAGTCATTTCATGAATAATAGTACACCAAATACCTAAAGTCAACACAACTTTTTTAGGTAAAGACTAGTATGAAATTTTAGGTTTGCATGCCTATCTATAGTCAAGTAGTCAACACGTTTTGTTAGGAATAATATGTTCTCCTTTATTTAAAATTATTTTAAATTATAAATTATATTTAGTAAATTATAGAAATAACTTTAAACTAAAAAATAATAAATTAAAAAATTTAGCATAAAATGAATGATTCTAAGCCAAAAGATAAAAAAAATATAGCTTCAAATTGTTATAATTTTAAAATTTTATTTTTATATAATTTTTTAATTTTATATTCACTGTGAATTTTGTTTAATAAATTTTGACTAGATTTCTAAAATAAATTTTTTTACAAAAAAATAAATATGTATAATAAAAGTTATGATATTTTTTAAAAATATAAAAAAATATATGTAAAACAATAAAAAAAACTAAAAGTTTTTATATTTACAAACGAAATTTTTTAATTTTTTTAACTTTAAACAAAAAGATGAAAAAATAAGTGCCTTAAAATTGGTTGCCAAACAAGGCCCATATCATTGAAATTGTATGTTTGGTCTGGAATATGAATTAGTTGCCATTTAGCGCACAGAGACTGGTTGGTTTGAAAATATCAAGATATTATTATAATATTGAACAAAAATATCAATTTTTATTGGTACAGTGAGTATTAATATTAATAAAATAGTGGGTATTGTATTGAGATTATCGTTATAAAATATTATATATATTTGATAATAATTTATTTAATATAATATAAATATTTATTTAAGATAATATTTTGATTAATTAGGGTAAGTTAATATTTAAAATTTTTAATAATAATTTAACATTAATAAATTTTAGAACACTCCATTTATGTGTTATTTGAAGTATAAATTAGAATATAAGAAAAAAGTAGAAACAAAAAAAAAAGTAAACATTAGTTTTAAAAAAAATTAAATATGAACATATTTGGTATTTTTCAATACAAACTGGTGCAGGCCTGTACGGATCGGTATTTTGATTCGTACATAACTAAATTATTAGCATGTCAATTTTGCTCTAAATTGGTACAATACGATATTAACAATTATACAATAAATATGTTTTTTTTATTTGTTTATTTGTTATTTATAAAAACTACATTCATTATTTATTATTTTAAATAAATGTGATCTCATCATGCAACAATCGATATTTGATTAATTTATTATTATTATTATTTTTTATCAGAGATTCAACTAAATATGCACTTACTATTTGAGTGCACACCGTAAGTACACCTCGAAGTTGAGCATAAAATTTTATAAATAAGAGTCAAAATTAAAATAATAAAAAAATTAAAATTAAATGACCGCATAACTTATCGTAAATTAATTATAATCAAAGATAAAATTAAAATAACTAAAAGTTTAAAATAAAATAACTAACTTGATGTACACCATAGCTAGTTATAAGTGTATGCAGTATAATTTAAATAAAATAACTAACTTGATGTACACCATAGCTAGTTTATAAGTGTATGCAGTATAATTTAAAATATTTATAATTAAAAATAAAATAAATACAGTAAAAAAAATGCACATTATGAATGGTAATGTTAGCGGTGACAGTACTGCGATAGTAAGAGCAAAAAATATTTTTTATCATAAAAAATAAAAAATATTTTCTACCAAAATTAATTTATTTTCAATTGATTTGAAAACGTATTTTTTGTTGACTTTTAATTTTTGTCGTACTAAATACCAAAAAATATGAAAAATATTTTTTATAAAATATTTTTTGTCAAAACAAACGAAGCCTTAAAATATAATCCAATCATAGTATAAGTTATATATGTTGAAAATATGATTTTAATAGCATTTTTTAAATGGATGATAAATTCGTTGAAGATGGTAATTGAAAGTTATCATTACAGGAGTGTGCCTTTTTTGTGGCACATGTTCTATTTGAATAGGTGTGTTCCTTCTATTGTGACTATTCTGTTTAGTCTGATACTTCTTTTATATAAATTGAGTTTATTTTTTAGTTTTTTTATCGTTAATTCATTGTATATTTTGTAACTGAGTTTGTTTAAAGAAAAAACAAAATATTATTTGATTTGTCAAATGCTCCGATTGCAATATTTTTATGTGCAATTTAAATTATTATATGATGAGAGATAAATATTTATAATATCGTAAGTGTCGTAACAAAATCGAAGTTGCCTTAAAAGATATAGTATTAAAGGTCCATCTTGATCTACTTTCATCGTTCAATTATATGACTTGTAAGTTGGGTTTGTAATTTTATTTTATTTATGACAATGCACAAAAATATAAATAGGGTAAGAATGGTATTTATTATTTTTGTTTTGAATTTGATTATATAAAATAAATATTTTTAAAAAAATATAAATATAATTAAAAATATAATAAGTCTAAACATTAAAATATTATATTTATTTTTAATTTTTCTTTTCAATATTTTACATTTTGTATTTCTAGTTTTATTAATTTATCAATTACTATTTTATATTTATTATATTATTTATAACTCTTATTAATATAATTCTCTTAAATATTAATAATTATTTTCTAAATATCTCCGTTCCTGTCTCATTCTTTGCTATTCTCCTAATATATTTTTTTGTTCCTACTCCGATCAAATAAAAAATAAAGACGAGAGAGCTCATTTCTAGCTCCACCCCATCTTATTGCCATCGACACATTTTATGTGATTTATTAAAAATTAGTTTTATGTTTATAAAGTTATAAAATTTATTATAAAAAATGGTAATACAATATAAGGGTTTAAAATTTTAAGTAAAGTAATAAATATAAATATTCATAAAATGGTGGGTAAGAAATCAAATCAGGAGGAGAAAACTTCCTTAAGGGAAATGCCTATGTCCATAAGCGCTTCGGTTCAGACCTAAGCCTAGCAATCATAATGTACGATCAATGTTGGAGTGAGTCTTATAAAAATTAATTTCATTTTAATTCGTAACGTGTTGGGAACACATATGAATTATGGGTCAAATTATTAAAATTATAACTACCCTTCATATACCTAACTGTCACACTTTTTTTTTTTTTGAAGATTATAAATTTGTTTGGATTTAATTGTTATTTATCTAAGAATTCTATAAATGTGTGATTTAAATACGGTATGTGTTAATAGTTCTGTTTGGATAACGATTCCTGTTCTTATGCTATATTATTTATTTTTATATTTGGTGAATTCTTTTTATTTTTAATTATACCTTCTAAAATTTTCTTCTTAAAAAAACAGTTTGAGAAAAAATATATACATAACTACAAAATAGAAAATAAAATGGAAAAATATTAGGCTTGGTTTGTAATAATTTTTGACTATTTAGATTATTTTTACTTTTTAAATTATTTTTATATTTTGATCAAGCGAAGTTTTTTTTTTATGATAGAAATGAATAATATTATTTTTTTACTAAAGATAAAAAATAAAAAAAAACTATTAATTTATTTTAACTTATTTTATTTTCTAAATGTTGTATATTTCTTTATTTATCTTTTATTACTTTTTTGATTAAATAATTTTTTTAAAAAATAAATATAAAATAATTTTTCCTTGCTTAAGAGGCGTCAATCAAAGAACGTGATTATGGGTCCCGCAAAGATATCAATTATTGCTGTTTGACAGCTAAGCAATTGTTGGAAGAATGGGAAAATATCATGTCAGCAGATAGACTTAGTGTACTTAATAAATATAATAATATAAAATAATCTTTTAATGGTTTCAAAATATTATTGAATATTATTTACATATTTTTTTATTTAAATATGTAACAAAAAAAATTTGCTCCATAAAATAACGTGGGTTTATTTTTAATAGATAAATAAGAGGCACAAGAGACAAATTTAGTATATATCGCATATTTTTATTTATCATGAACACTACGAAAATAATATTACATGATACTTTAAAAATATTTAATAATTTCTTATAAATATATATATGTCATGTATTTCTTTAATCTTACAAATTATTAAATACTCACAGAGTATTTACTATATAAGTAATATCATGTAAGTATTTCGAGTTATTTTTTATTTTTTAATTATTCAACAATGCGAGTTATCGTTCATAGAGTTATCGCGTTTAATTATCATATAGTTATCGCGTTCATACCGTAAAATTTAACATCACAATATTGACAGTAGGTACCATATATAATTTTCACATAATACTCTAGGAGTACTGAATAATTATTTAATAATTTTAATAAAAAAACATGCTGATTACGTATTATATGTGTAATTATTCAATAATTTTGGTTTAACAATGGCATGTCTACGTAATCTTCTTATCTATTTAGACGCGCTGCGTAAAATAATGTATGAGCATCATTCTCTAAACTAGGGTCGGCCCTCTTTTGGAGGGAATAAAGCAACCGCTTTAAGCTCCTAATTTTTATTAAAAAAATAGGGTCTCAAAATCTATAATATATTTTATTATACTTTGTATAATATTAAAAAATTAAAATTTCATTAAAAATAAGGCTCAGTCCAAAAAAAACTTAAATACAAACTCAAAACAAAGAATGACAATATTGAATGAATTGACAATATTATCTATTAAAAAAATAATAGATAAGCTTGACTATGAAATATTAATTAGTAATTTTGAGGTTAGAAATGCTAGAAAAATAGTATTTAAGTAATTATTTGTTATTATTGAGTCAACTTGTTTATTTTATTGTGACATTATAATTTTTTTTTGTTTAGTTATTATTTTAATTATAATTTAATTATTTGTGAAATATAAATTAATATAACCGTTATATCTTATTAATTGAGTGCACCATATTTATTTATTATTTTGATATTTTTTACCATCTAAATAATTACTCAAAGAAACGAGAACATGATATATATATATATATATATATATATATATGTGGGGCAACATTAATTCCACGTGCCGTGTGCATATTACCTATTAATCTGAACTCACTTGGGTAGGTCGAAGCTATTAGGCACGCATAACATAAAAATTCTCGATTGGAAGGTTTAAAGTTGGATTTTAAGAAATATTAGAAAATTTAAGTACATTATAAATTTAATACAAAATTAAATAAAGAGATAGATCTAATACAAGATATATTTTAAAAGAAAAAAATATACAACATAAAAAAAATTAAATAATCATCGTGTAAGTATATAAGAATCACCACAAATCTCAAAGTATATAAGAATAACTGCAAATCTCAACGACACAAGAACATTATTAAAAACACCATAAAAGACTTAGGCCCCATTTGAGATTACTAAAAAAGTTGATTTTTTTTTTTAAAACATAGCTTTTAAGTTGATTTGTTTAGTATAACAATGTTGCATTGTTTTCAAAACAATTAAAAAAAATTAAATTTTGTTTTTATTTTTTTCTTTTAACATTTGTTTTTTTAAATTATTCCAAATACTCTCACTTTTTTATTTATTTATTTATTTTATTAAAAATTAAATCTTTTAAAAGTCAAGCTTGAAGCTATTCGACCAAGCACTTAAACACAAAATATAAAAACTGATCACCCCCAACACCACTTTTATATCTCATTCAACTAAAATCATAGCCTCCACCTATTTTTTACAAAATAACTTATTAAAAGTTGATAGTAGCCTCATAATCTCAATCTTAACATTACATGTGTTTATTTATTTGTATCAATGACGTTAAGATCTGATTGTGATTGAATATCTCAACATTGACATTACTAGTGTTTATTTATTTGTATCAATTTAATGCACGTTATAACTGGTAAAATCTAAATGGGATAGAATGGTAAAAAATAAATAATGAAAGGTGACGTATGAATACAATAGAATGATGAAAAATAAATAATGAAAAGTGACATATTCACCAAATAAGTAAAATAAAATTCTGTTGTGTCATAGTTAATGCCACTATTTATTCTCAGAAAGTTGAGTAATTATTAAGAATATTTGTAAAAATTTCTCAATGTAATTTTTATTTTTATTTTTAAATGTGTGCCTCTTATTTAATGCAATTGTTGCTTTCTGAATATGGACCAAAAACATATTAAAAGAGAAAAAAATCTTCTTTTTTTTTTTTAAAGATTGTTTATGTAATGTTTTAGACAAATAAAAGAATTTGAGTGGCATAAGGATTTTATTTTTTGTCTACTACTGAATCCATAAACCTTATTGAATAAAAATGTCACATAAGTAATGTCATATAGTACTTTAGGATTATTTAGTAATTACTCCTTTAAAAAGATGAAAAAAATGCATTAAAAAATTTATATAGGTCTTTTAACTTTATATATCTTTTTGATAAATAACTTTTGGGATAAATTTTAATTTTTATAAATATCCACATAAAGTGTATCATGAGACTTGAGAGCAATCACACCTAATTAATTATCATACTCAGGCCAGGTGGTTCTAAAGAATCCTACAAAAGAATAGGAAAATAGAAAAAGAAATAAAAAGTAGAAATTTGTCCCATAATATTAGCCTTGATAGGGATGTATCAAAAACTTGTATTTAAAAAAAGTTTTTAAAAAAACTTATATTATTTGAAATAATTTCTTTAAGATAATTTTATTTTTTAACTTTTTGTTCAAATATTTTATATATCATTACTTTTTACTTTTAAACTGTAGTATTTAAAATAAGGACATGACTTCTTTTGTTTTTTGAGAGTAAAATTGATTTTTTAATTAAAAGTATCATAATTATTTTATTTAAAGAAAGTGTTTGGAATATTTATCGGGTTTTTTTTCCTTTAAAAAAGTAAGAAAATTAATATTTTTTAAAAATTACCAAATAATATAACTTAAAATTAACCTTTTAATTAGATAGCCCCAACAGGGAGTGTGAAGGATGTGAATCATGAAATTGAAGTAAACAAATTAACCTTTTAATTAGATTAGCCCCAACAGGGAGTGTGGAGCAAGCATGTGAATCATGAAATTTAAGTAAACAAAAACATCTCTAAACTGACCAATGTGGAGAATGTGACATTAAAAAAAACATACAATAACAATAATAATAACAACAAGGGTAAATTTCACTGACCCCTGGGGTTTTTGACAAAAAAATTTTTTTTTTGTGATTTTAAAAATTGTACTAACACCTCATCATATTTGATTTTAACATTAAAGAGATCTCAACCGTTACAATTTTCATTC
>JAOTRH010000024.1:17602732-17619307 GCA_034768845.1 Heliamphora exappendiculata | reverse complement strand
CATCCCCCCCCCCCCCCCCCGGCCACTTTCTTCTTCTTCATTTACTTCTTCTTAGCAACAAAATTAATGTGTATACAGGTGGCATTCGCTTAATGCCCTTCTTATAATATTGCTCCTACTTATCCAAAACAAAAAGTGAACGTAGGATTTCTTTTTATTTTTGTTTGCATCAACTAGGGAAGATATAAGTATTTCTTCTCCAGGCAAGCTCAAAAGGTTTAAAATCAAAAGGGTTTATTTTGAGTTTCTATATAATTGTAACAATGTGTTAGGACAAAGGGGATGGATTTCTATAGAAAATTGGAACTAAAAAGCGTGAGGATTCTCTCTCTCCTTCTCTCTTCATCCGTTCAAGAAATTGAAGGACGTGTCCTCCTAATCCTCTTGGATTTTTACTGACAAAAAATAGGCGGCTTTATCTTTATTTTCAAGTTATTTCTTAACTGTAGATTGTATTTTTGACAGATTGTTCTGTTACATTTGTGAGGGTTTTCAGCAAGAATCCACATATTAGAAAAACCAATCTAGATCAGAACTAGTTTATAAATTAGAACTAGATTGGATTTTACAAGAAATAGTTGAAGGGGATTGATCTTGAAAATAGACAGTACTGATTTCATGGATTCCAAAAAGGCCCTTAGCTTTTGTTTAAGTAACAAGAACTATATACACCCCAAGACAAACAATAAAAAGGTACAATTACATTAAGTTCAAAAGTAACCAAGAGAACTACCAATTTGTCACTCCATCCAAGAATCAGTATGTGGCTAGATTCAATGACTTCACTTTTCCCTTTACGCAATGAATCCACCTTCTCTGAGATAGCATCTGAAACAAGCCCTAACATCATGGCAAATATCAACATGCCTCCTGAACTAATAGAGATTGATACAATCCTTTGCCTTGTGCCAACAATGTCAGCATGATTTCCCGAGTCTGCCACAAAGGTCCAGGACTGCCAAAGAGATTCAGCAAAGCTACTGTCACCGACAGCATAAAGTGCCAAGCCACCAAATCCTATAAGTAATATAGTGGCAAAGAGAAGCGCCAGCAGCTTTGCATAAGGATAAACAGAGAAACACACGTCCACCATATATGCAATTCTTTTCTTCAAGGGAACCTCCTCCTTAGTATCATTTTTCCTCTTTGACAGATTCTTTATCCGTGGAACGTAATCAATATATTTATACGATGCAAATGGCATGATGAGAGAAAATAAAACAGTATATAGAGCAATAGTTCTACTGTCAGTGATGCCGAAAGAAACGAATGAGCTCTCATTTCGTGGTTCCAAAACTTGAATGTCGTCCTTATAAACAACATCTTTGTGGTTACACCATCTATGAAGGTTAATATTCTCTTCCTGCAAGTAAATTACCACTAATTATAAAAAAGCTTTAAAAGACTAATTGTCTATTAATCAAGAAATCATAATCCTCAGGTTGGTTGCTGAGAAATGAAATAGCTGACAAACAAATTCGGATCTTGTGCACTACTTAGCTTTGGTTGAAGTTGCAGAAAAATCAAGATTCCATAGTTCAATGTCTTTTTCTTTGTTTCCATCAATCCCTCGGCAACCAAATCAAGTACAATGTGAGTTTAGATTTGTCTGGAAAGATCAAATACAAATACCTGAAGTTTTTCGACTTTAGTTTGCAAATAAATTGTATAAGGCACAGCTACTATACAAGTAAATCTGAGCTGCATAGAGGAATCAATCACATCAATCAGAAACATAACATTAAAAACAGCAAGCCAAACAAAAACTCATTTGATGTTTTCTGGCCAATGCAAAAACAGCTAAATGAATTCAAAATGCTCAACTCCGCCTCGAAAAAAGTATAAAACTGGCATTCAAAACGAAAACGAAAGTAAAGAATGACAAACCAAAAACGTGATCCCAGAACTCTTAAATCTTCCAGTTTTTGTCGCAATTGAGCGAGTAGCTGAAGTAGGGGAAGAAGGCGGCGAAGAAAAAGGAACCAAAACTTGAACCGGCAACGGCGTCATTTCTTGCTCCGCCTTCGCCTTCGGCTTCCGCTTCCACTCCGGCACTGGCGAAACCAGCGGTGCACCAACTGACCGAATCGAATCCGCCTTCTTGTCACTTCCAGCGTCTGAATTCGCTGAAACGAAAGCGCTACGAGCCGGCGAACGAGACGACACCTCTTTTTTCTGCAACTTAGAAGACTTAACCGTGTCTCGACTCCGAGCAGAGTTGTCGAGAAATGACGGATACATCCTATCGCGATCGGAGAATCCCCCACCCTCACTCCCAAACAAATCACTGTTTCCGGATCTGTTATCGAGATCGGATGATCGGTGAGACGTCGGCGGCCAGGTGGAGACGTGACGGCCGGCCGGGAAAAGTGGGCCGGAGAAGTGAGAAGTATGATTATCGTCCGAAATTGTATACGATTTCTTGAGAAGAGGCCTTTCAGCTGTGTTAGGGCTAAAATTATGGTCAGGAATTGGCTTCGAGCTCGAGTTCGGGACACCATCGCTCTGAAGCATTCTGAAGAAGCAGAAAGACGGAAGGAGAGTTGAATGGGCGAAGTAAACTTTTCACTGAACTAGTGATTTGAGGAAGAAGAAGCCAAGAGAGATCTGATTGTTGGACTTTGAAGCGAAGAAGAGAACGAAAATCGAGAAGTGGCGAATCGGACCGACTGATTGGTGCGTGGATAGTCCCAAAGAAAGGAGCCCTTTTTCGGGTCCGTGCTTGTCTCGTACTCTGCTCTTACGTGAAAACGTCAAAATTCACATATTTAAATCATAATTATTAATTGATAAAAAAAAATCATAACTATTAATGAAATAAATTTTAATTTTTTTGTTTTTTTAATTTATTTTATTTTTTAGGTAGAGTATTTTAATTTTTCACATCGCGGAGAATCAAAGAAATAAGAAAAAAAACTAAAATTAAAAAATATTTATTAAAGACAAATAGTGATCTTTTTTTACTTTTTTAGGTTTTTTGTTTTTTGTTTTGTTTTTGGTTAATTTTTTTACGTTTGAAACTTATCTTTATGAGTAAAATAAATAAATAAATAAATATTTTATTTATTTAATTAAATAATAAAAAATTAGTAAAAATAAAAAAAATAAATGGGATGGGCATCTTATCAATTTTCCAAACTCAATAAATGATGAGAGGAGCACCAGAAAGTCGACTTTTTACATAAAAATTTAAATAAATAAATAAAAACATCTTATTGAATTATCTTGAATGAACGTCTAATAAGTAAATTATTAGATTAAGTCAAATGCCTATTAATTCATAAAAAATTCAATTCGAGCGAGAACGCAAATGGGAGAGGCAATTGTTCTGAATAGTAAAAAACACTTTTTAAAATTTGGTCAAATTGATCGAAAATCTTAACATAAGTAACGAGTAAAAATTGTAAATGGGATCCATTTCGGTCAAATTGATCAAAAATCTTACCATAAGTAATGAGTAAAAATTATAAATTGGATCAATTATGTCTTATCGATAAAAATTTATATTATTTTTATCTTTCGTGTAAATTTTATTTTATTGTTAAGACTTTAATTATTTATAATTTTTTTTTCACACAAATGAACTGACTATAACAGTAATGGACCTAAAAATTCAGCTTCAAGTAACTTTGTTGACTTTAATAATATAAATAAATAAATATTTTTAAACAAACAAAATAAAATTTCTCTTAACATTATTTAAAAATTTAAAATATGAGTGCAAAATAGACATTTTAAAGAAATTCCATCGCTCTTTAACTGGTTTGAACCGACTTTTAATCCCTTGTAAATAATTAAAAAAATTATTTGTATTTTAAATAAGATTTAATTTTTTAAAAATATATATAATATTACAAAAAAGTAAGTTTTTTATATTTCACTTCTTTTGTATAAATTTTTATTTAGAAATACTTGTTTTTTAGACCTGGCAAAAGAAACCTAAATTAACTATCAATCAATTTATTAGGAATTTCAAAAAATAAACAAGAAACATTTACTACCTATTTGGCAGTTCCACTTTTATTGCAAAACTAGTGTTTGGCAGATGCTTTGCCTGTGCTAAATTAATTGTAACCATATACAAATATAATTATTAATATATAGTTAATTTTAATTAATTTTAGATTTTAACAGTAAATATTATAATGTAAAGTATCATATTATAAAAGTTAAGATTACAAATATTTATAATTATTATGCACAATACTTTCATCACTAAAATTACATGTGCTTTAATAATCATTACATTTCATCTCTTATATATATTGGCCCCGTTTGGTAAACTTGCTTATTAACTTATTTGTTTATTTTACTTATAAATTTACTTATTTAACTTATTTACTTATTTTTATCTTTTTTGAATTTTTTTTATATTTTGATCAAAATTTTTTATTTTTCCGACTCGTTTCAATGAGATGAGTCTAAAAAGTATAAAAATTTGACTAAATGATAAAAAAAACTATTTACAAACAAAAAAATTAACTTAGTCAAACTTACTTATAAGCAAATAAGCAAATTTAACCATACAGGGCCATTGTATTGATAACATACGCTATAAAACATATGTAATAACAACATTTGAATTGAAATAATTATATATGAATTAATAAATAAAATTTGTTAAAAATATTATCGGGATTAAAGCAAAAAAGACAAAATTAAAATTTTTTCTACTAATTAAGGATAAATTTGTAATTTTATCTCAAGAATCATAGGATAAGAAACTCTTGTTTCTTCTGAATTTTTATATAGTTAAGATTGTGACAGTAAATATCATGATATAAAATATCATATTACAAAAATTAAAATTAAAAATATTTGTAATTATTATACATAATTAATTATTATTAATATTTTCATTATATAATTACATGTGATCTAATAATAATTACAATTAATATCTTATATATATTGTATCGGTAACACACGCCTCTTAAATATATGTATAAACAACATATGAATTGAAATTATATATGAGTTAATAAATAAAATTTATTAAAGATATTATCGGGATTGAAATAAAAAGTTAAAATTACAAAAAAATTTATTAATTAAAGGTAAATTTGTAATTTTTTCAAAAACCATAGGAGGAGAAACCTGGCTGCCTCCGGCTTTTTATATGGTTAAGAAATTGCATTTTAGACCCGAATGAGTGGATAATCTAAAGTGATCCTTAATTTTATATCGAGGTTACGTTTGGCTTAATTTTTTAAAAAATATTTTTATTTAAATTATTTTAAAAAAACTAACTTATTTGGCCTCTTACTATAATTAATTAATTTTTTCACATTTTTTATATCTACTTTTTATTAAAAAAATTAAAAAATTAAAAAATTTATAAAAAACAATAAGCCACACGCTGACTCAATTTTGAATATAGGTATGCAATGCTATTTTATTATTACATTTGATGGGCTGCGTAAATAGTACTTACTTTTAATTGATTTAAATGATAAAATTCATCATACATTTGACGGTAAATAATACTTACCTTTTGATTTATTTAAATAATAAAATTTATCATACATTTAGCAATAAAACTCACAATTTAAGCTAACATTAAAGTGAATGAACAAAAACTTAATATTCTTTACATTGCTCAATGTGCAAGCTTTTAAAACGTTGTTATTGAACCCGTTTAGGTAGACCTTATTTATTATTATTATTTTTTTATTAATAAATAAGTCAAATTTTATTTAAGCAAATTTGTTTAAGTAATTTGTAACTTATTTAATTATAAGCTAACTACCCAAACGAGCTTATTTATTTATTTACTTATAAGTCAGTTTATTTGACTTAAAAGCCAGCTTATTTGCTTATTTAGCTATCCAAACGAACTTATTTACTTAATTTTAACTTATTTTATTACTCAAACAACGTGACTTATTTTTTAACTTATAATTCAATAAACAAATAAACAAGATTATCAAAATAAGACCATTATCAACCAACACAATAGATACTATCTAAGCTCAACCAGACATCAAAATAAATATTGGACGCATATTCAGGCTCTGTCTGTTTCGACGTAAAATATTTTAAGATAAAATATTTACTTATTTTTTTTATTGTTTAGTTAGATAATATATATGTAAAATATTTTTTTAATAAAATATTTTATCTCATTAGACCAAATTTAACTTATAAAAAATTAATTCGTAAATTAATTTTAAAATTGCACAATCCAAACATTCCTATTCCTTCATCTAATTCTTATAACCTTTTGAGAACTTATGAGCTTTTGTTATTCTCATAGCAAACGAGAATATCTCTGGGAAAAAAAAAAAAGATGATATGAGAACCAAAGGATAAAAAATATATATATAGAGTTAGAGATCATATATAATAACGATCTTTTTGATTTTTTTTATTAAAAATATTTTCAAATGTTATCTAAATATCAAAAAATACAAGTAAAAAAATTTATTTTTATAAAATTATTTTTCATGTAAAATATTTTAATTGAAACAAACGGGACCATAGTTAGTGTGTATTATTTTATTGGAAAATTGCATAGATGGGCCTTCTTGAAAAGGACGCCACTAAATAAAACCAAAGTAAAGTAAAGCCACAAAAATACTATTAGAACAAGAATTAGGATTGTGCCCCAATCAATTAGAACTAATTATATGAATCATTTAATTCATAAATATCTAACGAATTTTTGATGGAACCGTACAACCGCCACCCAAGTTGATCTCACCGCTGACACCGGAAAGAACCCGCCACCACCTCCATCCCTCGCTAAATGATGTACAAGGGGGTCGTAACCTACAAACACGAACCAACCGCAACCACCGCGCTGTACTCTGCGGTGGCATGCTCGTCACTTGGCGTCAACTTCGGAAGTAGCCAGCGAATCGGAGGGATCAATGTACTTCCAAAAGAAACCCAAACTGCTGCCCATTATGTTCATAATCAAGGCAGACATGGCGGCGGGCAGCGCCACCATGGGCGACGTGAAATGAGAGGTTGCTAAAACCACACCTAATGATGAATTTTGCATGCCAATCTGAAATAGATGAATATAGAATGAGAGTTTCCATAATGCATTACACTCTGGATAAAATCAACCAGTAAGGACCTTAATGCCATTTTTAGATCTTGGATTTGTGGAGAGAAAATGTAAGAAAATGCAAAACCTATAGAAAGAAAATGAAGTGAAAGTAAGTTATAATAGATGAAGTAAAAGAATGTTCTCTCTTTTGTGGTTGTATGAAGGCCTTGATTGGCAAATTTAGCTTTTTAGCTTTTTGGCTAAAAATATCAAAAAGCCAAGGTTACCCCCGCCTAGCAAAAAAGCAAAAAGTTAAAAAAGCAAAAAATCAAATCAAAACACAAACTCTAAGCATATTCTATTTAAATTCCCACCACTTTTAAAATACAATAATACCCTTTATTCATAACTTATTTACTATTACTACCAACTATATATAATTGTTAATATCAAATATATAAAAAGATAAAATTGTCCACTTTGAACAAAAAGTAAAAAAATTTGCTTTTTACCCAAACAACCAACTTCAAAAAAACTAACTTAAAAGCTATGTTACCAAACAACCTACTTTTAACCCAATTTAACTTCTTGGCTAAAATCGCAAAAAAGCCAAAAAGCAAGCTTTTAAGCTAATTGTCAATCGGGGCCTAAGAGAGTGAGAAGAAAGAGAATAGACATATTCTCAATTCTCTTCTATTTATTTATTTTATCTTGACAAATCCAAGATCCAATATAAGTGCAAGCAAGGTTCTAAATGTCATCATAATTTTTCAAGTCACATATGATGAAAACATATTTACAATTTAAATACTTGAAAGGCGCGAACTGTTCAGTGCCAATACTGAAGAAGAAACATTGAGGTCAGATGTATTTCGGTATAATTTTTTGGTCAGGGCCGAAACACATTTGAAGACAAGTTATTAAAGCTTTTGATTACACATAAGAAATCAAAATGATTCGAACCTCAATTGATATTGCTCGTCGTTGTGGTTCTCTAAACCCAGATATAGCTGCCGAAATATACCTGCAAATAAAGATTCATACGTTAAGTATAAATCTTAATCAACTAAAATAAGAAAGTGAAATCCTGAACATGAAAAGAAAGTACTGGTGTGCAAAGACTAAAGAGGGAGAACTGGAGAGCATTCTGCTGCATTGTCAAGATCGAAATCCTTCTGCAAACAGTAGAGTCAAATACAACAGAAAGATGAAGCTGGAGTGTAAGCTGGAGTGGTCATATTGCACCAAAGCATGGTGGGGAAACGGGAGCCTGGTTTGAAGAATTCAGGTCATAAATTTAAGATGAAATTCTACACCAGAGAAGCTAGTGTGCATTGGAATGTGTAATTTGGGAAGCCAAATGCATCTCCCTCGCAAATTGGTAGCCGGTACAAAAGTTGACTCAAAAAAATCAGAAATTCAGATTGGTCGGAAGCATTGCATGCACCAAGATTTGCCAAGAAATTGTAAATTCATATTCCTCAGAGTCATTGCATGCACCAGGATTTGAGACAAGTTGCCAAGTCAGAGTAATAAACTAAGAATGAATAATTTCAGAGTTCGATTAATAGCCAAAAGTGTTACACGGTGTAAGGTGAATCTCATCCCCTAAAGCTAGCTATTGAAATGAGGGTGCTCTGATACTTATATACTGCATATTACATTTGTACTCGAGCGATGTAGAATTTCACTCTACACCTTCCTTCACGTGCAACGTACTCACTCGGCAAGCACCTGATGCGTGTAGGCAAGGGACAAGCGCCCTATCCGTCCCTTATACTTCAATAAGATACCATATTATACAGTTTTGGTAGAACTCAACCCTAAAATCTAACTATTGAGGTGAAAGTTTCATCATACTTACATATTGCACATAATTTTTATACTCGGACGATGTGGGATTTCGCTTCACAAGAAGAAGTCTTGCATGTTACTAAACAAGCTCCAATGTCTATGTATTGGACAAAAGAGTTCCGCAATTCAAAACAAATGGTCCTTAATATTTCATACACAAAATATAATAATCACGAGTTCACGACTTATATTTTGTCTTGTAATGCACTATTAGTGGACGGGGCAATGAAGCAATATAGCCACATTCAAGGTTATAAATGGAAAGGGGATGGGAAAACAAAATGGATTCAACAGAGGAATGTCCTTTGGAAAAAGGGTTACAAACTCAGCGAAAGGAAGAATAGAAAAGTACACTCAGGTTCAAAATGCCAAGGTAAGGAAACCACAACATAATCACAAAATATAATTTTTTGTAATCAACTTTAGAGCAAAACCTTGGTAAATTAGCACAACCGAGACCCCAAACTTGTACCACAACGTAGACCCAACCTAAATGCAAAGTTTCTCATAACCAAATTGAAAGAAAAATTTCAGCACAATGTTGAGGTAGGCCAAAAATCATGTGTCCCCTTAATATAAAATAATTTACAAGTATGACAAGGTATAACAAAATTAATACACATTTTTTTTTGTTTTCTTGATTAGTAAGATAATATAAAAAGGGCACAAAGTGTGCCACCCACATACAAAGGGGAGAAGACAAAAACTCCCCCACAAAATGGGGCTATCTTAACCTCAACAAAACGTGGGAGAACTAAATCCACTCATGGAACCTACAAAGTCTCTGAAAAGTAACACAAAGATAAAGACTATAAAAACAACTGATTCCTAGGCTAAAGGGGGGCTCCTCACTCGGACAACCAACTGTGCATATCACGCAAAGGAGCACTCCCTTCAAAAAATTTTAATGAGGACTCAGCATCGTCGAAATATCTCTTGTTCCACTCCAACCAAACAAGCCACATCAAACAAAGAGGTACCAAAAACCATGCTTTCTTTATATTCCTATGCACTCTCGTATAGCTATCGTGAAATCAAGAAAAAAGTACAAACCACAAAAGAACAATATACAGCCAAAACATAGAAAGGATGAACCTTATAACCATTACAAACACAAATTTTGGTATTTCCGCACAAAGTAAGAATTTTGAGATTAAAAGAAAAACAATAAAGCAGGAAACTCTTACCCAACAAAAAATCCTGCAAAATGCAATAACAGCACCGAGAGTAGTATTACCCCAAGTTCACTAGATAGAATTGCTTGAGCATGAAGAAGAGGTGACGCTTCAGGTGATAATGATGCAAGAAGCATAGAGGATTTCAGACGAATAACATTTTCTGAGAACACACTGACAGATGGCCAGAAGGTAACCGAATTAATAAGAGAGAGAGACAGAGAGAGTCCTCGAAAACCAATGTAACACCACTTAATCAGATAACTAAAACCTGCATGCAAGCAGCGATGAAGCTAGAACAGCAAGCAGCGGTGCAAAAGGTATCACTACTTTCACAGCTGCAGGAAATGTGCTCTGCGCATAGGAACCTAGCAGAATTGGAGCAACAACCACCTAGACCGGAAATAAAGAAGACCAAGATTCCCATAAGAGAATATATGGATATAAACTACAAATGTGGAAGGTTCCATGAGAATTTTATTCACCTGCACGGTGCTTATGGAAAGCTTAACAGCATCCACAGGAACATAAGTTCCTGCCAGAATTTTAGTCAAAAGAGGAGTAAGAAACACTGCTCCAAGCGTGGTACAAACCGTCATTACAATAGATAGCGGAACATCTCCTTGAGCAATTAAAGTAACCTGCAACACTAATTCACAGACAGAGAAATGAATAGCAAATTTGCACCACTGTTGATGATTGTCTTTGGCTACTCGTGTTAATAAAGAATTGATATAAGGTTCCATGCAAGGTTATCAATATCATTCTGGCTGGACTAGACGCCCAACACTCAATTCTGTTTTGTCCAAATTACCGGACAGTTCTGAGCATACTAGGTGTTTCTGGCAAGTTTTGGAAGTTTTTCCCGGAATTTCCAGCATGTACCAGGAAATCCTTTTCAGGCACTTGATTGTTATGGTTGGTTGTGTATCATCTAGAAACTTATTTTGGATATGAACTAGACAATTGTACGTATTTTAAGCCTTTTTAATTTCTTGAATCTTATGGTTTGTCGTTCTGAAGTTTTTAGAGCTTATATTTTCTCTCTCATGGCTCCAGATGTGATGTTGAATGTCATATCATGTGCATCAAGGTCTCTAACTACAAATGAAAATATACAGTACATATAGCGATAAACCCAAAATGATGCACTGGTACGTACCGTACCAATATCATCAACAGTATGCTAGCTGGTATTGGATTGACAGCTTTGGTTACATGTGAACATAAATTTATAATGTGTCCACCACTTAATAGTGAAATTTCCTAATTCAGATTGATGCTCATTTCCAAGGCTATTGAAAGGATGTAGCAACAAAATTTCTCATATGCAAATTTAGGTTTACACAGAGTCCATCCCTCCTAGCATCCCAGTTGATGGGATTTACTTTTCAGTAAAATCCAGTTAATGGAACATCACAAGATAATATCATTGCTTCATTTTGTTTTGTTTTCTCATTTTTTCCTTCTACATTTGCTCCCCGTCTTAGACATTGATAAGTGTGTGTGTGTGTGTGTGTGTGTGTGTGTGTGTGTGTGTGAGAGAGAGAGAGAGAGAGAGAGAGAGAGAGAGAGAGATCATAAAGGGAATAACATATAAATATAAGATATTTACATCCAAGTACCATACTGTTCTCAAAACTTCATATTGTCCATACTCTTCTCTAAAAGGATTCTCTGAATAGAACATGTGAAGGCTATTAGTACACCTGTTAAAGTAAATATGACTAAATGCTGAGTTATCCTGGTTTTCAATAGAAAAAAGGTAAAAGTGCCAGAAGTTTTAATGAAGATTAAATTTGGACAGGTAAGCACATTGACCAAAATTTAACAATTTGTCATTATTTTATACGACATAGCAAATTAAAGGGAAAAAGAAGGCAGAAAATGGCATTAGCTATCAATGGGTTATGCTAAGAGCACATCCATAACTTGTGTACACCTAAGTTGCAATTATGAACTTTGAGCATAAGTGCTAACTTTATTAGCGCATTCTTCTGTTCCTTACCCAAAAAAAAAAAAAAGCGGATTCTTCGGCTCAGGTGTTAAACAAGTTCAGATTCATAAGATGTTGAACTTCCCAAATACTACTTGCTGGAAATTCATTTCCATGAAGTTTGAAAACTATAATTGCTACTAAACTTTAAGAGTACTTCTGTTTTAGGGACATTTTGCCACAGAGATAGTTCTCGTACGTTTTGTACAGAATGCAGCTTCAAATGACATCCTTTTTTCTACACCTCTGCTATAGATGATGTTTATCCATCCAAAGCAGGATAATCTCAAATAGCTGGGACAACACCGCATTGTTCTGTCAAATTGAGCTTTATAGTGCAACACTTGTTCAAATGGTTCAGCATGCTCAAGTTCTTGAAGCAACTGATGCTAAAGCCAATAATGAAGGATTTAATGTTTGTTTTAAAATTTCCAAAACTTTCACAAGATTCCCTAAGTTGATTCCATTTCTTAATTAACTGAAGGTATATCTAAGTTGAAATCCACCAGATTGACTTCATGTTTGTAATATTTGGCTACCCAAAAGTTATATGTTTATCTGAGCCAAAAAAACCAATTAACAGCCACATATGCCACCCTCTTCGGCCTACTTTGGGTTATTTGGGGACATTCCTTGGGCCATGTTGGGGCATTCTCTTGGCACACGAGGTCAAAGTCCCACGCACAGTACCAACACAAAGAAGATGAAGCCGCTAAAGAGGTAAAATACTATGGATATTGTGTCAGATGTTGCGGTAAAACGATCGAAATGAGATTGTATCTTTGTGAAGGAATTGTTTATAACTACAGAATCTCCAAATCCTGGCTCCTTGAGCTTTAAGACTACGATTGGTTGATTCGAATGACCAGTGGAATGGAATGATGATTTCATCGAATACTCATTCCAATGTTTGGCTAGCCAAAATTGATGAAATGTCAATTCCAAAAGTAATCACTATTTTTCCATTTAATTGGATAGGCATTCCAACACAGATACTAAGGAATTGTCCCTCCATTCCTGTACAAAATCATTCTATTGAACCAAATAGTACCTAAAAGATCTTATCTCACCCTGAATGATGAGCATAATTCGAGAGAAATAAACTTTCATTAAGTATCTACATTCAATGTCTTTGTATTATCAGTCCGAATCATTTTATAAATCATACAGGTATTTCACTCATTTCAAAGGTACCTAATGGAGGCTTGGTTGTGAGGCTGTTCAACCAATAAAAATAATCAAGACATCTTCATATAATTATAAGGATAAATTCTAAGGAAATCTTAGTCATACTAATTATAAAAGAAATCTAAGAAGTCAAAAAGTAGTAGCTAGAGCACAAGTCTTCAACTTTAGGCAGTGTTAGGGAGAGGTAATATGTCAGCAATCCTACCTGTACTTTTTGTAGGAGGACTGACTTATGTTGCTAATACCGGCACCACAAAATTTGGGCAGTTTAAGAAAACTAAAAAATGGGGAAAATTAAGTGCATAGACAACAAAGCAGACGTAAAAATAGAACTGGAAAGTTTGGGCAAGTTTCTCAAATTCAAGACATTCTATGCAAGCAAATCAACGCATTCAATAATTAAGTTAGCATGATAGATAAATAAGATAGGATAAGAAGGTATCTTACTACATTGGATGCAGTGCCTCCAGGACAACAAGAAAGCAATATTAAACCAACTGAGACAGAAGGAGGAAGCCCCAAGGATTTGCTAATGATCATTCCAAAAGCTGGCATAATTGTATATTGAGCAACACATCCAAAAAGTATCTGCTCAATGTGAAAACAAGGAAATTGTGAGGTACGCAAATCTGAATGTAGCCAAGCCTTCCTATAGAATAATATTGAAGCCCAAATTTTCTTGGTCAAACACTTCATTACTGCACAGAAAATCAATCAAAATCCCTCACACAAAATTTCGTTGAATAGTTGGACTCAACTACAAGTTTGTGATTTTTTCCTTCTTCTTCATCTTCTTTTTTTTGGTGGGGGGGGGGGGCGATTTGTTTCTAACTGTTATGACAGAAACCACAGCAAAAGGTTTTGGGCACACACGTATAGAAGTGACTACCAAAATGCACGGCAGAAAACGAAAACAACAAATAATGAAGAGAAATACACAATCACACACAAATACAAGATTTACACGATTTACCCAAAACTAGGGAGTTGTGGCGAGTTTTCACAATAAAGGGCAGAATACAAACCCCAGTCAGGTCATAAGGAAAAGTGGGTCTAAAGCGCTCCAGCTAGGGACTATCGGCCTGATCCTCCGCTCTGTGGACTAAGTCTCACAAAAAAGAAAAAGATTAAAAAAATACTATTAAAACTCTAATGTCAAAAACGGAATGGGGCATGAGTTGGGCCCAACAAGACCAGGCTTCACACACATAACATAAAACGCTATGCCACTTAAGAACTTTCTCATTTATTACACCAAAGAATAGATAGGTTTTTTTTCCTTGAAAATGCCAATTGGATTGTGTCAAAAGGCTTGTAATAACTAGTTCCAACATGCATCATCATCATTGAAGTTAACAAATCCTATTGGCTACCACAGTCCAACTTACAAAAAACAATCTTGAACATTTTCTTAGAAGAACACAGACAAAATTCAAATAATAATCAAACATTACATATTTAAACATCGCCCTAACATCAAATATCAACTTTCAACCATCAAACATTTAGGGTGGGATGTCCATAAACTCGCAAAAAATGGCCTTTTCATGAACAAAATGAACAGAAAAACCAAAACTCCCCGTCCCTGCCTAAGGTGTCCCTGCCTAAGGTGTTGGCTTAACTAGATTTCAACATATTTTGATGATAACAAACCAAAGTTTCTAATTGTGCAAATTGCGTGTGTTCACAGAACTTTAATGACACAAGCACAATTGAGAAAGCAAAATTGAAGCCATGAAGCATGAAGATCATATTCAAGTGGCTAAGATCCATGGAGCACGAGAAAAATCAAGAAGAAAAGAAAAAGACTTGAAGGACTTGAATATTTTCTAAGTGTAAATGTACTAGGACCTATGTAAATTCACACACCATTAGTTATATGTGTGAAAGCTCATAGGAGGCCTTAGATGGACCATAGGTTTGTTAAATATTTCATAACAAATCATTTTCAAAGTATAAAATGTGTTTTAAAATGTTTTAAAAGAAGTTCGGCAAAAAATATGCAAAAATTATGTGAAGAAAATTGGCATACCTTCGGTATTTTGGCCATAACTTTTTTGTACAAAATGAATTTTGCTGTAGGGTTGGAACAATTGGAAAGTAGACTTTCGGAACTTCAATTTGAATACAAGAATGACCCTATTCGGAGTCCGAATGAAGGAGTTATGGTCATTTGAAGTCGAGTAAATTGAGCAGTCGCAATTCAGTCGACCGAGGATCAAGATCCAGTCGACTGAATGGATCAAAATGCAATTCAGTCGATTGAATGGTCAACTCCAGTCGATTGAGCAGGCTATAATTTGAATATTTTTTGCTGCAACGGCTAGTTTAACCATTACCACATTTAACCCAACGGCTAGTTCATGTTTTCAGCTTGTAAATAAACCCCCTAAGCCTTGAAAAACATATAGCAAAGCCCTCCATCATACTCTCTTATATACATCAAGTTTGTGCTTCAACTTCTTTATTTTTATGAATCATTTTTTAGAGAAAACCTTAGAATTCCTCCATTGAGTTTCTCACTTATATATCATTTGGAGTGAACATTAGTGTGCTTCATTTGTATTCATTTGCTCGCTGAATGACCTGATTCATTGTAGAATCCTATTTGAATTTCTTGTTATTCTTGTTATAACTTGAGAAGGTGATTCTCAAGAGAAGCCACTCTGCCTACTGAAGGAGAGAGAAAACTCTGCCTATAAGAAGGAACTTGAGAAGGGAATATTCTCAAGAGAGGCTATTCTGCCTACTGAAGAAGTGTATACTTGAGGAGGGGACATCCTCAAGAGAGGCTATTCTGCTTAGACTAAGGAGAGAGGCTGCTCCGCCTACTGAAGGGGTATTTAGTGAAATTCTTATAACGGTTGGCTTGAGACAAAGACGTAGGCCGAACCTTGTAAATCTTGGTGTCGTATCTCTCTAATTCTATCTCTTTAATTTCGTACTTTAAATTCTATATCTACTTAAATTTGTTTATTAGAAAATACTTGTGGGCGTTTGGGATTACATGTTTAATTAGATTAATATTGGCATAAATTTTTTAAATACTCAATTTACCCCTCACTTGGGATTGCACCTACACTATCATAAGGCTCCATGGTCCGAGTTACAGAGAAATTCTTCAACACACTCTTAGAATAACACAGACAAATTTCAAATAATAATCAAACATTACACACTTCATTAGGAATGGCAATGAGGGCTGATTTGAGGTCCCTGTCCCCGTTTCCTATTTTATCAAGGGAGGGACACCAAGGACGAGAAAATCCATAAAATTTAGGGCGGCAAAACTGCTATCACTACACCTCATACGTCACCCTAACATCAAATTTCAACTTTCAACCATCAAACGTTTTTTTTTTAGG
>JAOTRH010000024.1:17577600-17602632 GCA_034768845.1 Heliamphora exappendiculata | reverse complement strand
AAAAAAATGAAAATTGGCTGAGTTGGCAGAGTTGTGGCTGGGGTTGTGTCTGAATGGTTGTGCCCGTAGTCTCTCTCATAAAAAAAATCCTACCTCGTCGCATCATACCCTATTAACATCTCCCAACTTGCCTCCACCTCCGCAACAGCTCCGTCGTCCGCCGCCACCATTTTGTACTCTCACCTTAAGGACAAATAAAAACCGAACTGTCTCACGACATTTGCCGCCACCATTTCGTACTCCCACCTTAACGATAAACAGAAATCGAACTCTCTTACAACGACATTCTATTATAGAAAGTGCAGACAAATTCACCATTTTATACTATCATTCTGACGGCGATAGATAAGAATCGAACTGTCTCACGGCGTTTTATTATAGATAGTGTACCGAAAATGTCTCTTAGAGCAAGATCAAATCTTGTCGCCGGCAATATTACGGGGCCGGAAACTCCGATATCCCAACCTCCGCCGTCGCGGTCGTCGTCCCTCTCGCAACGTGTCCTAACAGGCACGGCGAACTTGGCGAACCTCCTCCCAACCGGCACCCTCCTGGCGCTGCAGCTCCTGACGCCGACCTTCACCAACAACGGCGCCTGCGACTCCGTCACCCGCACCATGACGCTCCTATTCCTCTCCCTCCTCGCCCTCTCCTGCTTCCTCGCCTGCTTCACCGACAGTTTCCGGTCTCCGGACGGCCAAGTTTTCTACGGCTTCGCGACGTTCAGAGGGATGTGGCTGTTCGATTCTCCGGCGGCGGCGGCGGCGTGTTCGGCGGGAATTCCTGACCTGAGCAGGTACAGGCAGAGCTTCAGCGACGGCGTCCGCGCCGTGGCGTCGGTGTTGGTGTTCGTTGCGGTGGCTCTGAGGGAGAGGAACGTGTTGAGCTGCTTTTATCCGGCGCCGGCGCGTGAAACTCGGGAGGTTCTGGACTTGGTTCCGGCGGGAATTGGGCTCCTCTGCAGCGTCTTGTTTCTGGTTTTTCCGACCAGAAGGCATGGGATTGGTTATCCTGTGACAAGCCCACAATAATTGTTTTTTTTTTTCTTTTATTTTTTTGGTTCATTTCGTTGATGAATTAATGTAAGAAATATGGTTAATTTAATTTATTTTTATGGACGAAAATAAAAATGGGTTCATTGATTTAGGCAGTGTTAGGATTAAAAAAAAGGATTCTTATTGTGCTTTTTTTTTTATCTTTTTTTTTCTAAACTTTTTGGGTCTTTTGTTGTAAAAAATTTTATTTTCTCAAGTATATATATGAAAGTATAGTCGTTTTAACTAAAGTTAAAAAAATTACTAAAGATAAAAATATATATATTTGTATATTTTGTTCAAATTTTTTATTTTATCATCTCATTTTGATATAATAAGTTGAAAAATATAATAATTTAATTAAAAATTAATTTTTTTTAACAAAAACAAAAATACATAAAACAAAATATACAAATAAATAATTATAACAAATAAACAATTATGATAGTGACTGAAATGACTGAAATTAATAGTATAAATTTTCTTATTATAAACCTAGTAAATCCAACAAGGGCTATAAACCTAGTAAATAAGCAATTAAGTATTCGTTTGGTAATTTAATTTTAAATTAATTTTTTAGCTCTAAATCACTTTAAGTTAAAAGGTTAAAAAGTTTATTTGATTAAAAAATTAGTAATTTTTAAACTACTCAAAAAGTTAAATATGCCGAATGTGAAATTTTTACATTGTTCTTCAGCCTAAATAAAATTTTAACAAGCTAAAGAGTGAAAAAATCAAAAAACTAAAGGATAAAATTAGAAATTAATATAAAAAAACTAAAAAGTTAAAAAATAAATAGTCTAAAAGCTAAAAGTTAAAAAATAAAAATTTTTAAACTTTAAGCCAAAACTCAAAAAGCCAGCTTAAAGTCAATAGCTAAACGAAGGCAAATTAGATTATCGTTTATTTAAGAAAAATGCTAATCATCGCTTATTAAATCAGTGGATAATAGGTAAAAATATATACATATGTGTAAAATATATTAATATTTATAAAAAAATACTCTATATATATATATATAATCCTATTATCCCTTAGCTAGTGAGTGGTAGTTTAACACAATCTTTTATTTATAACTTGGGATAATAATTTTAAAAAATATTTTATGTAAGGAAACAAAAACATAATTAAAAATTTATTTGGATTCGATTTTTAATATTTATAATTACAAAAATATTTTATCAAGGGTGAAAATTTTAGTGCTCAACAAAATGAAAGCATACAAAAATAAGGTGAAGTGAAAAAATTTATCATTCTATTTTCATCTTTATTTATAGCACATTGTTGAGTCATGACAGCCTAAGGCACTGTTTGGATTGCTTTTTTAAGTTTTTAGGTTTTTTTTGATTGGTTGTGATAAACAAATCTAAAAATATAACCCTTTTGGCCAGAGTTTAAAAAAATTTACTAAAATAAAAAAAAATCTTAAAAAATTTTAAAGTTGATTTTTTCGTTTTACATAAATTTTATTTTTATTTTTATAAGACAAAATATGTTAAAATAAGCCAACAAATAACTTTTTTTAATTTTTTTTTGACTTTAATATCTTTTTCATCTTTTAGTAAAAAAAACTAATTTTTAAATTCCTCTCATTTAAACGATTTAAAATTTTAAAAAACTAATCAAAAAATATAAAAATCTAAAAAATGGAAAATAAGCTAAACTCTCTCTCTCTCTCTCTTTTTTTTTAATCCCAAACCTAGTTCGGTGCTCGTACTTTATTTTTTGCCGACATTTATTTTTTCGTGAAACGCCGTTAAAAGCTTAACTGCTCGAACTCTTCCTTTCCTGCAATCTACAGTCTTCTGCTCCTTCAAATCTCTCTCTTTCTCTCTCCAAACCCTACTCTAGCTCATTGGATTCGCCATTTTTTTTCTCGGAGATTGTGTTTCCGAAACCTGTGGGAAGTGCTGAGCAGAGGTACACTCTTCATCTTTCTCGTTTCGATCGAACTAGGGTTTCAATTCAGACGGATATTATTGGATCAAACTATATTTAGATCTTAGACGATAGTCCATTCAAGTAGATTTCTTTTCTTTTCCTTTTAATTTTCCTTTTTTACTCACGAAACTTGAAATTGTTATTGTAATTTCGTTCATCATGCAATTGTAACCTTGTGTGTGCAAGGACGTAACTAGGATTTCTCCTCTTTTTTTGGGTTGGGAGGGCGAGCAGAGATGAATAATTATCTTAACAATTTGTATAAATTATCATATTTTTTATGTATTAAAATACAAAATTAATACATAAAAATTAATTTAGTTTTAACAACACATAAATGAAGGAGAATTGATAAATAATTTATTCTTTAAATATTTCAATTCAGTCATCTAAGACCTGTTTGATAAGGGTTTTTGGGTATGGACTGGATTATTAGTCCAATAGGCTTAGTAATATTGTGTTTGCTTTTCATTTTTTTGGGTTGCACTAAGAATCCTTTTGGATTATGAATCCTATGGAGCATGCGAAACCTAGGGGAGGTTAGGTATTCATAATCCAGTCCGGTTGGACTGAATGGAATTAAAAATATTATCCCCTCTTTTCTAATTAATACCAAATGTGGCAGTAACACCAAATGTGGCAGTAACTAGGTGTTAGCAAAATGTTTTTTTTTTTATTTCAATCACCCTTTCGCTTTAGACATTCAATTTACTATTCACCTGTTGCTTCAATTCATGCTAAATCCACCATATTGGTTGTTATTTATTGCAAGGGTAGTATGGTAAAGTCATAAGTTTAATCCAATCATACCTATACAAATCAAACATATACCGATCAAGTCCATTACTCAATCCCATGCAAATTAAACATGTTATAACTAATACCATCGCATTATTAATCCCACCTTTTTCATAATCGTCATATTAATCTAATTCCACCTCATTATTAATCGTACTCCACTTTCATCGGTTACCAAATAAGGCCCAAGTGTGTTAGCTAAACAGCTATATAGGAACGCTTTTGAACCCCTCACTTTGGTCATTCATAAGGCCAACGAAGCGCTTTTGTGTAGACCCTAGATCTTTCTTAAGTTTTTTTTTTCCCTTAAAAAAAAGCTTTCATTTGGTTTCAAATAAAACAGATAATTAGGAATCGACAATAATTACCCAGAAATCCCAACAAACATCATTTTTTGTGATTAATGAAAAGGGGATTGGGTTCGAGTGTGTAAAAATTAGAAATATCCATTATCGCAAAAAGAAGAGAGGTTATTGATCATGCTGTAAATTAAGGCATCACACCTAGTGTAAGTAATGGGTTGCATGCTACAATTGCTCGTTAAAACCTTGTATGGCCTTTTTGTTAGGATTTCCGCCACAATTTGCAAGTGGATGTATAATGACAAGAGGCAATCCACAATTGTTGACTTTGAAAGGTCATCAGTAACTACTCACATTTGGTTTGTATTGGCGGAAAATTTGCCTGAGACAAATTTGTTGAAGATCAGCCAATTTCTTTGAAGCCTAGGCCTCCACCGTTGAAATGGATCCATGGGTTCACACTTCACCATGGAACTTGACTTGGCCTATAAAAGGTAAGGCTAGTGAAGACACCAAGTAGAAGTTCAACAAGAGTGAGGGTGTGAGACATAGGCGAGTGTAAGAGTTGAGAAACAGAGGGTGAGAGTCGAGTGGTGGAGAGTGAGAGTGGGTTTCTCTCTCGTCCTTCCTTTTGTGAAAATTCGTACGTTCGTAAAGTGAATTAATTATCTTCCCTCTGTGGACGTAGGCTATGGCCGAACCACATAAATTGCCTGTTTCTTGTGTGTGATGATTATCTATGGTCTCCTCCTTCCTTTCGTAAAAATTCATTCGTTCGTAATTCTCCTCTTCCCGTAAACATAAGTTAAGGCCGAACCACGTAAATTGCTTATTTTTAACGTGTGTTGATCTCTGGTGTATCAATCTGATCTCAACAAGTGCTATCAAAGCCACGTTTGAGGCTTCTAAAAACTTTTCCCAAGCATGAAATTGGTTAAAATCAACTTTTGATTACACCAGAATGCAGACCTTGTCAATATGGGTTCAACAGTATATTACACGAAGAAATCAAAGTTAAGCGAGCCCTTCAAATTCGTTTAAAGCACTACGCGAATTGCAGACGAGCAAAATACGCCCTTGCACTATTCATGTTCACCATTGAAGACGAAGGATCTGAGCCAACCCGAGTTGTTGACCGTGACTTTGGGAAAAGCGTGTTCCTAAGATTTCCGGCCGCTTCGAATCCAACTGCAGTGCCCGTTTTCCAAAATTCAGCTAAAATATTATGTTTTTTACTGCCTCACGAGATTTTGAATGTTCTCACGAGAAATTGACTGTTTTGAGAGAGATATTGACGGCTTTCGCGATATTTTGATGTTTTCTTGCGATATTTTGCACCATAGCCTTAAGATTTTGTTCGTAGCAACCAATAAAGTGATTGGGCAACCGGTATCTTGATTTCTCATGTGAGATCTTGGATATAACTCAAGAAGTTATAGTTTTATCACGAGTTCTTACTGTTTTCATCGTGAGATACTATCCAGGCACTGTTTATGCTATCTAGTGCGTGTTGTGGAGTCATCCAAATGGTTAAGATTATTCTATATGATTGAGAGTTATCAGACGTGATATAAGGAATCAAGAGAGATCGGGAATAATTTGAGGCAAGCAAAGCTGCAGTCGAAAAGGAGTTCACATACCTGAGATTGCGATGCGTTCAAATTGTGGTGGAGTGTTATATACATGTCATTGAAGAATTCGGGATTTGCGATTGAGCCAATCAACCGCCATAAGGACTTCACCTTATTGTACAAAGGGTGAAGAATATCCCGATGCGTGAGGGATTGATCAACACTCTTAGGAATAAGTCTGAAAAATCGAAAACAGTGATGAATAAAGAGTGGCAAGAGATGAAGGACTTGACAATATGATCCAGTTGTTCATAGGGAATAACGCTCTTTGCGAATAGACTGTCTTTAAAGAAGCAGTTCTATGCACTTCAGATGACAAAGGACGCAAACTTCATGCAGTATGTGGACGAGTTCAACAGGATACTGATAGAATTGGGTTCTATTGGTGCGAAGATCGAGGATGAGGATAAAACAATTCTCCTGGTGGTCTATTTACCTCCATCCTATGAGCATCTGCAAACTACATTGATGCTTGCAAAGATACTCTTGGATTGGATGAAGTTGTTGCTGTCATAGTTATCAAATCGTGAATCATTTTTTGCCAAATTAATGAATCGTGAATCGTAAAATTCACTTCATTTTATAATATCTTATAATGTACAATTTACTTATGTATATAGTCATAAAACCGTGTATGTAGTGCCTAATTTACTTCGTGGAGGGGTGATTGTTAGGATTTTCGCACACAAGTTGCAAGTGAATGAATTACAAGGGGAAAGCCACAATTGTTGACTTTGAAAGGTCATTAGCAATTGCTCACATTTTGTTTGTATTGGTGGAAGATTATTTGCCTCAGACGAATTTGTTGAAGATCAACCGATTTCTTTGAAGCCTAGGCCTCCATTGTTGAACTGGATCCATGGGTTCATCCTTCACCATGGAAGTTCAGCAAGAGCGAGGGGTGTGAGACATAGATGTGTGTGAGAGTTAAGAAACAGAGGGCGAGAGTTGAGTGGTAGAGAGTGGGTTTCTCTCTCCTCTTTCTTGTTGTAAAGTTTCATTCATTCGTATAGTGAATTAATTCTCTTAATTCTCTTCTTCCCGGGGACATAGTCTATGGCTGAACCACGTAAATTGCTTGTTTCTTGTGTGTGCTTATCTCTGGTGTATCAATTTGATTTTGATCCCAACTTTTTTCTCTATCAAACCTCGGTATTTACACAAAGTGACTATTTGTATCAAAATAATAAAAACAAAACTCGTACAATCATGCCCCTTATACAAACCTTGACAATTCAACTTGACAAGATCACAAGATTCGGAAGAGAAAGTATTAGACTAAAGAATTTATTTATATTATATTGTGATTGTGCAAATATTGTATCATGTGGCAAGGGGCCATACCCATACCTTTTTTCTACCACATGTATAACCTACACTGTTGAAGCTACTTAAAGGATATTAGAGGTTTTTTGTTTCAAATGGGCAGGGGGGCCATAGCTCCCCATTGTCTACAAGTAGTTCCGTCCCTCTGTGTGTTTATTCTTCTCTTTTTTAAGTACCTTCCAATTGTTTTGGGTTGGCTTGGTGGGTCTTGGACTCTAGGGTTTGTGCATGTGGCTGTAATGTAATGGTGAGCACTAGGGGCACTTAGATTTTTGCCTAAGAGCTAGTATTGAAATGTGCATCTCGGAAAAAAATCTAAGTGGCAGATGACCATGCCAGGAGTTTTTTCTCTTTTTCTGTCTTTCCCTAGAAGTATAAGATTACATAAATAAATAGAAAAAGAGAGGAAAAAAATGCATGTTCACTGTTTTTCTTGAAGTGAACTAAAGAAGCATAATGACATTTCCACAAGACATCAAATGCTTGGCAACTTGGCATTTTAGAATTATTTTCCTAAGATTTTTTTTAAGGCAAAAAGATATGAGCAGTAAAGAATTCACTCATGTTTCCAGCGGCGTGTATTGCATGTCTTGGATTTGGATGGAAGTCCAAAATTCTAAAATATGGATTTTGCACTCTAAAGACATTTTATGGTAATTTACTTTTGAGTGTGCTCACCAGGGAGTGAAAAGTTCTGTTTTTTTTTCCTTAATTTACTCAACACAAGTTTTATAATTATTGGGTGGAACTATTGCTTCGTCCACAAACATCTAACACCCGGCTCTGAAGTCACAGCCACTGTTACAACAATAAAACCCCACTGCAAAAAACAGAGCTTTGACTTAACTGGATTGGTTTCAATAACAACAGGTCTGCTCTGTTCAAAAAACAGAGCTTTGACTTAACTGGATTTGTTTCAATAACAACAGGTCGTCTCTGGTGATCGATTGCTCTTTTTTTCTTTTGAAAAAGAAATACTGGGAAAAAACTTCAAGCGGAACTTTTTTCCTTAATCTTGTGACACATCTAAAAAATGATTTACTTCTAAATGTGCTTGCCTGGCAGTGAAAATCCTAATTGTGAGCTTTGTTTTTCTTTGCATTTACATCCTTGCATATTGCAAGTTGTATTTCTTATGGAGAATGTATGCTGAATGTCACTTTGCATATTTGATAGAGGCCTAGGATATGAACTAAATTTGCTCCATCTCCTGCTTTGGGAAGCCTCTGAAACCAGCAAAAGTTCATTATTCCAAGCTTCTTAGTAGCAAGACAATGAAGCGCAAGCGTGGAAGTGCGAAACACAAACAAGGAATGCTTCCCGTGGTGGGTGCAAAGGAGAGTTTTCTATACAATGTCGGTCTAAATGCTCAAGATGACTATGTTCCAGATCAATATGACAGTGCTGAATTTGATTCTAGAATGAAGACTGAAATACCACAGAATGACAGGAATGGCAGTAAGTAGCAAGAAGGCTTGCAAAAATTAGTAGTAGTTATGCGATATTGATAGATACTATGAACTCATTTCCTGAAATGAATGTTGCTGTTGCAGTTAATCTGTCCAATAAAGCCAGCAGCATAAAGACCAAGTCCTCAAGGGGCTTTGCCTCTTCAAGAATAAAGCCAACTAGTAATACAGAACTGGTTCATGGGGACAGTACACACCAAAAGGATCCAAAATTGTCTCATCAAGATCCTCAATACAAAGAGCAAGAACTAAGAGCTGCACTAATGGTATGCTATTGATGTATGGTTACTTTTCACATGTATTTAATGCATATTTCTCGAGACTTGTCAAGTAAACACAAGATTCAAGTTCATTTTTTCTTATTTATTACTAACCTTATCCCTCTATAGGTGATTAGGAAGGTTATGAAAATGGATGCAGCTGAACCCTTCAACGTTCCAGTGGATCCGATTGCACTAGGAATACCTGTAAGCATTTGAAATTCATCATAGGCGTACTAATCTTGGAGCATCCTGCTTATGTTCATGTTCGTGGCCATTGTGAAATTATGTGAATTTAAAGATTTGGGAGGAGAGAAATATCTTAATTTTGGATGAGTAGGGTTTATGGTGCTTGTAAAGAGCTCTTACTTTGGGGGAACAAGGTTGAATATTCTTTCTATGTGCTGTTTTTTGTCTTTGTTAGAGTTGGGGTAGTAGGTGTTAGCAAAGACTGCAGTTCATTGGCTGGAAGAGCAATTCATGTCTTGTTTCCTGTACCTATGATCTCCTCTCCCTTCTTTCACTTACTCTCAACTTCTTTCCATTACTATTATTTTTGTAGAAACTATGTTGATATAATCTTGCAGGGATCAATCTTATGCTACTGTGTTTCTTTATATCGTGAGATCGAAGTGCTGGATTAATTTGAGATTACTGTTGCTGTGTATAAAATTCTGAATATCTTATATCTTTTTTCAGTCATTATCAAACTTGTTTTACTATATATCCTAAATTTAATTTGGTATTTATTCTGGTGTGACTGGAACCAGGATTATTTTGATGTCATTGATACACCTATGGATTTTGGAACGATATGTAATAATCTTGAAAATGGTGTGAAGTACAAGAATTCAAAGGACGTCTTCAGGGATGTGCAATATATTTGGGATAACTGTTCTGAGTATAATAATGAAGGTCACTATATTTTGGAGCTTATGAAGCGGGTTAAGAAGAACTTCATAAAGTTATGGACAGAAGCCGGATTGCACAGGGAACAACCACAGGAGATTAGTGGCAAAGGTTTTATTGTTATGTGCTTTCTTAATCCATGGATTTGGTTTTCTTAATAGTATAACTGACGAATATAGTCGATCTAGACTTCTTGCCTTGCCCCTCTATGTATGGACTCTAAAGAATACAATAATTTATTCTCTTGTTATCTTATAAAATGCATTGCAGAGCATATATATTGTCAGGGTATATGTCATAGCCTCTGCTACGTTCCGTCCATTTTGCACTTCAGTTCAAAACACTAGGGGTTAATGCGTTTGGTTTTGAACCATGCGGGGTTAAGTGTTTGGGGGCCAAACCATGGCTGGACAAACGTTGGCGCCTCCGGCAGTGCCTCTTGAGCCGCCACTAATCAGCCTATCATACTAAACATAAACACTGAATATAGTTTTCTATGTAACCTCAACGTAGAGGCCTTTTAGCACTCCCTTGATGCTGCCTCATGCATGTGTATGGAGTTGGCTCGCGGCTCGAACCATGTTTTGCATGCTTTTATGTAAACTAAGTTAGGAATTAAAAGAATTAAAGAGAAAAACTTGATCAAATTATTGTGATCTGCCAGAAATTTCTTTTATATAGCTTATTGTCGTGTAATTTGAAAATTATTAAAATGCACAATGCATGCTTCCTTGGGGTGAATGCATATTCAATACGTATGCTACTACTTTCCTAATAGTTATACTGTTGCCTCTTTTATGAAGGACATTTACGCTCATCGCCTCCTGCCGAGTCCATGATAAAGCTCAGCAAGCATGGGCCAGTGCGTCCAGTGGGCCCTATGACTGACTATGCCAGCTCTGAGCAGCAGGTTCAGATAGCCCCAATCCAAATGCTACCCCATCAGTCCTCAGCAAGCTACAGGAAGCCAAATCAGCTCCAGCAGGGAACTTGCCAGGTCCAGTTGAAGTCTTGTCAGCCCCAGCCTCCCCAGCCACAAACTGGCATGGAAAAGGGAAGTGCAGGTATGGTATGGTATGTTATGTCTGGTCCATCACACTGTATATGACTAGTTTTTGTATTTAAAATAACTGAAAGTCTTTCATTTGTTAGATCCTTAATTTATGTATATTTATCAACACTCATAATTGCGATTAGTTAATGTTGAACTGGAAAGGAAAACATATCGTGTTGTTCATGCTAATGGTTAAATGTGGTATGAAGGTGCCTTTATTTTTAGCCTGTTAAACTTGCTGTTTTCTCTTGTTAAACCTTCAACAATTGCTGATGCGCCTGTTGGAGCAACACGGGAAGCATTTTCCTTACCCTTAAAACCCCAGCTAGTGTTGCTGCTGCTTTCAGAGCATGCAGGGGTCACCTTTGCTTCTTTTTTTGATCAAATAGGGGTAGCCTTTGCGTCTACATACTGTAAAGGCATTTTCTTCTTTCTTTCTTTCCTCTAGTGCCTTGCAGGTGTTTTCCTTGCTTAGTCACATAGAGCACCAAATGGGCACTGCCCCTACTTCTCACATGCATTGTATGAAACTAGATCTAAGCACTCAATATCTGTTTTTATGCCATCTGAAAACACGGGACCATGGGGTTTGGGGGTGAGTCTTGGAACCATGGTTGGTTTACTTTTCTCTATATGATATCAGCTAAGTTAAGCACTTTAACCTCTGCAATCTACACACTCAAATTTTGTAAAAATAATGACAAATTAAGTGGAAACTGCTGTCATTTTCCTAGATGAATCCTTGTCTTTCTGTTATTGTCATTCGTGCTTATGCCTCCTTTATAAACAATGTGGGCTTTGCTAATAGTTGCTCACTTATCTCTTTTGTGAAGTACATTTATGTTCACTGCCTCCTGTGGAATCCACTATGAGGTGCAGCAAGTGTGGGCCTAAGTGCCCAGTGGGACCTATGACTGGCTACCCCAGCCACGAGCAGGAGGATCGGATAGCCCCAACCGAAATGATTCTCTATCAACCCTTAGCAAGCTATGGCCAGCCACATCACCCCCAGCCTCTGCAGCCAGAGGCTGGCATGGATATGAGAAGCGCAGGTGTGATTATATCCGGCTAGTAATATTTCATATTGAGTTGTGACCCAACGGATGTTTGCATGATCTCAATATAATATACGTGTTTATTGTTTTGTTTCTGGTTTTAGATTCTAGCAGCATCAAGAGGAAGACTCGTGGTCGTGGCCCAACACGGTGCCTCAATGTGTGGAAGAGGGAAGGTAAGATACCTATCATCACCAACGAGCTTGGGCAGCCCATTGGAGTTGAGGCACCCAAACTCACCAACTTCCTTGGCACCATAGCACGAAATGGGCACATAGCACCCCTTAATTATGTTGATTGGAGGGCATTACCTAATGCGAACAAGGAGAGTATGTGGCAGCAAGTTCAGGTATCAGAGAACTATGTGTGTGTGCGTGCATGTGTGTGTGTGTAATTTTCTTTTGGAATTGTCATTGTGTTTCCTAATTTTAATGCAGTCAAAGTTTGATATTGAGCCAAAAAGTAAAAGTTGGGTGTTGAAATCCATCAGCAAAAAATGGAAGGATTGGAAAGCTGAGTTAAAGGCTAGCCATTATAATACCCATGAGACTGATGAAGAGCGTCTGGAGGACCGTGATGAGAGGGTCCTTCCGGATCAATGGCGGATTCTCATTTCATTTTGGAACTCCAAAGAGGCGAAGGTAATGTGCTGTCTAGTGATTGTATCGCATTCTGCAGTTATGGATGCCAAATGATGCATTATCTGTTGCTTACCTTTTAATGGAAGATGGAAACACGATATCTATGCATATGTCGCATTATAGGACCGTAGCATTACAAATAAGGCCAATCGCTCACAACAGAGGATTAGTCATGCAACAGGCACAAAGAGCTTTGCGCGGGTACGCGAGGAGCAGGTAGCTTCGTATGCACTTTGAAGCTTTATAATTGCACGGTTGTTGGCAGGTGTTGGCATTCAGGGGCAGAGGACTCCAACATTAGGGGGTCCAAGTTAATTTGGAGCAAGGATTCCTCCCCCCTTCCCCCTTTTTTTTTTTTCTCTCTTCCTTCCTGTGGGTTCCCCTTTCCTCCGCCCCTGTTGGCATTCACATAGTAGTGAACTAATATATGTTCAATTTCAGCGTGTGAAGATGCCTGATGGGAAAGAGCCATCCCGGGCAGATCTATTCATATTAACTCGCACCCGTAAAGATGGGCGACCTGTAAATGAGGCATCTTCTGAGTTAATTGTATGTTTCCATTTTGGTGCTTTTTTGTTTCTTTTTGTATATGCAGTGAATTGTTACTTGACCATTGTATAATATAAATGCCAGGATCTTTATTGATACTTTCTTTTTGTATATGCACTGATTGTCACTTGATCAATTATCTAGTTGAATTAAAAAGCCCATTTCTGTATTGCAGTCACAACTTCGTGAACGAGCAGCTCAACAGAAGGAGACCTCACAAAATGGTACTGTTGGAGATGACATCTTCTGTCAAGTAATGGGACAAGATAGACATGGCCGTGTGCGCACTTATGGATTAGGTCCCTCCCCTTCTGATCTTGGTGGCCCAAAACCTAGTCGTGCCGAAGCCATAAGAATGGTCTCTTCGGCTAATGTGGAGATGCACGATATCAAGGAGAGAATGGTGGCCATGGAGCAGTCGTGTGCACAGATGGCCACCCAAATGGCTACCATGATGTCAATGATGTCAGGCATGTTCAAGTTACGTGATGAGCATGGTTCACCACCCGAGCCTACTCGTGCTAGACCGGTAACTTTTTAGATTTAGATGATGGTTCAAACAGTAATGCTTGCAACTTTTTGCTTATTATTTCTGATCTAAATCAACAAACACAAATTATACTTCTTGAAACTACAAGTTTACAACTTTAACAAACACTTGTACCTTTTGTTTGAAGTCATAATCACATCTTTTTAGATGTAATCTACGATTTTATAATTTCATTTACACTAAACACTCTCATACTTGCACTTAGAAGTTATTGATTTTAGTGCTAAACCTCAAATTCTTTTTCTATTCTTGATAGGTTGCAGATATCACGAGCAATTCTCGGGGATCTCCACAGCTGCAAATACATCCATCATCGTCTGTCCAGGAAGTTCCCTCTCATCAGGTTAATCAAAGTCTCTTTCTATTGTCCGTAAGTTTAATAGAGCTGTTCGATATTTATACATTTCTTGTAACTATCAATTAACTCCATTTCACGAGTTGCAGAGACGCGCTGTGAAGAGAGGGAAGACAAAGAATACAAGTACCAGCAAGGTAAAGTTTTGCGAGAATGGAGATTGTGTTGCTGCATTTTCTGTTTCGTTACACGGCACCATATGCTTGTTATATGCAATACTTTCACTCGTATGCTGGACTTTGTTAGTTCTAAATTTAAGAATTCATATTTCAGGAGTGTAGACTTTGTTAGTTTATGGACTTTGAGGATTTCAATGTGTCAATGAATAGGATTTTTGTGGAAGTTCTAGGGTTATTATGAGAAAAATCGAGAGGCTAGCTGGTAAAGAGATTTGAGTGATTGTACTCTTTTACATACGATGTAGTGATTTTTTTTTCTCTCGCTTGTGGAACGTAAACAGGTGTGGGCTGGACCACATAATTTCTTGTGTTAATTATTTTTTTCTATTCTTGTGCATGATTATTTGCTTTTGGTTGCATTCGAAAATTGGTGATTAAATTCCAACAAGTGGTATCAAAACTCTGATACTAATTTTCTGATACTATTTGTTGGGATTTCATCATCAATTCCCAAACACAACCGGAAGCACATCCATGTATGCACCAAAGAGAAAATCACACAAGTCATTCGGCACAAACTGTCTACATTCACAGGTAAAAGAGATAATCTATTATAATAGTAGAATGTACAATTATAATATCTATAGATGTAGACACAAACTACTTATATTTACAGGTGAGAGAAATAATCTACTATAAAAAAAATATCTTAAAATTTAACACCCACAACCTGAGCTTTGAAACAAACTCTGTTGCGGCTCCGCTCAAGTCACCTTAGTATCTTCGGTATTTTTTCGTTTATTCTTACACTTTCTTGTTATTTTCTTTCTTGTGCAGGTCTTGCGCAAAGGGGGTTGATGTTCGTCTTGTTCTTGTTTGTGGACATGGCATCTCGAATTTCCGAAGTTAAAAATCTTTGTTTTTAAAATTAAAAATTTTCATTTGTGGACGTAATGTAATTATGGCCGAAAAACTGGACGAGGATAGAGATTCAGCAGGGGCTGAAATGGAACTTTGCACCCTTCAATTACCTGTAATTGGTTCTAGACAACTAATTTGGACTGTTTTTAAAAAAAATTCTCTTGTAGTGAATTTTTTAGTTTGAATTCTTTTTATTTTTTTATTCGTCATAAAACAAATTAAAATGCCCATTTTGAATAAAATGGAAAAAAGTACAGTGATGACAAAAAAAAAATTACAGTGATGACAAAAAAGCCTTACTATAAAAATTTCAGTGTCACTTTATTGTTTTATTTGGTTTTTTTTAATCAAAAGAATTTAATTTCTTATTCTTAAGACAGAAATTTAAGAAATATGGCTGTTTAAAAACACCTACAAAATTATATAAAAAAGCTACTACAAACACAGCTCTCTCAATCTGTCGTGTTTAAAATGACTTAAAAGCTACGTTTTTTTTGAGTTTTTACCCAAAAAAATAATGTTCTTTTAAAATAATACAATTGCTTGGCATTTATATTGCTTAGCATTTTTTTTACTGCCTTTTGTTAACTTACTTAAAATGCCCTCATTTTTTTTTATTTTTTACTTATAAACTGAACATTTAAGATGATTTTCGACTAAAACTTTTTTTTATTAAAACCATTATTATCATTTAATATAATAAAATCTTAATTATTTAAGATGTGAATAAACTTTGTTTTCTAGAAAAAAAGTGAAAAAGTAATGATTTCTTTTTGTTGTGTCAAGCAATATAATTTAAAAACTGGTATTTATGGGGGTAAAAAAATGTTGAAAGACTCCATACACAAGCCAAATCTAGCATATTAACGCAGCCAAACAAGCCTTCATAGAGAAGGATGGCAGTTTTATTCCTGTACCACGCTCGATGAAACAATACACGAACTTGAGAATCATGTGTAAAAATTTACTAAATCAGAAGAGTCTCAAACATGACAATAAGGACAAGGGAAGAGGAAAATGAACAAACAACTTTAACTGCTACTACCAAACCAAATCTCAAAACACAAAAAGTGAAATAACCTAAAATGCTCCCATAATGAACTAAATTCAATGAGAAGAAGAAGAAGAAGAAGAAGAAGAAGAGGAAGAAGAAGAAAGGGAAATGTATGGTTCCTAAATTGCCTTTGAAGAAGAGATTGGAGGCACTGAAGAGTTGTTCTCTCTTGGATTCATAAGAGCTCCTCCTCCTCCCGCTGGACTCTTTTTTGGGTGATAATTAAGGGAGAGATTTTTGGTGAAATTGATGAGGGATGGTAACGTGGTATGATCAGAAGAACCATTTGGCCTCACTACTGCTGCTTCAATTGTCCTTTCTCCTGTCTCTAAATGCTTCTTCTCATCAAGATGAATGAATAAGCGTGTCAGGAATATCCAAACCCAAAACAAAAACTTTTTTTTTTTTTTATATACAAAAACAGGAACTAAATTGAATAAGAGAAACTAATGCTGGGGATTGTATCGGATAATGATTGGTGTGTTTGGTGTAGCTACAATTATAAGCTCTATAAACTTATAATATATTATAATTGGAAAGACATGATTGCAACTTTAGTGGAAATTACAAATGTTTGTTACACCTTTTAACTTATAGCTTAGCTTTAAATAATAGAATTCGTACTTGTTAATTTAAAATTAAAAGTTACGAACAAAAAGCTATGAGCATACTTATTTGGATTTTTTTAACTTTATGTCGAGCTATAAGCTAAATTTAAAAAAAAAAGATTCTAACAAAAATCCCCATTACAGAACCAAATGACTTGCAACAAAAAGCATTACCATTTATTTAGGCCTTATTGACAACCTCAACTTTTTTACTAATAAAGAAAAAGTAAAATATCTTGCCCAAAAAGCCAAAAAGTTATTTTTTTCTCTGCGCACTCCAATGCATAATACAATCTCCTTGAAAAGGAAAATTTTCCTTTATTACATATTACAAATCAATTTCAATTAGTATTAATGGAAGGCAATATGGTTATTTTGACACAAAAAGCTAAAAAACCAAAAAGTTAAATTACCAAACAAATTAACTTATTCTCATTTTAACTTTCTAGCTTAAAAAAACAAAAAGGCAGAAAACTTCAGTTACCAATCAGGGCCTTAGTGCCACAAAACGAGAGAGAGAGAGAGAGAGAGAGAGAGAGACTCACAGGGAAATTGTGATTGTTGTACATCTCTATTTGAGATGAAGTAAGTTTGTTGTTCCTTTTAGCTTTAAGTGACATCTCACGGTTTTCATAGAAGTTGAAATCATCCAATATTGTCTTTTTCAATAAGTAACTCCTAAAAATGTTCAGCATCTCTAGACCTTGCTTGAGTCCAATCTGAAACAAAATTAAAGATTCCAAGAATTTTCACAAAAACATATATTGAGTCCTAACTTTAACCAAACAAAAAGAATTACGCAAAGAACAATGGTGATAAAAGAGATTATTGCAGAGTATGATAACAGCGACCAAGACCTTAACTTAGATTTATTTTCCACAGAATGAAATCTGCTTCATTAATCATTATCAAGGAAATAAAACTACCATAAGCGCAGGTTTCCCATTAAAGCTTTTGATTTCCCAAAAAATAAAAATAAGGAAAGGTAGATTTCCCTTGCAATGATGTAGTCAGAGGAGCATTATTTTGTGTAACCCCAGCCCACCACCCCAGCCCCGCCACGCACGCCTTAGAAAACCTACCCACCACCTCACTCTCCGCTCTGTGCTGCCCCTCCCTCTCCACCCATCTCTGCAACTCTCTCCCTCTCTTCCTCCTCTCTGTTTCATTCAAAACCAGAATTTTCAAGTTCTTCTTTCTTATAAAAGTTTAGCGACTGGGTAGTTGAATGCAATTATCGGTGCTCAGAATTAGGCCGGATTTGGACTGGCTCGGATCCTCTTCTATGTCAAAGTTGATGTTTTGTCTAAGGAGGACAGGTGGATCCGTTGTTCTTTATTATTTATAGAAGTTAATGTAGGTTTTGATGCGACCCTTGTATAAGGACATAATAGTCATAAGGAGAGTGAGGGTTTGCGACCAAAGAAAAAAGAGGAAAAAAGACATTCCAAATATTTATCTGGTGCCAGAAAATATAAGGGACAAGTACCTCTTGAGTATCCCTGGTGTAAGTTACAGCCCTGTTATGGCTGTTTTCTAGGATGATATGACACAGCTGTGTATTAGGGACATCCTTAATTATGTGCCACTTGACTGGAAAAAATCCATTCCACTTGTCAAGCTGCCAAAAATCCATGTCCTTGTTAAAATCCACTGGCCCAATCATCTCAGCTACACCTAAAAATTGTCCGCTTGCATTCACCTGAAAATTCCAGGAGTAAAATGTAGAAAATGGTTATCCGTTTTCTGATGATAAAAACTCAAGTGGCAAGAAGTAAATTGTTTTTACAACCCTATTCAGCAATCTGTGATCATGACGGGACAAACGCGCCGGCATAGGATGTTAAATAGAATAGGAAACGATGAAATAGGGGGATGTCAGCAAATAAAAAATATATTGTACAAGTATCAATCAAAATAATAACTATACATTCACATATTGTCATCAAAATAGCAAGAAGTTATTTTCTAGGTTAAATACTATAAAATAAGTGTGAACTAAAATACCTAATATATACTTTAGAGTATCTTATAAAGAAATTGGAAACTTTGAGATGTAGAATAATTAAAAAATCTAGAGGATGAGGATTTAATAGGTATAAATTTGGGTCACAAATTTATTTTTTTTAACTTCTAATATGTTTCTTGTGTGTTTTAAGAGATGGATGTATGCGTCTCAAGTATCCAAGGCATGTCTGGTTCTAAAAATGGGAAAAATAATAAGATACATTTAGACTAGTGTCCTACATGTGATCGTGACTGACATGACACTTTTTAAGAACCATTTGTGCTTCTTATCTCATGTCAATAGAATGTCAAACGTTAGAACCTGTGAATGACTACAAAAGAGCTAAGATTAAACTTACTGAAAAAAAGAGGAAAACTGGGCATTTTGTGCCTGTCTCACTCGCTTTTGCCTCCGCATCATGGAAAGCAGCATCCAATTTCTTATTGCCATTGGGTGTACTGGACCACACATCATATTTAATGCATTTATGGATATCATCTTCACTGAATGACTTGATGACAAAGAACTTAGCATTGCCATATTCAGTCTGAAATCCTTCAAGGTTATATAGATCCCTTCGAACGGTGGGCCCCAACTGTTCCTGTTCTAATGGGCTTGAACGATTGCTCCCATTTTGGTACCTAGGACCACGTGTTAGCTGAGTTGAGGCATCAAACTCTACATTTCTGTCTCTCGATTTAATTTTGTTGTCCCCGTTCCATACTCTACCATTCAGTCTGTAGCTCATTGGACTATTATGCATGAGAAGACCTTGGTTTGGGTTTATAAATGATGAATACTTACCAACAGGTTGAGAGCCTTTAACAAGGCTCGCTAATTGATAAACAGAACCTAACTGCATCACATGAAACCAGCAGAAGATAAATAATAGTTAAAAAACATCGACTAGGGTGAAAATAACTGATTCAAGTGTAAATAATTTCAACCATCAATTTAATGAAGATGTTACAAATTAAAATGCACGTGCAGATCCTGTGAAAGTAGGCTCCTTTAACATGTGCATAAAATTAGAAAAAAGATGAAGCGGTGTACAAAAGACCAACCAAACCGAACCAAGCCTTTGTCCCAATCAATTAGGGTCACTTGAATCTTTTTACGCCATTATACTCTGTTAAGTGCCATATTTTCAGTTAGTTTTAATAAGTTCGTATCTTTTTAATACGGCATTCTATGTCAATTTAGATCTACCTCTCCCTCTACTGTTTCCATTACCTATAATCTTGTCATTTTTTTTTACTGCTGCATTAACCGGTCTACGTTGTATGCGTCTAAATTATCTTAATTTATTTTCTCTCAACTTATACTTAATTGGTATAACCCCTATTATTCTACGAATCTTTTCATTCTTCTAGTTGTACCAAACATCCACCTTAACATTCTCATTTCAACAATACTAATCTTATTTATATGATCTTTCTTAGTAGCCTCATATTCTGTTCCATATAAAATCACAAGTTTAATAGCTGTCCTATATATTTTTTTTAATATTATAGATATCCGTCGCTCACGTAGAACGCTAGAAGCACCCCTCTATTTGAGCCAACTAACTTTGATTTTATGGGTTACATCATTTGTATTTCTCTCCATCTTTGTTAATGATTGAATTTAGATAACGAAAATATTAATTCCTAGGTATCTCGTGATTTTCAATCTTTACTTCGTCATTATAATACTCTTATTACTGCTAAAATTATATTTTATATATTAAATTTTGTTCTTACTCAAAACTCTTTTCTATCCATATTTCTAACTTAGCATTAACTCCACTCTTAATCTCATTTACTAAGACAATTTCATCACCGCAACGTACACCATAGAACATTATCCTGAATATGTCTAGTCAGTTCAACCACAATTAAGGCAAAAAATAAGAACTCAAAACCGATCTTTGATATAATCCTATTGTAATCGAGAATTTATTTGTTTCTCCTACAAATGATTTAATTGCCATGAAAACTCCATCAATTATGTCTCTTATCATATCAATGTACTGCTTTGTCAACTCCTTTCTCTCCAAAGCCCACCATATGATATCTCTAGGAACTCCATTATAGGCCTTTCCTAAGTTTATAAAAATATATGAAGATCTCTCTTATTTTCTCTATATTCTCTATTAATCTCTTCAGTAGGTGGATTGCTACCATAGTTGATCTACAGGCATAAAACCAAACGAATTTTATGACACTGTTGTTAATTTTAGACGATATTCAATCACACTTATCCATAACTTTATAGTATGACTCATCAACTCAATACATTTATAGTTGTTACAATTTTGAATATCACATTTATTAAATAATTTGGGCATTTTCCTAATTATTATGATATTATTAAATAACTTTGTTAACCAAGACACCCTTATTTCGCTTAGGCATTTCCATACCTCCACAAGGATACTATCTGATCTTAAAACCTTACCAGATTTTATTATCTTCATTACAATTTTCACTTCAAACTTTTTAATTCCGTGGAAAAACTTATATTCTCTAGTTTCATCTGAGCTAACAAATTCATCTCATTCGAATCTTTCTACATATTTTTTGTTTAATAATTTCTCAAAATAGATTTTCTATCTTTCCATAATCTCTTCATCCTTCACCAAAACCTTAAGAATCCTCGCTATTTATGCATTTAACTTTAGTAAGGTCAATTGTTCTCTTGTCTCTCCACTTGGCAAGTTTATAAATATTTTTTCTCCCTCTTTACTATCTAATCTAGTATAAATAATTAAATATCATCATAAGTTTTCAATTTAGCGTCTTTAATGGTTCTCTTAACGTCCTTATTTTTATCCTTTTGCCACATTTTAAAATATTCTTTCTTTACTTTTACTATGGCTTGAGCCTAGATATTCTACAACCGAATTTTCTTAGTTATACGACATTTCTCTTTCGACTATCCAAGAACATGTTTTAATGTCCTTATAATATATTACGTCATTGTACATCACATATTATTAGTATCTTCTTCCAAATCCCACCTTACTTATTTACACATTTTATCTTTAAACATCTCTAATTTCTTTACATACACTATTCAACTCAAAAAAGCATTGGTCCCAAGCACTACCACTGTGAATATATATAATTATATTACAAAAAGAAAATTGAAATACAAACGCAAAAATCTGTGCGTGCAAGACAAAGGGTGAGCCCATAGAAGATTATGCGCTTATTGATATCACTTGTCATCTCACAAAAAAGATACATTGCAGTGAGCACGAATTGATAAATGAAATTGCCGGCCAATACTACTGTGCCAGACATGGTTTATTTTTTACATTGAAAATAAGCCTAGGAAAATTCCACCGTGTCCATTTTCTAAAGCTATTTTATCCATCCATCACTTCCCTTACTTTTTCCCTAATAAACAGTGAAATGTATAAGTACAGCTATCCTTTGCTACTGGCCTACTGCCTCCTCTAGGATTTCTGTCTGAAATTTTCCAGCAGTGTCCTGTATCTGGCAAAAAAGAACCAGTGCAGTCTGCAAAAAAAAGAAAATGCAATTCTTTCCAGCTTCTAGGTAGCAAGTGCATAATTGGTGTGATGAGACTTAATATAAGAGATTTTAGCAACTAAGCGCTTAAAATAGGACAACCCCAAACTTGAAAGTTCATTGTTAACGATAGAAAACAACAATCTAGAATAGAGCTCAATGTTTCAACTCAAGATTAGCACCAAGGAAGTTCGTCATCCAGGAAGATCTGACCTCTAATGAGAATTTAGCTGTAGAGCATGTTTGTTATCATGAGTTCATACCAGATAAATGAGGCTACCGACTACAAATAGGGAAAAACAACCTTTTAAATCAAAGAGGACTCAATCAGGAAATAGCAACAAACACTTCCTAGTCAGACATCTCGACAACCATTTTTTCTGAAACTATATCCTCAATCCATGTTCATAAAAATTCATTCAACTAAAACTCTATTTTATCTTGACTAGAATTTCCGCCACTTCAATACATCGCTACCTCCATAATATCACTAACAGCCTTGTTATCACCACATCCATATCATAAGATTAACACACTAGAGGTTGTGATTCATTTATATATTGTGATGAGATCAAACATACAGATTCAACTCCAAAAATTTGACGAGTGAAAATTAAATGTCTTGTAGCTAAGTGGGGGCAATAAACAAAACATAAAACCAACCATCATGCTTCATAAAAACAACGAATCTTGATTGTGTATGGTAAACATAGTGGGAAAGTAAGACAACCGAAAGCTTCGACCACTGACAGTTTATTAAAAATTTCAAGCAAGCATTGTTAAGTTCTCTAATTAATAGTGAATTAATTAGGATAGGATCAGATGGGAGGCTAGTGTGATGCCATCATTAAGAAACTAAGGTGTAGAGAATCATTGACCAAAGACATTTCATCAACAAATTCCAAGTAGGAACTAAAGAAATCTACTTTTTCACATTAAATATTAAGATTACATAAGAGAACGATTGTGACTTAAAAGGAAAACTTCTGCCAAGTAGTCAAATGTAGTCACCAGCATTTCTGCGGTAAGTTCAAGAGACAGCACTGACTTTCAACGGAAAATAAATTTTGAAATCAATATAACCTAAAGACATTTACTTTATCCTATGCACTTATACCTTGCCCAAAGTTTTTAGATGTTCACTATCAAGGATAGATTTGGAGATATTAGTAGAGGCAGCAGATTTTCGTGATTTTGAATCCAAAGGCAAAGTTGAAAATTTTCTAGAAAGAGTGCCACTTGATTTTGTGGAATTAAAACTATTTGACTTCACTGAAGCATTAGAGTCAAGAGCAGATCTTGACTTCCCAGGAAAACCAATGGTGCCATTGGCTACATCTCCAACATATGCAGAATCCCATGAGTAACACGACATGGGTTCTGACCCATATGAAACAGGGTGCTGAAGATATCCTGGTAAAGAATAGTATTGCTGTTGCCCATCCACACCCATGAAAGGACTAGTAGCGTAAGGATCATAACCAGGAAGATAGTAAAGAAGTGAACCATTATCTGTTTGGAAACCCTGGAGAGACCGAAAAATGAAGAGTGAAAAGACACCCCACTTCAATTGATAATGCAACTCTCACAGTGACTTACGGACAATATCAAGAGGATGCATTTCAATTAAAGGTCAACACCAAAAAATTCCTTCGTATAAAGGTGAAGAAGCAAAAGAACAGTATGATACAGGGCATAGACATACTGTATAAGAACCACCGCCAGCATTGAAATGATTCTGGTCATTGAATTGAGTAAAGGTCCCATTATAGCCTGTGAAAAAAAGCAATGCAATACAAAATGCTCAATTTCCCACTGTGTTAAAAATCTGTGACTTCTAAACTCAAACAACTGCAAGCTTGCGCTAGTTTTGTAAATGATAAAAAAAGGGAGGGGAGGTGATTGGTTCATTTTTTCCACATAGGGTACCCAACTCAAAAGTCATTTAATTTTCCTGCCTCTGAGCAACTTAACAAACTAATCTAACAGCAACACAACCCGCACCATTAACACTCCCATCTATACCCGCTAAGCAGCAAAGACTTAATGAGCTGGTTGGATGAGTAACACAATTTAGACAGCACTCCACCAAAGCTGGAAACTTTGTACCCTATTTACAACTTCCAGGACTCACTTGATGAACATTTTAAGAGCACTTCTTTTGTTATAAAAAATAAAAGAAAATATATTAATGACTGAAAACTAGTCACAAAACTTTTGAGTAAATAAATCTAAAAAACACCAAGATTGGCTGTCAGCACACAAATACAAACACAGCCAAAACAAAGCAATGTTTGCAATGCCAAGCGAATATACAAATTAATGACAATTCAAAAGGTCAATAAACAGATAACATCAACTTTTAATTTCAGAAATACCAAATACTACAAATATCTATTTGGTGGTTCAGTTTGAAATAGGAATTTGTATTAAGTCAAAAGAGTGGACAAAGAGAAGGCTTTCCTTACATTATCTCCATTTAGAAGTTACTCTGATTGCATGTTTTTCATAATAAACTAAACACAATACTGAAGTCCTATTCTCAAACTTGTGGAAGCAAATCTAACAATGATATATGATGGACTAGGAAAAGCCAGTCCATGTGTTTTTATTTGGTGGAGTTTGACAAGGTTAATTTTCAAAGGTTAATTTTCAAAGGTTAATTTTCAAAGATAGAACTAATCAATCTAACCTGGGTAATGATAATCGTAATAGCTAGTAGGTGGATAGTAAACACCTTGCTCTGCAACTGACTTTTGACCAATCTCACCTTTGATGCTAGGGGTAGCATCGCTTGAGGCAGATATGGAAGAGTTCAAAACAGATGGAGTTCCATCTTTTCCAGAAGCCTGACAAAGAAACATTGAAACAATACCAAGTAAGACAAACAAAGGACAATTCTTTTTTTTCTTTTTCCTTTTTCCTTTTTG
>JAOTRH010000024.1:17547730-17577500 GCA_034768845.1 Heliamphora exappendiculata | reverse complement strand
TATTGTCTATATGATATCTGATTATCTATATGATCAAAGAATGTTGGCTTTAAAAAAAATTAATTGACTTACAAAATCTTTAGAACATATTTATTTTGATCAAACATGCACTTATTGGGGAAGTAATTCCAAGCCTTGTTTGGATATTTGGTTTTAAGTTAGGTTTTTTTTGCTTAAAATCACTTTAAATCAAAAAAAGTTAAAAATTCATTTGGGAGAGATAGGGTGATATTAAACCAAAGACTTAATGCTGTTTTAAGTTAAAAAGTAAAAATTTTTGCTTAAAGTTATTATAATTTTTAAAAATTTATTTTTAGGTAATTTTATATTCAATATTGATTTTGTTTGATAGATCTTGACAAGTATATTTTAAAAATATAATTTTTACAAAAAAATAGATTTGTATAATAAAAATTATGATATTTTTAAAAAAATATAAAAATATTTATGTAAAAAGCAAAAAAGTTAAAAACTTTTAAATTGAAAAATAAGACTTTTTAATTTTCTAACTTTAAGATAAAAAATAAAAAATTTGACTTTAAATCAACTTAAAATCGATTAGCAAACAAAATCTTAATTATCATTTGGAAAATATTAGAGTTTTGTTTTGATTAGATTTTAAAAGGTCCTACGAGAGCCGGACCGGATTAATTTCATTTAGCACAAGGATAAGTAGAGTCAGTTCATGACTCTACTAATACAATCATATCTGAATAGAATATATTTCCTACTGAATATAGATTTTCCGCATTCTGGAAAATTATTGTTTTTCAGAAAATATTTTCTATAAAAAAATATTATCTATTAAAAAATATTTTTAACCCAACCAAACGGAGCCTTAGTGTAGGAATTTTTTGTGGGCACCCATGTGTGGTGTATTTAGTATTCCCCACTACTATTTCAGTTTTGGACGTTATAGAAAAAATGCCGAATATAATAATTTTGGTCATTGGTGTCGGTAATTTCTTTTGGGTAATTCCGCATTAAGTCCACTTTTAGGTTTTTTTTTTTTTTTTTTACTATTAAGTACTAAAATTAGATTAATTTTGTAATAGCTCTCAATTCGAATTGATTTTTCAAAAACACCTTTAATTTCAGTAGCATTTTTGCTACTTCTCAACAAATCCTTGCAATGGCTTCAAGAATTGAGGTTACATTTTTTATTTGAACCTTTCACATTCAAGAAATATGCTTGGAATAGCTCTGAAAAATCTGATTCCCTTTTCAATTGAAAGTTTTTATTTTTGATAACGAGGTCCCGAATGGCATGCTTATTATTCCGTGACGATGTTATTTTTGAAGATGTTTCCTTTGCACATATATATTGTGCAACAATAAAATGATGCGATGAGTTTATTCTTTGTTTATTATTTTTAATTTTTTTGGGACAAATGTTGTTGCGTAAATTGTTTAAATGATTCAGTCGCTTCATTAAATCTAATGTGTATTATTTTATGCAATTTTAACTGAATGCGTATTATTTTTTAAAATTTTAAACAAATATGATGCAATCAAAAAGTAGATGATAAGAATGACATAAAATAGATTATCCGAATCATTTGTTCATTTAAATCTGATATCCAATATATATCATATTGCGTAGCAAAAAAATGATGTGGTCGCTCGATAAAAACTCAATGTGTATCTTTTTTTGCATTTTTAATCCGATGTGTATCATTTTCTGCAAATTTAAGCAAATATGATGCGACTAAAAGTAGATAACGAGAATGACATAAAATGAACTACCCGAATCATTTGTTCATTTGAATTTGATATCCAATAGATATCATGTTGCGTAGCAAAAAAAATGATACGGTCATTTGATGAAAACTTAATGTTATTATTTTCTACATTTTAAATTCCATGTGTATTATTTTCTACAAATTTAAGTAAATATGATGCAATCAAAAAAATGATGATGAAAATGATTGTTAAATTAAATAATGCAACCATAATCTCCTATAACAAGATGTTTGCAACTAACAAATGTTTCATTAAACACGAGGTGTTAAAATGACAAGCAAGTATGAATTATCACAAATACTTTGACGGAAAATGGCTCAGCAAACAACATGATTGATTTTGCTATCACGAATGAACGTGATAACGCAAAATGCCATAAATTGTGAGAACGATTTTTTCAAATTCAAATTTTGCAAATCATTCCATTTTTAATATAAAGTCAAATAAAATTAACAAATGGTATAAAGGTTTATTTTTCTCTAAATTTTTTTAAAAAGGGTTTTATGAAATGGATAATATTGGATGACTACTTATCCTCAACAACTTTTTAATATGGGACTCATCTCCAATTTCCGCATTTCTTTTTGTATGTATAGATTTTCATTTTTCAATTGTTTTTGGATAGTGCTTTTACTCGCATTGAATTATTAAGTATTTTTAGAATATTGTTAGTACATACTTAGGGCAAATAAAAAAATATATACAATGAAGTTTTATGTTGTCGCATCAAAAAGTTTTGAAGAAGTCATTAAAGAAGAAGCTTGGAAGAAAGTTATAAAAAAAAAATCATATTATTAAAAAGAATAAAATTTTTGAGTTGGTAAAGCGGTCAATTGTTAAAAAAATAATTGGTGTGAAATGAATTTTCAAAACAAAGCCCAGCTCAGATGGCTTCATTCAAAAGAACAAAACAAAACTTATAGCCAAAGATTCTTGAGTTACATTTAAAATATGCTTTAACTTTAGTATTTTGTTTAACAAGAATGTTGATACAAAATTATTTGAATTTCGTGATAATAATTGGATCAAATGTGTTAATAATATGAGAAGCACGTTTAGAATTTGCATTTTCTCTTAGCTCGGGTATACTTTCATGAGCATTCAATAAGTAACCAATTATGGTATAATTTTTTGTCAAGACTAAATATGTTTCGACATCATTAGCAACTTTACAAGCAATATAGTTACAATGAATTTTAGAAAATGGTGGTAAAAGGCAAGTGAAAGTTATTCCAATTTTATGTAGATAAATCCGTTATTGCAATGACAAAAAATTTTGTCTATCATAGTCTCACAGCGCATATTGTCCTCCAGTGTCACTTTAGAGTGACCATAAAAGATGAAGAAATTTAAATCAAGTATTACAACACCGAGATAAATATTCACTAAAGCTCTTTCAATGGACAAATTTCAATATCTTACAGAATTATTGGAGGCAGCAAGTCATTAAGGGAGTGTTAAATTAATCCCTTGGTTTTTATGTAACTTTTATAAAACCTTATGTCTATGATGCCTTGGTTGTTTTGTCCTTTTGCTTCCCAATGCATCTTTACCTCAACAGCAACTAATCAAGAGCTAACAGGTGGGTTGCTTAGTGCTTGGATTATAGGAGAATGGAATAAAATGTTAAATGACTATTTTGCCCCCTTTATTCTTTAGTTTAATGACATTTGTGTACATCACCATATTTAATTCAACAATCAAAATGTCAAACCAAATAAAAAATTATTTAACAAGTAATACTTCATCCAATCAAACACGGCTCGATACATACAAACTACACTATTAATCCAATACAGAATAGTCCTAGTACTAAGAATTTGAATATTATTGATCCTAGAAATTTAGTCCTTCAATCATGTTGGCATACAAGAAAAGGTCCTTGGAATACAAACATGCCTTTTAGCTTAGCTAGCATCAAATAAAAGCCTAAAATAAAAGATTTTGATGAGATCAATTATTTGGAGCCAAAATGCAATCAGTCATCTAATGTGAAGCCTATATTAGCAAACAAAGGCCAATGAGAATATCATCAAAGCAAAAAAGTTAAACCACAGAATATCATCCATGCAACAAGAAGTGATAGCTTAAAACTGTAGCAAAACTTCTGCAATCTACTACATTCAACCTACTTCATTACATTTTTTTACACAAGTTAAGGAGACCAGTCGCATCGGCCCTAGATGATTAACTTTCATTAACCATTCAATAGTGTAAATAGCAAAATAGCTACTGACCGGAAAATAGCTTGATGAGATACGAAAAGTACTGTCAAGTTCTTGTCGTCCATTGAGACCTTTCCAAGGGCTTGACGAAGAAGAAATAGTATTCCTTTTGCTGGCAGCTTGCATCCTCTTAATATGAGTTTCTTTGCACAGAGAAAATCGGGATCACTTAATCAATTAAGGATTCGGTATTCTCATGAGTAGCACCACGAAGATCCGGGAGATTAGAACTCTGAGAGAACTTGAGCAATTTCTTTTTCTCGACGTGCTTGAGACAAGGCTGCATCACTAGTCCAATCGAAACAGCAATAAGGCTTACAACCATCACTTTGAGTGAAGAAAGACCAAACATAACACAAATTAATATGGTTGGAGGTATACACAAGAGAATCGATCCGACTGTTCCCACAGGTATCTTGTAAGGCCGAGATGCAGCTGGGTATTTCATCCTTAACCTTACAAATGCTATGAACTCTAAAATCATTCCAAAACAGTACAAGAAGTTTTCCGCAGCTATTATTTCCTGAAAGCTCAGCCAAGAAAGCAAAATCACTCCAGAAGCCGAAAATAAGATTCCAACAAGAGGAGTTCCATACCGAGATCTCTTGGCAAAAAACTCGGGAAGCATTCCTCTCTCTGCCATACCGAGAAGTTGAAAAGAATCGCTGCTCATTTCAGCCACAAACATTCCCATATTTGACATTGCAGCGGCCCCTTGAATCCAAAATCTCAACCATACCCCGCCCACAATCTTAGCAATATCCGAGAAATACCCATCAGTCCACAAGTCACGGTTGAGTGGTATAGCTCCTGTACCGATCAGTAGGGGAAAGAAATACCCACAAATAACTATGATCATAGCAAAAAATAGAGCCCTTGGTAGAGTCTTCTTGGGATCATTCACCTCTCCGGCAAGTGTACTAATTGAATCCCAATAATTCAAATTCCAAAATAGTGTGTTCAGATACAAATTCCAGTCAACACTGTGTAAATCTGTCACCAACCACCTTGAAGGCCTTATTTTTGGGATTGCAACAAGTCCCATAACTATGAATGGGAGGAGTGAGAGAACTCCTAAAAGAACAGCAGCCCACCCCACAATGGTTAAACCCCTATAATTCATGAAAGTGAGGAAAGCAGTCAAAGCCAGCGTTGCGGCAACCCTTGGAAAACCACCAGCTAGTGCCGGGATTGACGGTTTTAAATAATCGAGAAACAAAATCGGATAGAGAGCATTATCGATGACCCCACTCAGCCATTTCATCCAACCTTGCTGAAACCCCCAATAGTCACCCAATGCAGATGAAACCCAAACCACATAACCACCGTCCTCGGGAAACATGGTACCCATCTCTGCAGTTATTAGAGCTTCAGGTACACTCCATATCAATGGAAATATTAAGAAGCCGAGAAGGGCTAGAAGGGGGCCAGCTGCCTGAACACTGTCCTCTATCCCAAAGGGTCCCCCTGATACCTCATAAAAGATGAGAAAAACTAGGGGCAAGACTGAGATTTTCCTAACATTAACTTCCCTAGGAGAAGGTACTTCACTAACCCTCACATATGATGCACCATTGTATTCCTCCATTGCAATGGAAGTTTGACTATTAGCTGTAGTCCTCAATTTCTGCATTCCAAATCAAATTCTCAACATGATTAAAAAATTGGGTCCTCCAAGACTAATCAAATAACTGACAAGTTTAAACGGAAAACAAAGAAATTACTCAGCACGTATCAATAAAGGGTTTGTTTTGTCGATTTTAAAAACTAATTAGCAGGATTTTCCCAAAGTATAAACTGGGTTCATAACATTTCCTGAAAACACTCATAGACGGCTAGCTTCTTGCTTACTTCCCCATGAGCAAATAATAGAGAACTAGAAAATGTGTGACGAACATTAAGTACGTTTGATGAGCAATTTTTACCTGCAAATTGAGTATTTGTCACATTATACCTATTTTCAATGTCATTAATTTATAAATTGGATTCAATTACTTCTGTGTTGGTGTTTCAACAGGACAACAATTATTGATTATTAGTGCAAGGAGAACTGAAATCCAATTTGTATATATTTTTTTACCTATTTGAGATTTGATTATTTGAAAACAATGGACAAAAGCACTTGATTAGAATAACAACAAGCACCACCAACAGAGGTGGAGGCAACATATGAGCGGCGGCGGGTATTGCTTCTACTAAAAATATAAAAAAAAATATATGAAATATAAAAATAGCAATAATTATATTTTTATATTTTTTTTTTAATAATAAATTGTCGCCGTGTAACTTGGAGGTCACGGGTTCAAGACATGAAAAGAGTGTCATGCGAATGCAAGGTAAAACTGCGTACTATAAACCCATTGTGATCCGGCCTCCTCCCTAGATGCTGCATACACGGAAACTTCCTTTACCAAACTGCCCCTTTTTATTATATTCACACCTCACAAAATGTGTAAGTTTTAGACATTGTCTTTTTTAAAAGAAACTATGCAGTATATATATTTACTTGCTAAAGAATGTTTAAATTCTGTATTCATCTCATAAATCATTATAATTGATTGTGAAAATAAATAAACAAAAACACTTGTTGTTTTCAGAGATGTGGCTCCAGTTCACTCCATTAATTTCTGAATCCGCAATAGAACATCAAATTAAGACGATGAACGGTGATGTAAATAAAAAACCAGTGACAAGTAGGAATTGAAGCAAACAGGGCAAGGAGATAAAAGAGTGTAAGAGCAAAAAAGTATTAGGGTTATAGCAAATTCTACGGAGGATCAAGAAGACAAAAAAAACAGAGAAAAAAAATAACAAAAATAATACACACAATTTACGTAATTCAAGCGCTACATCTACTGTTGGTGTAAAGTTTTGTTATAACAAATGAATGGATAAGTTCTATCGAAATTCTTATAAACTATAATATATAGCTAAGGGTGGATAAAAGCTACGGGCCTAACGCCCAACCCAAATAGCTGGGGCCGAGGGCCCAAAAGGAAGACCGGTCCGAAACGGAATTGTCCAAGTACTCGAAGAAGCCTGAACACACTGATGTTCGGGCTCTGCTAGTTCGGCCCACCCCCGATAGGGGCAGCCTGGACCAGGGGAAGCCCATGTTGGCCCCTCAATAGGAAGGATATCCCAATAAGATACCTTCCTCAATACGTTTTGATCAAATAAAAGTGATAAAAACAAATCAGAATCAAATCCACAGGATAGGAAGCAAATCTCCTAAGAATCAAATAGGCAGAATCCTAGGAGGATTCAGCCTCATTGGGTTTCAACCCCTTTATAAAGGAAGGCACTCTCAAATCTACAGGTATGCAATTTTGAAGCCCAAACTCTTGCTTAGAAATCTCTCCGAGATATATCTAACTTGAGTGTCAGAGTGCCTCCCGGTCATAACCGGCCGGTAGGCGCTAACGGTGTTCTTGGTGGTTGCAGGAGTTTGGCGGCAGAGCAAGGAGCATCCAGTGAGTTCGGCGGAGAGGAGTCCGACCCATATCCTGTTCGGGGTCATCAGTATTTGGCTAGTTTGCCTGGTCTTGATTGTGCCGAACAAGCCCAAACAGTTTGTACCATGCACAATTTGGCACCGTCTGTGGGAACGACGATCTCGAACCAACGGAATCACGAGCCAGACTCCGACTAGATTCACCGGAAGCCGCACTAGAGATGACATGCCCCAGAGTTCCTTCAGAAGTTCGAAGACGAAGGGATGATGCCTCCCACAATGGGAGGCAGTTGCGCTACTCAACCACAAGTTCCAGAGGAGAAAGAACTTCTCCCCCATCTTCAAGGGATAGAGGGAGATTCGAGGAGAGGTTGGCCAGGTGCGATAGGATCATCAACGATCTGAAGGAAAGAATGGAACAGCGTGACCGAGAAATTGATGAACTCCGGCGACTAATCCAGGGGCAAGATGCTTGAAGGGAACCACGCGTAAGGCCAAGGGAAAGCCTCAAGCAAGAGGATACTGAACGGAGCCCAGAGTCCTACAGTTTGAGCCACCCTCAAAGGCGAAGGAGCAAAGAACCTGAGGTAAGTCTAAGAAGTTCAAAAATTGTCAAAACGGAGTCAGTTCGGCCAAGCCATGAAAGAGTTGCCCGGACTGAACTAGATCCAAACCAAGACCTACGGCAATGGTTGGAACGGAGGATGGATTCCCAGTTGCAGCACGGTGGTGGCTAAACAGCCCAAGACGTGGCAAGAAGGGCCCTTGAACAGATCTCGGTGTCACCATTGGCCGAAGTTATGGAGAATGCTGATCCACCACACAAGTTTTCTCCACCCAAGTTTGAGATGTATGACGGGAAAACAGATCTAGTAAGCCATGTTCGGCAGTACAGATAGGCAATGGCGCTTTGGAGCGGTAATGATGCGCTCCTTCGCCGCATGTTTCCATCCAGCCTGGGGGAGACAGCCCTCAGTTGGTTTCACAAGTTGCCACCTCGATCCATAATGAATTGACAGCAATTGGTTGAGTCCTTCACTGCTCGGTTCATAATCAATAGCAGGCAGCCAAAGAGTTTTGATACACTACTAGCCCTGCGAAAAAGTGACGAAGAAACAATTCGGGAGTATGCTCGGCAGTATTGGGAGGCTTACAATGAGATTGAAGACTGCAGCGAGCAACTCGCAGTTGCATCTTTCAAAATCGGGCTACCTCCCCTGAGTCGCTTAAGACAGTCCCTCACCAAGAAGGTCGTTACCACAATGTCCGAGTTAATGGTAAAAATAGAACAGCATGCAAAGGTGAAAAAAGACATAAGCCAAGCAGAGCAAAGTGTGGCCTCGGTAAAGCAGCCTGAGAAGAAGGATATGGGCCGAAAAGACTAGAAGTCCAAGAAGCCACCCCAAGAAAGAAAGGAGTCGGAGGCTTACCAGGCTGTGCAAACGATATTCAAGGAACCTCTACATAAGCTCTTAGACCAGATTAAAAACAAGCCCTATTTCCAGTGGCCACCGAAGTTGATGGGAAACCCGAGCAGAAGAGATCAGAAAAAGAAGTGCCACTATCACCGAGATCACGGCCACTTGACTGGGGAATGCAGAACCCTGAAGAGACACTTGGAGGACTTAGTCCGAGCAGGGCATTTACTTGAATTCGTAGACGCCAAGAAGACTACTTGGGAAGGAAGGAACCAAGAACAAGACCGGGATGCCAAACAAGGAGATCCTCCACTTGGTGTTGTGAAAATGATCCATGGCACAGCTGAACCGATCACCAGATCGGTAGTTTGGCACCATGCGAGAACCGTAGCACATGCCATGAAGGTGGATGAGGGAAAGCGAAGGTGAACAGAAGGAGACTCCAGCCAATGCCAACCCAAGGGGTTCAGCTTCTCAGAAGAGGACCTTGAAAGAATTCATCGACCTCATAATGATGCCTTGGTACTAACGCTACGCATTGCCAACTATGACGTGATGTGGGTGCTGGTAGACCAAGGGAGTTCGGTGGACATCATGTACTATAGCCTATTCCAGAAGTTGGGACTGAAAGACTCAGCGCTCAAAAAGTGCACAACGCCCTTAATCGGCATTGATACGGACCCAGTATGGCCAGTTGGAAGGATCACCGTACCAGTAATGGCAGGCCCCGCCACTGTAAGTACTGAATTCCTTATTGTTAACCAACCATCTACCTATAATGCTATTGTAGGAAGGACGTGGATCCATAGCTTGGGTGCAGTAACCTCAACCTACCATCAATCCCTAAAGTTTCAAGTAGGCCAAGGGATAGTTGAGATCAGAGGAGACCAGCACGCGGCGAGACAGTGCTTCTTAGCAACGATGAAGAGTCCCGAACAGCATCCAGAAGTGAAGAATGTAGAAGTGGAGGAGGGCCAAACAATCTATGACTACAGCCGAACTATCGAGGAGAAGGTAATTGAGGACCTAAAGAAAGTCATCATTAGCCCGGGGGATCCAGATCGGTTCTTCTTGCTCAGAACAACCATAGCCGAACAAGAGGAAACCGAACTGGTTGAATTTTTGAAGGAACATAAGGAGGTCTTCGTGTGGACACCATACGAAATGCCGGGGATAGACCCCGAAGTGATCAGCCATTGGCTAAACGTGGATCCCCAGTGAAAACCAGTTATACAGAAGCCCAGGAAATCAGCTCCACACCATGCAGAGGCAGTGGTCAAGGAAGTCCATAAGCTGAAGGAGGCCGAGGTTATCAAAGAAATCCACTACCCAACCTGGTTGGCAAACACCGTGGTAGTCAAGAAGAAGGATGGGAAGTGGCGAGTCTGTGTTGACTTCACCGACCTCAATAAAGCCTGCCCTAAAGACTGCTTTCCTCTGCCCCGAATAGACCAACTTCTCGATTCAACAGCGGGACATGAGAGGATGAGTTTCCTAGATGCCTATAGAGGATACCACCAGATTGCCATGTACCCCCCAGGCATGGAGAAGACAACATTCATCACTCATCGAGGAATTTACTGCTACAAGGTAATGCCATTCGGATTAAAGAATGCTGGAGCCACTTACCAAAGGCTTGCAATAAAGATGTTTGGCGACTTGATCGGCAAAACGATGTAAGTCTACATAGATGACATGGTTGTGAAGACCAAGCACCCAAACAAGCACCTCGAAGATCTGAGAAAGACATTCGAAATCCTCAAGGATTACCAGCTAAGGCTTAATGCCTCCAAGTGTGCTTTTGGAGTCAGTTCGGGAAAATTCCTAGGTTTCCTTGTTACTCACAGAGGAATAGAGGGAAACCCCGAACAAATCTTAGCCATTCAGAATTTGAAAAGCCCACAAAGTTTGAAGGAAGTCCAGAAGCTCACGGGAATGGCCGCTGTATTAAACCGATTCATTAGCCGAGCATCCGACCGGTGTTACCCTTTCTTCAAAGCAATGAAAATGGCTAACCAGTTCAAGTGGGATGATGAAAGTGAGGGAGCCCTAGCCGAGCTGAAGTAGTACCTCTAGTCTCCCCCACTATTAACGGTGCCAAACAGTGGAGAGACTCTATTCTTGTACCTTGCTGTGTCTAGCCGAGCTGTCAGTGCGGTCCTCCTGAGGGTGGAAGACAAGGTCCAAAAGCCAATCTACTATGTGAGCAAGGTCCTTCTTGACCCAGAAACAAGGTACCTGCCTTTGGAAAAGCTTGCACTGGCCCTGATCGTTGCCTCTCGTAAACTCATCCACTACTTCAGAGCACACCCAATCAAGGTAATTACCGAACACCCCCTTCAATCATTACTTCGAAAAGCTGGCGTTTCAGGAAGAGTAGCAAGGTGCGCTGTGGAGCTCGGGGAACACGACATCACCTTCTGCCCTAGGACAGCCATAAAAGACCAAGTTTTGGCTGACTTCATCGCCGAATTCAGCCAGGAAGGAAGTTCGGTGGACACTGGGAGGCAAACTACCACGCCAACAACTCTTGAAAATGAGGACTCAAAGGATACTTGGAGGCTCTACGTGGACGGCTTCTCATGCAACATGGGGGCTGAAGCAGGGATAGTACTATATAGCCCTGAGGGAATCCTCATGGAAAGGGCTGTTCGGCTGGACTTCCAGGTTACCAACAATGAAGCTTTATACGAAGCCTTGTTAGCTAGGTTCCGAGATATCATTGAGCTGAAGGCCAAAAAGGTCAAAATATTTTGTGATTCATAGTTAGTGGTGAATCAATTCAAAAGAGAATACCTAACCAGAGATGACAGAATGCAGGCGTACGTTCAATTAGCATAGCAACTGGCCAAAGACATCCCATGTTTTGAGATCACCCAGCTCTCATCCCGAGAAAACAGCCATGTCGATTCTCTGGCCTGCCTGGCATCAGTTGTTGGTACTGAAAAAAAGGGTGATTTCGATGGAAGTCCTCCAACAGCCGAGCATTGCTAACCATGAAGAGAAGCCGGTCTACTGCTCGGAATTGGGTCTCAGCTGGATGGACCACTTGAAAGACTACCTGGTGAAAGGCGAGCTACCAGCCGATCAGAAAGAAGCTCGGACTGTAAGAAGGAAGTCAACTAGATTCTGGGTCTCCAGTTCGGGGGATCTGTACAAGAAGTCATTTACTGGGCCCTACCTCTCCTGTGTGCACCCGAACAAAGTCCAAGGCCTCTTGTTCGAAATACACAAAGGAATTTGTGGCAGCTATACTGGGGGCGGTCATTGGCTCACCGAGCAATCTCTCAGGGCTACTGGTGGCCCTACATGCAGAAGGACGCAGAGCAGTATGTCCAGAAGTGTGAGAAGTACCAGAGGTTTAGCCCAAACATACACATCGCAACCAAAGACCTGCCCCCACTCACAAGTCCATGACCTTTTGCCCAGTGGGGGTTTGACATTGTTGGCCCCTTCCCAAAGGCCACAGGCAATAGGAGGTACCTCCTTGTTGCCACGGATTACTTTACCAAGTGGGTGGAAACCGAGCCCTTGGCCAACATCCGAGATTTCGATGTAAAGAGGTTCACATGGAAGAGCATCATTATCCGGTTCAGCATTCCCCAAGCAATTGTCTCCGATAACGGTACCCAGTTTGATAGCTCCCTATTCAAGAATTTCTGTTCGGGGCTAGGAATCAAGAACTACTTCTCTACCCCAGCATACCCACAGAGTAATGGACAGGCATAGGCTTCGAAGGACTAAAGAAGAGACTGGATAAAGCCAAAGGAAGATGGGTCGAAGAGCTCCCCTCGGTTTTATGGACTAACCGAACTACACTGAGGAGATCTGCGGGTGAAACCCCATTTTCCTTAGCTTATGGGGTGGAGGCAGTCATACCACTAAAGGTTGGGTTACCTACGATCCGAACAGAGGTAAGTGCCCCCGAAGCAAATGATAAGGCACTAGCCTTGGACTTAGACTTAGCCGAAGAGCGAAGGACAATGGCCACCATTAAATTGATAGCCTATCAGTAGGCCCTTGCCAAAGGATACAATAAGAGGGTGAAACACCGTGAGTTCAGCGTAAGAGATTTGGTCCTAAGAAAAGTGCTCGGCCATATGAAGGATCAAATACAGGGAAAGCTGGGCCCGAACTGGGAAGGTCCAGGCCTAATGGGGCAGTACAAGGTAAATAAAAGAAAAGGAAGATAGCCTCAGGGAGCAGCAAGAAAATCTTCTGTGGTCTCCACCGGAGTGCCCACCTCTTCGTCTACGGATGTAACTTTCTTGGGTACTTCAGCAGAAGCCGCCTCACCGGCATCAGTGGCAGTCTTGGAATCCCCAGCCTCTCCTATCACCTCCTCGCCGGTTTGCTTGCTTGGGAGGGGAACTTCAGTGTATAGTGGGGAGGACTCCTCCACTCCGACAGCTTTAAGGGCAGCCTCCCAGGCAAAACCGAAGATGAGGTCTTGAAGGCCGGGGATTTGAGCCTTGTAATCTTCGGTTGCTTTGGCGAGCCCCACTGAATATGCCTTCGAAGCTTCTTCCTTCACCATATCGAGCTCTGCTTCGGTCTTCCCGAGCTGAAAAATGGTATTAGCCAAAGACTCCTTCTCCTTCAGGTGCTGCTTCAAGGCAATCTCAGATATCTCCAACTTGGATGCCCGAGCATGCGCAGCGCCGAGTAGGTTGTCCTTCGCCCGGATGCTGGCCTCCATCTGAGACAACTTTTGGAGGTATGACTTGTTCTTCTGCAAGAGATTAGTGAGCTCCAGCTCCCTCTCCTCCAGCCTCTCCACGGCCGCCACCAGACGCTGGAGACCCTGAAGAGCAAAAAAAAAAAATCTCTTTAAGTATGAAAGCAGAAGATATAAAGGGAAGCAGAGAGGATGGTCTTGATGAATACCTGGATGGAGTGACGGATCGAACTTTTCACCAGACTTTCGTGAGGAAGCCTCCGTGCTTCCTCCACATCCCCTGGCAGCAAGAGGGCCTTCGACAGCCCGAAGGCGGTATCCGGGGACTTTGCCCTGTCCTCCACGGTGATCAGCCAGCTACCTTTTTTCAGCTCGAGGGACCAGTGCTCGGCCACCCCGGCGGGCTCTGCCACCGCTTTTCCTTTCTCCCTCCTGTCCCGCTCCCTCTTCTTTTTTTTCTTCTCTTTTCCTTCCCCCTTCTCCTTTGGGGAGGAGGCCCCAGCTTTCTTCAACCTCTTCGGCGGTGGTGGGGATTTGACCTTCGAGATCGGAGCAACCTCCTCAGTTAATTCGGAGGCAAGGTTGGTTAGATCCGCGGGTACAACGGCAACTTTCCTCTTCGAGCCGCTAAGAGTAAGGAACTGGCTGAGGTTGGCGGTGGCAGCTTTCTTTTGAGCCATGTCAGCGATCTCTTCGAATATGGAAAAATCAAAGGAAGAAGACGAGGAAGATGAAATTGAAATAGTGTACCCCGGTGAGGAGGGTCCAGGCTCAGCTGCGGCAAGTGAAGGCTCGGCAACGGTCACTTGCCTCTCCGCCCTTATGAAGGGAAGGACGATAGCTTCTGGGACCTCGACTGGATCTGAAGCAGCCGCAGTAATCCGAACTCCTGAAGTGTTCGGCCTGATGAAGCTTCTGTAGGTCGGGATATATTTGAGGAGAATATGGGCGGCTCTCCCAAGACAACGTTGTTCGGGAAGCCCCTTGTACTCCCAGACCTTCTTCAAATCCTCTAGATGAACCCCAGGAAGAGGACCACGAGCTTGGCTGTTTGCAACCTCACCTGCACCGAACAAAAGGACAGAAAACAGAGGCATTAGCATTGGAAAACCAAGCCTAGCTTTATAAAAGGCATAAATACAAACATATGGCAAGCGAAACTACCAGGCCCAAGGCCGTCCTTCCGTGAGATTGTAAAGATGTCCTCTACCTCCCTAGGGCCGAACTCAAAATTCCCCGTTATGTACTATAAGTCATCATCGACGTCCTTGCTAGAGTCAGGCAATTCGATGACTAGCTTCTCCGCTGCCCTTTTGGCTTTGAGGTAATACGGCCCCGAGGAGTGTTTGACCATGTTGTAGCAATAAACGATATCCCAGATACCTAGGTTGGTACCCAGAATACGGTTTAATTCTACAACACCCATCACCACCCTAAAGACGTTGGAAGAGACTTGCATTGGACTTATTCGGTAATGCCGAAGTACTCTACGAAGGAGAGGGTGAATGGGAAACCGAACTCCCCCTTCCACTATGGCAACCAGTGGGAGGGGAAGTTTTTTCTAATTTCCTTCACGAGAGTCCCCCGGATTGGCCAGAGTAATCCCAACGTCGTCAAGGACGTTGTATCGACACCAGAATTCGCGCATAGCCGCCGGCGTCGACACCAGTTTTCGGAGTTTGCCCATTGAGAAGGAGAGAAAAACAGAAGGATAGAAGGAGAAAAAGATTCTACCAAAGCGAGCAAACCCGCCTCAAGGCGAAGAAAAGGCAGCAATAACGAAAAGATTTACCTCAAAATGAGTATGGAATCTGGAAACCAGCCGCCGAAAGTAGAGTTTGGTTTGCCAGAAATTGCAGAGAGCAGAAGAACGAAAATGGAAAAATAGTGGAAAAGCCAGAAATAGGAAGGAGTTGGGTTTTTATACCCATCGTTTCAAACGGCAGGCGCATTCAATGCGTCGTACGTTGAAACGATGCGAATAATCATTACCCAACGTCTGTGGCCGACTCCACGAGCCACTCAAAACGCGACACGTCATCGACACAAGGCTCGAGGCCAGCCGTCATCAGTTATTAGAGAAGCCCAAAAGACCTGGGCAGCTGAGCCATCACCCGAAGAACCGAATAGATGTCTCCGAACAACGCAGTACCCCTTGGAACCACAGTTACTCAGCACGTATCCCGAACTGGGTGACTGAGCATTCACCGAGCAACATAGACTGACAACCAAGCAAGAATTCAAAGCTCTGGCCCTTCACCGGGCAGGCCAGCCGAACAAAAACCAAAGTTGGGGGGCAGTTGAGGGTGGATAAAAGCTACGGGCCTAAGACCCAACCCAAATAACTGGGGCCAAGGGACCAAAAGAAAGACCAGCCCGAAACGGAATTGTCCAAGTACTCGAAGAAGCCTGGACACACTGATGTTCGGGCCCTGCTAGTTCGGCCCACCCCCGATAAGGGCAGCCCGGACCAGGGAAATCTCATGTCGGCCCCTCAATAGGAAGGATATCCCAATAAGATACCTTCCTCAATACGGTTTTGATCATATAAAAGTGATAGAAACAAATCATGATCAAATCCACAGGATATGAAGCAAATCTCCTAAGAATCAAAGAGGTAGAATCCTAGGAGGATTCAGCCTCATGAGGTTTCAACCCCTATATAAAGGAAGGCATTCTCAAACCTACAGGTACGCAATTCAGAAGCCCAAACTCTTGCTTAGAAACCTCTCCGAGAGATATCTAATTTGAGCGTCGGAGTGCCTTCTGGTCATAACCGGCTGGTAGGCACTAACGGTGTTCTTGGTTGTTGCCGAAGTACGGCGGCGGAACAAAGATTGTCCAGTGAGTTCGGCAGAGAGGAGTCCAGCCCATATCTTGTTCGGGGTCATCAGTATTGAGCCAGCTTGCTTAGTCTTGATTGCGCCGAACAAACCCAAGCAGTTTGTACCGCGCACAATAGCTAAGATTACAAGTACGTAAAAAATACGAAAAAAAATTGCTTCGGGATGCCCCAAAGCGATTCACGGCGGAGTTGAATTCATATGACTTAGCCTACGAATTACAACACTTATCCGACTCTATACAACCTATCACGAAGTTTCAATGGAAGAGAGGTTTAGAGAAGATGGGTGATGAATTAAACGAAACCAACCATGCAAGAATTAAGGAAGAATCTGGGATTGGGTACCTCTGCCCGGCCGTCATTGTAGAACCAAGCGCCGAAGAGAAACTGGGTCGTTCATCACACAGCTAAAACCGCCAACATATACATATAAATACGTATATGTGGGAAGAGAATATGTTCGGACTAAAAAGGTTAGTTTTTTTTTTTTTGGTTTTATGAGAAGATTTTAGAAGTATGTTCGATAAGGTTAAATTTTTAAAAAATTCATTAAAAATAAAAGAGAGTACGAAAAAATAAATAAAAAGCCTACTAAGTTGTCTTTTTCATCTTATATGAAATTGTTTTAGGTTTTAATAAAATAATTTTATTTTTTTATTTTCTCTTAATAAAAGAATTTTAAAAAGTACATTTATTGAGGCTATTGTTGAAAAATACTTTTACTAAAGTTGAAAAAAGTTAATCCAAAGGCAAGTTAATGTACGTTTAAAAAAGCTGTGTTTAGATGTATAGCTTTTTTAGAAAAAAAAAAAAAAGAGAAAAAAAAGTTGTGTTTTTGGATAATTTTTTATAATAATTTTTTTAATTAAAATATTTAATATACTCTTATTTTTTAATTTTAAGTTATAGTGTTTGGGATATTATTATATATTTTTTAATATTTTTGTGAAAAGAGATAATTTTTTAAATGGAGAGTATTATAATAATTTTAATTCAAAAAAAATTAAAGTATTTAAAATGTGTATAGGCTTTTTAAAAAAATCAAATAGTATGACTTAAAAAGTATTTTTTTTTTTACAAAATATTAATTTTATTAAAAAACCAAACAGGGGTTAATATATACTAGAGGTGGACACCGAGCATACATGTACAAGTGTATATTTAAAAATTAAAATAAATTCGACAATAAAGAGAGATTTTAATAGATAAAATTAAATAAAATTAATTTAATATTAAAAAAGTAATTAAAATTATTTTTAACATACAAAAAATCTACAAGTTTAGCATAGATATAGAGAGAGAAGTATTTTGAGTGACGGCCAAACAACACGTAAGGATTCTCTTTTGAGTGTGCTCCAAGATGTACGACAGGTGCCACGAAAATGAAGACTACGTGGCATTTTGCTATAAATTATAAGAAAAGTCTACCCCGTTGAAAACGAGAAATTAATTATTTAATAGTCGTAAAATATAATGAGATAGTATTTACATGATATGTTTTTTTAAATTACGAAATAAAAAATATTTTAGGTAAAATAATAGTAATCTATTCTTATTTGGTAGGAGAGAAAAAAGGGGCGTATTTTAGGTACTCATTAAGTATCATGTCAAAAATATCACATGGTACTCTCAATAAATAAATAATCACAGTCTACATTATGTAAGAAAAAATTATTAAGTACCAAAATACCACGTGACATTACCTATGTGGTATTCTCGACAAATAAAAATGTACAATGCACACTACGTAAATCCTCATTGTCTCTTATTTACTTAACAAATGTGGGTTTACATTATTATAATTTTCTGTTATAGAGTTAGATGAGAATACCATGTAAGCAATGTCAAGTGGTGCTCTGAAACTATCGAGTAATTATTTTTATGTGGGACATCTTTTGTTTCTTAAATATCTAACAAAAGTAAATTATTATATCTCTATAATATTAGGTGGGAATGCCACCTAAACTTGTCACGTGATATTTTAAAAGTACTAAATAGTTACTCGAGAAAAAAAATGCCCCAACAGCCCCACTTAATATGTATTAATATTTTTTATTTACTAAAAATACCACAACGTAAGGCCCTATTTGGTGACGTTTATGTTTTCTATTTTTTATTTTTATTTTTAGATTTTTTGTACATTATAAATAAAAATATGTTTGATAATTATTTTTATTTTCATTATAAACAATTTTTAAAATTTATAAAAATTTTAAAAATAAAAAAAATGTGTTTTTACTTATTTTGTAAACACGTTTTGATTGTATCCTTTTTTTTACTACCTTTGACTATTACATTCGGTTACCGCATTCGACTACTGCCTTCGACTACCACATTCAACCACCCCCTCTAGCCACCACCGTCGACCACCCGCTCCGATCACTGCCTCCGACTACCATTTTTGACCACCATATCTGTCTTTTATTATCATCACCAGATAACACCTTCGACCACAACTTTCGACTATTGTATTTATTTGCAACTTTCAACTAACACTTTTCAAATATTTATGTGCCAAGTATGTTTTTATTTTTTATTTTTTATAAAAATAAATAAAAATATATTTTAAATTTTTTATAAATAAAAAATAAAAAATTATAAATATTAGCAAATGGCCCTAAGTCCCATGGACTCGGGGAGTATTCAATAAATTTTCAGTGAAAATGGAGTAATGGGATATTAGGATAATTAATTATTTATTTATTTTATTTTATGTATTTTCATTTTTAATAATTTTTTCATGTTTAGTTAAATTTTATATTTTTTGACCTTTTTTTATTGAAATGAGTCAGAAAATAATTTTTGATTAAAATATAAAAAATATAAAAATATAAAAATAGCTTATTTTAATCTTTAGTAAACTTTTTTGAGACTTGGAAATTTCCAAGAATGAAGTTAAAATATTTTTTGATTAAATTTTTTATTTTTTGTGTTCAACCCATTGAAATGATTTTAAAAAATAAAAAATTTACTCAAAAGTAAAAAAAATTATAAAAAAGACAAAAAATAAATACAAAGTTAGAATTTAGCCCAAACAAAGCAAAAAAGTTCAATAGTTCCACAAAATCATCTTTATAGTGGAAAATACTGAGTGGTGACAACAATAACTCATTTTTATTCGTTAAATAAGAATTAACAACAATAACTAAATTACATAGTTTTATTTATATAATTCCTTTTGTTTATTTTTAGTACTTTTATACTATTAAATTAAAGAAATAAAGATTTTAAGAAAATAACCTAAATATCAAAAAAATAATTTTTTTTATTTTTATTCAAATAATTGTACTTTTTAAATTTCTCTTAAAACAGAAAAAACAAAAAATTTAGAAATTCTAAAAAGGGCAAAAGGTTCCAAATGACAGCTTGGACCACATGGGCAAATTGGCAAATTGGCAAATTGGCAAATTGAGCGCTGGAATAAATGTTTAAACGCACAATTCACGCGAATGCATCAATTTGGGCGAAATTTCATATTCTTTTGCTTCTTTTTATCTTGTCTAAGATTCTTTATTTTTTAAAAATAATTTTATATTCCTTGAATGATTTTATCAAAAATAATTTTAAAATAAAAAAATTCACTAAAAATAAAAATAAACAATATAAGATTTAACTTATTAGCTTTTTTTTTATTTTTCTAAATTGTTTTTATATTGTGATCCAAATTTCTGACTCTTCTCGATTAAAAAAGTTAAAAAAGTAATAATTTGATCAAATTATAAATTTTTTATTAAAAATAAAAATAAATAAAATAATAAAAAAAAAAATAAGTGCCTTAGTCAAATATAAGTGGCACTAGTACTTAACTTCAGTTGGTAATTAGTTTAAAAGTTTATTTTTTATTATTTTAATTTCTTAGTTAAAAAATTATTTCAATTAAAAATATGTTATTTGATAAATTAATTTTTAAGCTAATAGTTTAAAAAAATTAGTTGATTGAATAAATAATTATTTTATTTTTTTGTTTAATTAAAAATAGTCACACTTTATTTAGAATCCTTATTACTTTATTTTGCTTAATTTGTTTTCCCTCTCACAAGTCCAAAATACCTCTTAAATTAACATTTTTAGACTGTATTTCATCTTATATATGAGCAATTTGTCATTATGCTTATTTTTTAAATAACAACTTTATCATACTCATTTAATTCGAAAATATATAAAGCATCATAATACTCAAAACTGCTATGGTATTATACTAAGATAGTCTTGAAAGGCCATCCTGCTATAGATAATAGTGATGTTTGTTATTCTTGAAACTTAGTAATTTTTAATTAAAATTATGTTAGGTATATATCCTATATTCTATATACTCATATAATTAGAGTTTTATAATTATATAGTGACTATAATTTTGAACTTTGTCCATAAATATGTATCTTATAATTTTAGATATTATATAAAGAGTTAAATCAAATGAGATAGAAATGCAGTGAGATATGAAAAAAATACCAAATGTGTGGGAGTAACCCTTGAGCAGGGAACATAGTTTGTTTTAGGGTTCGAATTGTGGGTGTTGAATTTTAAAATATTTTTAAAATCGAAATTATGTACTCTACACTTATAATGAATTATCTCTCACACTTATACACGTAAATAAATTTATTGAACCACGTAAATTATTATTTATTTATTTATTGTGCATAAATCTACTTCTATTTGCGTTAAAAAAATTAATACTTAAATTCTAACAAATTAATAACATAAAATTAGAAGTTACAAACATGATCCATGACAGCATAGACTTAGTCATGTAAACTACAAAGATATTAACAAAATTGTCCAATGATGAACTGGTAAGAGGCATTCCTAAACTAGAAAAATCTCTTACTGTTGTTTGTGGACTTTGTCAAGTTGGCAAACAAATTAGAGTTTCACATAAAAAAAAAATAGATGAACAAACTTAGGCACCAATCATCCTTTTCAACTTGTGCTAATTGATTTAAGGATGCTATTAAAAAAAGTTTAATGAGTTTTGAATAATAACTTTATAGAAATAAAAAAAATTAATATTAATATATTTTTTAGTGTAAATTTTATCATTTTTATATATATTAATACACTTTATACATATATTTATATATTATATATTCTTTAATCACATCTTAATAAACTTCAATTAGCATTTTTCTTGATTTAAGGGGACCATTTAGAACCGAAAGCATTAGATGCAAGCGTTATGTTGTTGTAATCTTATATCAGTTTTTATAGATAAATTTAGATAATTTTTTTTAAAAAAAATCTGACACCTTAGATATTATTAAATTTTTGCGCACGTCTTTTCAGAACAAATAAGAAATGAGAATTGATTGCATTCAACGGATCTATTCAGACGATGGGAGAGAGTTTGAGAATTCAAATATTCATGAGTTTTGATATTTTGCTGGCTTAATTTTTAAAAACAAAATTTTTTTAAAAAAAATTTCTTACTTATTTAGCTTTTTACCATAATTAATTAATTTACTCAGAATAGAAACTGTTGTGACCCTAAAATTATTTTATTTGAAATCTTAAAATTTAATCAAAATTCTGGTATTATGTTGAACTCATTAAGTAGATAATTTTTATAAAAAAATCAAGTCAATTAAAAATTATTATTTATCTTATCAGAGTATATTTATTTTTAAAAAAAAATTAATTCACTTATAATATTTTGATATTAAATTATCAAATAAATAACTGTATCATATTATTAATAATATTTAATTCCGATAAATTCAACATAATATGAACGATTCTACTTTAATTTTAAAATTTTAAATAAAATAATTTTAAATTTACCGTACCTCCTGCTATGAAGTACTCATAGTACGAACATAGGCTCCCTATGGAGAATGACGACTACTCAAGTTTTGGGCCAAACATGTCAGCAATGACTATTGGGTTTTTTACTCGATTTGTTTTTAAAATTTTTTGAAGATTATTTTTGGATCAGTGACTGCTCGAGCAGACAAAAATTCGTCCTAACGGTCCGTCGTGAAACAGAATTTTTTGTATAACAGTTAGGATTTTATTTTAATTTAAAAGCTTTATATATAAGAGTTTTATGTTCTATAAAAATTTTAGAACATTCAGAACATCTAACACACTAGAGTTAAGTTCAATTTTAAAAATAAGAGAATGTAGAGAGACGATGAGAGACTCAATTTGAGGTTACAAATATATTATGAGATAGAGAGTAATTATTGTAATTTTTATTTAGTTAATATTATGTGATATTCTGGTATTCCACGTTGAAAAGAAAAAAAAATTCTTAGATTATTAAAAAAAAAATTTTAGACCCTTACATTCAACGAGACATTTTTTCAAGTGGTAGAGAGACCATAACAGAAACTCCGCAGTTGATTGTACTTACGCTGAAACAATGCAAGGATGAGTGACCCATTGGGAAGAGCAAAATAGTAAGAATTTTTCCTAGAACGGACAATATTGTTGCTATGTGAAGGGTCGAAGTGTTACTGATAGTATCAGAGCTGACTTTCTCCATCTCTAAGTGTAGGCTCCTGTTGTTTCGCGTGACATGTGGACGGACTACTGAGTGGACGGGTCGATAAAGACAAGCAGGCTACCGGAGCTGGTATGCTATTACATGGGAACGTGTAGCCCTAAGGCGGTTGGATTATGATATCTAAGTATTCCACATAAAAAATGGAGAAGGAGTTACTGAGTTATAAAGAAAAAATTTTAGACTCTTACATAACAACGAGGCCTTTTCTTAGGTGATAGAGATCTTAGCAGAACTCCACAGTTAATCGTGCTTAAACGGGAATAATGTAAGGATGGGTGACCTCCTAGAAAGAACAAAATCGTGAGAATTTTAATCAAAGCGGACAACATCGTTGTTACGTGAAGGGATTGGGGTGTTAAATACTAGATTTTTTTTTATTTTCGTAGAGGTAGACAGTCAGCCGAATTACGTATACCTTACGTTCTTAATTTCTTATGTTCTTTTAATTTATTATTGTGGATTAAAACTTACGTGATTTTTTATTTGATAATCTAAATTAATTAATCTTAATATTTTAAAATTTTATGGCTAAAAATCCCAACAGTGACAGAACTATTGCAAGACAATGGGGGCGATGGTCCCATGTTTCTCCGAATTTTAGTTTTTTATTCTATTTTATGAGTTAGTCTCTCTATTGTACTTTCTTTTAATTTTTTGGTTGCCCGTTACTTTTTCTACACCAACTATAAATATTATAAATTTTGTATTCCAAAGCAGGGATACTTGTATCTTAAATAAAAATTAGATATAAAAAGAAAATAAGAGGATGTATTTAGAAGCTTCTTACTTTCCATTCAAATACACTCACATACAAATATAAATGCATTATTTTTTTTATAAATATTATTAAAAAAATAAAAAATTGGTAAAGAGTTCAATTTATAAGTCGTTTATTAATTTTCTTCTAGTATAAAAAATTTTAATGAGAAAAATCAATCCGCATAAAAAATTTAACGCGCAAAATGCTTTTGAATAAAAAATACACTATGACAGATAAATTTATTTGTAACTTCTTAAAATATGTATAAAGGATACAAATAAATTTACTTATTTTTTATTGAAAGCACATGTAAAGAATACAGATAAATTTATCTGTCTTATTGAAAACACGTATAAAGAATATAGATAAATTTATCTATTATTTATTAAAAGCATGTATAAAAAATACAGATAAATTTATCTGTATTTTTTCAAAACATACATAAAGAATACATATAAATTTATTTGTTTACATTATCTGTGTTGATGTGTAAAAATATAAATTTATCTATTTGCATTATCTGTATTAATATGCAAATAGATAAATTTATCTATTAGTCATAAATATGCAAACAAATAAATTTATCTGTTTGCATATTAAATAGATGAATATTAAACAAATAAATTTATCTATTTGTTATACAAAATAGATAAATTTATTTGTTTATAGGAGGACCTTGCGTGTTAAAATTTTTATTAATAAATTTTGCACGTTAAAATTTATTTTTTAAAATTTTTATATGAAAGCCCTTTACAAGAAAAAAGGAAATCGAAAACTTGACTGATCAATGTATAATAAGCAATTGAACTTTTATATTATTAATAACTTATTCAATTACAAATTTAAAGATTAATAATCGTAATCTAATGGTAAATTTTTTATAACTCTGTATAAAGACTTAATCGTCTATTCTCTTGGAGTGAAAAGTGAGAAATAAAATGTAAATACGAGGAAAAATATTGCTTGAGATGAGATCTAATGGGATCATTTTACTACTTTATTATATTTTGTAGTTAATTTTAGTTCGTGCCTCGTTTATATATTTTTAATCAATATGAATACTAAATAAAAAATATTAGTAAATACTTAAATTGTACTTTAGAGTCAATACATTTTGTTTAAATTAACGTAAACAAAAATATTAATTTTAAAATAATAATTAACTACAAGTGTTCAATCTTACAAGTCATATATTTCTTATAAAACAACAATTGATCACTTATAACTAAAATACAAAAAAAAAGTAACTATAAATTATAGTAGGTGTGAATATTTAGAAAAATTTAAAATTTATAACTAAAATTAGTAGCAGAAAGTTATAAGCTATTAGTACTAGTTTTGTCAAACACACCCATTAACATGTCTTTTTAGTTGTTATATGATTAAAGTTAACATTTAAATTAAGGGCAATATAATTATTTTACTAAAAAATTAAAATCTTTGAAATGTTTATACAATTTTTTTTTAAATAAAAAAAAGTTAGTGGCTTCATGCAAACGCTACATTTTAAAAGTTATTTTTCTTTAAAAATAAATTAAATTTTTAGAAATGCTAAAGCGGGGAATTAAAAAAGTTAGGGAAATGATTTTTGTATTTTCTTTTGCACAAATTTATTTTATTTTTCTCTTTTAGTTTGTGAATTTACATTTCTCATACTTTATAAAAATATATTGCATTAAAAAATTATTTCGCATGATTCACATGCTAAATACGAATCATGCTAAATACACCGGCCTGTTTGGATAGTTTACTTATTTTTTTATTAATAAATAAATTAAATCTCATTTAAGTCACATCGTTTGGATAGTTTGTGACTTATTTGCTTATAAGTTAGCTATCCAAACAAACTTATTTACTTATAAATCAGTTTATTTGACTTATAAGTTAACTTATTTATTTATTTATCTATTCAAATGAATTTATTTGTTTATTTATTTATTTTATTATTTTTAATTTATTTAATTACTTAAATAATATAACTTATTTTTTAATTTATAAATTAATAAACAAATAAACCAAACTAACCAGTGCCACAAAAATAGGGTGAAGTTATTTCAAAAAGTGGAACAATCATTCCGGAAAGAGTATTATAAACTCTTTCAAACTTTCGAATAGATTAATTGGTTAAAAAGTTTTTATGGCGGTTGAAATTAGTAATTTATAAATTATAATTTATAATAAAAATTATAAATATTTAATAAAAGTTATAATTTATAAGTAAAATAAAAAATTTATTTAAAACTTATAATAGAAGTTATAAATATTTAAAAATATATATATAATTTATAACTTAAAATTAATTAAAAAAAATTTAAAAATGAGCACAAAAACTTGCCTAAGCTCTCAAATTCAAACCGAGGCCTAAGAGTCATGATCACGTCACATCGTGTGATAAAAAATTAATAAGTATTATTGTCACGTCTTTTTTCTAGTCTGTGGACCTCTTTAAAAAGTTTAATTTTTAAAGAGATTTAATTTTTTTAAAAATAAAAAAGTTAGGTATTTAAAATAATTTTTATAGCAATTTTTTTATTTTTTATTTTTTTATTAAAATATTTAATATTTTTTTATTTTTTATTTTTTAATTATAGTATTTAAAATATTGACATGATTTTTTAAAAAAAATTTTGTGAGAACAAATGACTTTTTAAATTGATAATAATCAGTTTATTACCAATTTAAGTGAATTGATAATACCCTATTTTATTGGATTACTATTCTAAAAAAAGTATTAATCTAATTTATTTTAAAATAATTAAATAAAATATTAATAGATATGAAGATTAACAATTCAATCTCATTTCATACACTTAGAAACCAATATGTATAGATATATGTTGCAGCCTGCAAGCATGATGAGAGTTTTTGTGAAGTTTTAATTTTAGTTTTTAGCTTATAATTTAATAAAAATCTAAAATATTTTAGTAAATTTGTTTATAATTCATTGCTTTTTTTAATTTTAAATAATAGAATTTGTAATGTTTATAAATTTAACAAATATTTGTAATAATTATTTAAAATTCATAATTATATGTTTTTAGTTATAATTTTATAATGATCTCATTTGATTTTCGAATTGAATTGAAAAATAATTAGATTGAATTGTAATAGTTATGCGGGTTGTGTTTGGTATTACTACAATTAATAATTTATAAATTATAATTTATAGTAAAAATTATAAATTTTTGATAAAAATTATAACTTATAGCTAAAATAGAAGAAAAAATAGTTATAAATTATAATAAAAATTGTGAATATTTGAAAAAATTTATAATTTATAAATAAAATTAGTAGTATAAAATTAAAAGTTACTTGCAATAATTTTGTCAAATACCCTCACGGTAGAATTTAATTATATTATTCATAAAATAAAATAAAATTGTATTAGTTATACAGTGAGATTAAATTGTATTATTTTTAATTCAATTACAAAATATAATTATTTTTAATCATTTTTTCAATAAGAAATAACCTAAAATTTTTAATTTTTTTTCAATTTCAAAATTTTTATAGTATTAGTTAGTATCCACTTAATACCTTAGAATGTATCTGGCCTATCTCCTATGTACAATGTTTTTTATTTTTAGTGATTTTTTTTAAATATTAATCGTTTTTTTAAATTTTCTCCTACCATGAGTAATTAAAAATAGTAAATAAAATAACGAAAAAATAAAAAAAAATCCAATAAGACGAAAAGGCCAACTTATTAATACGTTTTGACTTTTTGTAATTTTTTTCATCTTTAACATATTTTTAAAATATTTTTCTTCATGAAAACTGAAAAAATAAAATTTTAAACCAAAATATTATTAAAATGGTTTAGAGAAAACGGGAAAGAGAGTTGATGATTACCTCCTCGTCATGGATGACGCCATTTCCGGTCGGACCGTGATCCGCTACATCTCGGGCACCGGGAGCACCTATGGGGGTGTGCATCTCGGGAACTGGAGAATCTGGACCATTCGTTTGTGCTGTTACTGGTATCGTCATAATCGTCAGACGCTTCCTCTCTCTCTCTCTCTCTCTCTCTCTCTGGAATTAGGTAAAGACCAAAAATGGAAGATGAACAGAAAAGAGAGAAGAGGAAGAAAGAGAGACTGAGAGAGAGATGAACAAAAGAGAGAGAGAGAGAGAGAGAGAGAGAGAGAGAGTTGATATATTATTGAAACTTTTTGCTGGGTTTGAAGGATGAGGGAGAAAAGCAAGAAGTTGAGGAAATTTGCTTCCGTCTGAGTTGGAATTAATATTTAATGTATTCATCGTTGTGGCATGAAATGGAAAATCCTGGCATCATTACTTATATATGTCGATTTTGTACGTTTTGTTTTGTTTTGTACGAATTTTTTTTATTGATAATAAATAATTGATTTTAATTAAAAATTTTAAAGAATAAATTTTATCGTATAAAGTTTATTAATAAAAATTTTAATACATAATATTTAATTATATAAATTTTTTTTAAAATATTTATAAATAGATAAATTTATTTATTTTATATAACAAAATTGATAAATTTATTTATTTGATATTTATTTATTTGTATATCAACATAAATAATATAATTATTTTAGAGTGTTTTTGTCCCAAAAGAACATTATGCGTTAAAACTTTTATGCGAATGAATTTTTTTCGTTAAAAAAATTTATACCAAATAAAAAACAGTAAATAACTTATAAATTGAACTGTTTATTACTTTTTTTGTAATAACTAGTGTGAGAATGGTGTTTGTCTTTTTTGTCATATTTTTCCTTTTCTTTAAAATATTAATACATATATAAAAATATATACTAAAAATAAATATATATTTTATAAATATATTAAATCTAAATTAATATAATATTATATTTATTTTTAATTTTTTTTATTTCTTATATTTTTTATTTATATTAATTTATTAATTATTATTATTTATTTATTATATTATTTATAACTCTTATTAATATTATTTTTCTAAATTTTAAATTTTTTTTTAAAATTATCTCTATTTTCATCTCATTTCTCATTACTTCTTTAATATTTTTTTTTTCTTTTCCATCCTAATTAAATAAAAAACTAGAATAGAACTCATTTTCGGCCGTCCCTATCGTTAGGACAGGACGTAACATCAAGTAGCTGTGCACGCTTTCCAAAGACTTTTGACTTTTGCACTATCGTCTCTTTTGAGTTTTATGTTTAGTTTGTTAATTCAGTTTTAACTCAAGTTTTTTATTTACAATTATTTTAAATTAAATAAATAAATAATTTATTTAGTAAATTATATGGGTAATTTAAAATTAAGATTCTTTAATTTAATTTTTTAAAAATTAAATAAGTAAATAATTTGTTTGGTAAACGTATGAATAATTTTAAATTAAAAAATAATAAATTTAAAAATTTAGCTTAAAATGATTTAAGTCAAAAAAAATTTAACTGAAAAAAAATTATTATAATTTTTAAAATTTTATTTTTATATACTTTTATATACAATATAGATTTCATTTAATAGATTTTAACGAATAAATTTTAAAAATATAATTTTTATATAAAAAATAATTATGTATGATAAAAATTATAATATTTTAAAAAATATATAAATGTATATATATATAATTATAATTATCTTGTAAAAAACAAAAAAACAATTAAAAAGCTAAAAAAATTTGAATTCTCAAACGATGCTTTTTTTGACCTTTTTAATTTTAAGTGTAAAAAGATGAATTTTAAACTCTTTACCAAACAAAACTTAAAAGATTTCTACTTCACATTTTTTTTATTTTCTTATATAATGCAAAATAAAATAATAATTTGAGCTTGGTGTTGAAAAACATAGAGAGAATATTCTTCTCAAATTTAGGAGCTAATTTAGAGATACCAACAGGGCGGGACTAGAATGAGCTCTTTCATTCTTATCACTTATTTGATTAGGGTATGAATTAAAAAAAATATTAAAAAAAGTAACGAGAAAGTGAATATTTTAGGAATAGTTTTTATATTTTAAAAAAGTAATATTAACAAGTGTTATAGATAATGTAAAAAATAAAAAATAATAATTAACAAAGCAATATAATTTAAAATACAAAATATAAGAAGTAGAGAATAAAAATTAGAGATAAATATAATATTTTAATATTGTAAACTTATTATATTTATAAAAATATTA
>JAOTRH010000024.1:17518568-17547630 GCA_034768845.1 Heliamphora exappendiculata | reverse complement strand
AACCCTATTTCCATCCTTAAACCCATGAATTTGCAAATAATGCAAGTAAACCATCATAGTTAAGGAAAAACAGTAATAAAAAACATCGTTTCCTCGCAGAATGTACCATCGCGGAATAAGAAGAGTAAGATCCTATGTACCGACTCAGTCACAAGAGGATAGAGATAGCAACTATAGACCCCTGTCCAGTATCTAATCCCCAGATATTATGGGATTGCTTAGATACACACAGATTCTATACGAAGCACCATGAACGTAACCACTCAATTTACGGGTTATGACCCCCAGGGAGTAAGCACCCATCCGTCTCAATTTACGGGGACCAACCCGAAGGACCTGGGTACCTACGCTGCGCACATTTCTGAACTTACACCGAGGGCAACTCGTGCCAAATACACGTCATCCTGGTACATCTAGATAATCTTCTAAAAACATAACTGTAGCTCAACTACAAAACCTTTTCCCCCAAAATACAATATACATGTATTTAGATCCATCCTTCAACAAGGAGATCACACAAAGCATTTTCAAAATGTTTTATCCTGTTTTTAACAAGACGTTTCAAAACCAGAGACTCAACCCCGAAGGCGAGCTCCAAACCTCCAAAACATAAAATGTTGAGATTTCCATCAAAATCCTCAGTTTTCCAACAAAAACCACCGTTTTCAAGAACGCCCTTGAAAACTATAAAATCACATGTCATATGATGTACTTAAACCAAGAAAAGCGAAAAACATACTTTTTACCTGAAAAACTAAGGTTTAAACATAAATATGACATTTCATGCATTTTTTATCGGTGAAAAAGCATACAATTACATATAACACCCTAATACAACTGTAGGGTCTAGAATCCTACCTCATTGGGTCAAAACCCGACGCCTCGAAAATTAGGTCTTGTCAGAACGAGAATCAGACTGGATGAGCGCGAAGCTAGCAGCGTGAATAGCAGGGATCCACAAGTTGATCGTCAAAAACTAGGCTCGGGCGGGTAAAAAATGTAGAGAGAAGGCTTATAAAATGAAGAAAGAAGCTTTTTCTCCAAACATTCCAGGGGCTTGAATACATATAGGAATGCCAAAAATACTGTTCAGTCAACTGAAGTGCCTCGAGAAACACAAACCGCCACAGTTCAGTTGACCAAACCCCTTCGTTCAGTGGACTGAACTCAAAAAAAGCTGTTCAGTCGACCGAACATAGCTGTCTAGTCGACCGAACCTCAGGGTTTTCAACGTACTATTTTGTCTCGATTTTGGTGTTCTAAGACCAACCCAAACAAGCTTAAACAAGGTCCGGGAAAGCTTAAAACACATCTATACATGCTGTTTTACTACCCAAAACATAAACCAAGCATCGATGATATATAACATGAAGGAAAAACACGTTAACATTTATATATATCAAAATTAACAAGGTTTAGGGTCTCATATATGCTGAAAGAAAACACAGGTAAGTTGAAACTGAGGGCAGAAGTCTGTTTCTTTGTGGGGTATCCCAAATGAACAAATGGTGGTCTATTTTATAATCTAAAGGATCAGAAGGTCAATGGTTAGCACCAATGACCGATTCTTGGAAGAGGATTATATTATGGACCACAAGCCTAAATGTAATATTGTTCTGAAAGAAATGAGAAAAAATACCAGTAGAACGAAAGAGGAACCACAAGTCACTGATATTCTATTACACCGTCGTAATGAGAGGATTATCGAGACAGGTGCAAATCATGAACATGGTGCTGATGCATAAGGTTTAAATTTTGCATAACGGGCTCTAGATAGAAACTTTTGATGATGAACAATCAAAATAAAACCCGTCCATCCGAAGTTAATTTAGAAAAATACCATTTTACCGGTCGAATCTTCAACTACAATTTGAATTCAGGTTAAAGCTCCTGTCAGATCTTCTACTATATTCCCTTATACGATTTCCAGATATAGTGTGGGCTATAATCCTCTAAGAACTCATACTGGCAGAACCAAAACAGCTTTAGTCTTGAAAGACAAGTTATGAAACTGGTTCAGCCTACCCGCATATATTTCGGGTTACAATAGGGACCTGGGGAGTAATTATGAGTAAGACTTCCAGTGGAACACACACACGTATCAGCAGTTTTTGTAATTAAGCAAACCTTATAGCGGTATCTGTAATTATGAAAAACCAGCAGTGGTTTCTGTAATTTTCATAAAATACTGAATTATAGTTCACACCACTAAAGAACTATAATTGCACTCTGATACATAATCTCAAAATTATATAGTATTGAGCTTCTGTTATTAAATATTTACCATTTCTCTCCACGTTAAGATCTCTGATACCCGCTAATTAAATTAAATTATTAATAATTTAATTTAATTAACACCTTGATATTCCTTAAACCCTTCCGCTTAACTTATTTGACCACCGGATAATCAAATTCACCTATAGGGTTTGGCCCTGTCAAAACTTATAAGTTTCTTTAAGGGCGTATCGTCAATTATGATATTTCGGGATGTGAATTTCGTCAATAATTAATATTCGCCATATAAACAATACCGCTATCCAATTCACTGGGAATATAAACCCATATAAGATCGCACCCTCTAATGAATCAAAACAACGAATATTAAATATATGTAAATTAGTAATTATTTCAGGATTAAGAGAATAAGCACTATTTATAATAACCTTGGGGTGTGAATTAATTTATATAATCAGTATAAAATTAATTAACCCAAATGTCCTGTTTAATACACACAAACTATACTGGCACAAATTGTTAGAACAATAGACGACGCTATTATCTGTTCTCTGTAATAAAGATAGACCTACTAAAATTATGTACCATAGTCGTACCGATGGTATGCCTATTTCTATCTAAACTGTGAACATAAAACTTATATTCTGCAAGAATCTAAAATTTGATCTTTTGTGTGTAAACCGTACTCTACACACCCGATTAAATACTATAAAAAATATTGGACATCCATGCATAACAAATAAATGATATGCATACATTGCTCATAAAGATTCTTATAAAAAAAAATTAATTTTATTAAAATAAAATTAAATAGTAAAGCATGATTTTCATTATACCAACCCTAACAATCTATCACTTATACTCAAAATCATGCCGCTATACATTTGACTCCCATACGCTTTACATGACTATCAAAAGTCTTAGCCGATAAGATTTTTGTAAAGGATCTGCAAGGTTGTATCCTGATGCAAGCACTATGTCTGACTGGAAATCTGAGTCTATGTACCCCAAAGATATTAGATTGTCTGCCTTGTAAATCAATATATAATCCTTAGTCCTTTTTCGGTATTTGATTATATTCTTTACCGCAGTTCAATACTCCTGTCCTAGATTAGACTGATATCTGCTATCTATGCCAATGGAAAAGTAGATTTCGGGTCTAGTGCAAAACATAACATCCATAAGGCTCCCTATTGTCGAAACATAAGGAACCGCCTTCATCTTTTCTACGTCATCAAGTGTCTTAGAACACTGATTCTTGGGTATAGTGATTCTATGCCTGAAAGGGAGAAACCCTTTCTTGAAATCCTGCATGCTAAAATGAGCAAGGATATCATCGATATATTTTGCTTGTGATAAGCCCAACCTGCTTTGTTTTCGATCTCACACAAGCTTGATCCCAAGAATGTGATTGGCTTCTCCCAAGTTCTTCATATCGAGTTACTCAGATAACCATACTTTAACCATACATAATATCGCCACATCATTTTCGATGAGCAAGATATCGTCTCCATAAAGTACTAGGAAGATCACTACGCTTTTGTCACATTTCTTGTACACACAGGACTCATCTGGACTTTAATCAAAATAGTAAGACTTAATAGCTTGATTAAATTGAGTGTTTCAAGACCTCGATGCTTTCTTAAGTCCATAAATGGATCTCTTAAACTTACACAACATGTGTTCCTGACCCTTTGCAATGAATCCATCTGGTTGTATCATATAGATACATTCGTCAAGACTTCCATTGAGGAAAGCTGTGTTGACATCTATTTACCAGATTTTGTAATCAAAATGAGCGGCAATGGATAAGAGAATCCAGATAGGCTTAAGAATGGCTACAGGCGAAAAGGTTTCCTCATAATCAATCCATTCTTTCTGAGTGAACCCTTTAACAACAAGCTTAGCTTTGATGGTTTCAACCTTCCCGTATGCTCCTCTCTTTCTTTTGTAGATCCACTTGCATCAATGAATTTTATCTTGTCGGGTGGTTCTACAAGTTTTCAGGCTTGATTGGAATACATAGATTCTATATCTGAATTCATAGCCCTTTGCCAAAGATCTCATCTTTGTCTTGAAGTGTTTCATTGTAGTTACATGGCTCGGTATCTAGTTCTACCGGGATCCTGTCAAAAGACTCTCCTAAGAACATATACCGATCAGATTGATGAACAACCCTCCCACTACGGTGAGGCACTACTTGTGTCTGTGTACTAGCAGTAACACGCTGTGCAGAATCAGAACCATGTGCATCAGCACCTTGTTCTTGATTTGCACCTGTCCCGATAATCCTCCCACTATAACGAAGTAATGCGATATCAGTGAATTATTCTTCTATTCTACTAGTATTTTCTCTCAGTTTTTCTAGAACAATATTGCTTTTGGACCTGTGATCCATAATATAATCTTCTTCCAAGAATCGGTCATTAGTGCTAACAATGACTTTATGATCCTTAGGAATATAAAATAGACCACCCTTCGTTCCCCAGGGATACCTTACAAAAAAATAGACTTCTGTCCTCAGTTCTAACTTTCCTGCATTCCCTTTCTGCACATGTGCTGGACACCCCCAAATTCGAATGTGTTTCAGACTAGGCTTACGCTCGGTCCACAATTCTGTGGGAATAGAAGGTATTGTTAGCACTAATGAATCGGGTAAACCTAAATAACTCATCATTGACCTTACCATCTCCATAAGAGTCCTATTCCTTCTTTCTACTATACCAATCTGCTGCGGAGTGCCAGGTGTAGTGAATTGGGATGTAATCGCTTATGATGATAAGTAGTCCTTAAACTCTCCAAAGAGGTATTTTCCACCACGGTCAGATCGTAGTGATTTGATACTTTTACTCAGATGCTTCTTTGCCTCCACCTTGAATTCTTTGAATTTCTCAAAGCATTCAGAGTTACGGTGCATCAGGTAAATGTATCAATAGCTTGAGTAGTCATTAATGAAACTGTTGAGGTACTCAAAGACACCTCTAGCCCAGATTATCATAGGACAACACACATCATAATGAACCAGGTCCAGCGGTTCTTTAGCTCTATAGCCTTTGGTTGATAAGGGCCTCTTGGTCATCATGCTCTCTAAGCATGATTCATAGACTGAAAGTGCCACCACTTTTAATGAACTCAAATTTCCATCTACTACCAGTCTGTTTATCCTTTTTAGATTAATCTGATCTAAGCATAAGTGCCAAAGAAATATTTGGTTCATTAAAGAAAAAAACTTTTTCTCATATGGTAATATAGATGTATTATTCGTTTAAGTTAGTTACAGTGTAGGAGAGATTAGAGTAATAATATAAAGATCATCCACAAATGTACCAGAATAGATAACGCATTTATTATCCTTAATAAGCAGAGAGTTATTAAAATAAACCAAATATATCTTTTTAACCAATCTAGAAACGAAAACTAAGTTTCTTCTAATAGAGGGTACATAAAGACAATTTCTCAATATTAAAATTTGATCTTTACCAAAACTGAGAGTGACATCTCCTCTTACAACTACTACTACCTTCATATTATTGCCCATATGTAGGTAAATCTCTCAATCACTAAGTTTTGGATTTTCTCACACCTCTGCAATGAATTGCAGACATGATTAGTGGCTCATCTATCTACACACCAGGTATCGGTAGATAACACCGTTAAACATGTTTCCACAACTAGTGAATAGAAATTACCCTGTTTATTTTCTCTTTTGAGAAATACTTGACATAATTTTTTTCAGTGCCGAGTCTAGTTGTAGTGAAAATATCTACCTTTCGGCTTTTTCACACTAGTCCGTAGCCCACTAACTACCCTAGAAATCGTGTCTTTCTATTTTTGAACCTTTTTCTTCTTTATGCCTTTCGGCCCAGAAAAATAATTTTTTTTAGAAACAAACACATTTACTGGTGTTGAAGGAATACCATTTGTTGTTAAAACTATATCTGAGTTACATTTCCAGTCAACAAAATTCAGTCCCGTTAGTTTATTTTTTTTTAGTATTAAAACGAGTGGGTTGAAAACCATTTTAATATTAAGAATCACATAATTAAAAAAAAATTAATTATGATGAGCAAAATTTTGAATTTATTTTAATTTGGTTCTTTCTACGATTTTTAAAATTAATTTTCCAGCAACCTGGAAACTTGAGAATAGCATGCCTCGATGGGAGGACGTCTACTATCATTCATAAGACCAGATAGGCCAATTCCTAAGTGTTAACCATCACCTAATCCCAAATCAATCGCTTTACAATGAACTCTTCAGATGGAGAAGAACTCCACACTAACAATTGTCTAAAATTATCCCTAAAGGAGATTTGTACTGGTGATACCGCAATTAATCTGTTCGTTGGGGAGGAAGGCCTTACTGTCGACACGCAGGGTTTTATTTGCATCGCCTACAAACTAGTGATGGAGACCGTGAGATTTATCTGTGAATAAATTTCTTCTCCCACTTAAATTTTTAAAATATTTTTGAGGGTTATAAAAATTCGTTTAATTATAATAAATTTATTAATTTTGAAAATCACACGATCTGAAAGAATCAAACATCTTTCTGTGTACACGATTTCAAAGATTCTGGTTTATCAAACCATCTTTTCGTGTTTAAATGCGTAACAAATAAAATTTAATAAATGCACAGTTTTTCCTTCAGCTTTTCAGCTAAGGTAGTGATTTTTATTTTATTTTTTATTTCAAAATTTTTGAAAAATAATAATTTATTTTGATTAAATATTTTTTTATTTAATTAATTCAAAATCCAAAATTAATTTTCATATTTTTCCAAGTTATCTAATTGAAAAAAAATAATATTAAACGTGATATTTTATAAAAAAATAAAATATCTTAAGTTTTTTTATTTAATTAAAATTAATTAATTAAAATTAAAATTTTAAATTAATTAAATTAACAGAATAAATAAAATAGATATGCAATCATCCACGCAGTTCATATATATATAAACACAATATGCATATATTCCAGTTTTATGATCCAAGTGAAACACTGAGGTGTTATCGAATATATACTGATATATCATATCAGAGTCGTATACATCAAAAAATCAACACAAAGCAACCCTGAGTGAGAGAAACTGCTGAACCACTACCAGCCACCCCCGGCGCCACCTTGCCGCCGCCTCATCCGGACTCTATTTTCGACGAGCTTTATATCATTGGAAAGATCTCGAAATATGGGCTTTTTCTGTTAAAAAATGTGTTGGAAACTTGCCCAAAAAATGGCTGAAAAAACTGTCCAAACCTCATAAAAAGCTATTGTTTGCAACAGCATTGTGTAGCCAACTTTATGGGGCTTTTTCGATCTCTTCCAGAACTCAATTTTCGACATACTTTATATCAAAAGAAAACTCTCGAAAAGTAATATTTTTACAAGAAAAAAACTGCTCAAAAACAGCCGAAAAACCTTTCGAAAACACTGCCCAAAGCCGCTACCACCACACCTCGCGCTGCCGCCTTTAATCGCCAACTTCCCGAGGCCGTTCTGACTTCATCCGAACTCCGTTTTCTACGTATTTTATATCGTTGGAAAGCTCTTAAAAAATAAAATCTTTTTGTCAAAAAATCTACTAAAAAATAGCGTAGAAAACTGCCAGGAAGCTGGTACTGTAGCGCCGCCGCTGCCAAAAAACATGCTAATATTTTTTTCTTTTTTAATGCACTGTTTGGCCTAATTTTTTTTTTTTCTAGTTTTTGATAGTATTTTGATGTATGTTTTACTGATATTTTATGTTTAAAAAACTTCTCAAAAAATAGTTCCAAAAATGGCCCAAAAAATCATAAAAAATTATTGCCGAACCGCTGCCGACAAAGCCGTCGGAACTGGGCTATTTTGGTAAATTTTTCTTGCTATTTTTGTCTTGTTTTTATGCTATTTTTTATACATAAATACTACAAAAAAATCACTGAAAAAAATTGTTTAAAACCATTAAAACCTTACCGCAATCATTGACCCAATAAAACCTAAACCACCGTCGGTACCGCCTATGTTATTCGTGTTCTTGGACATGTTTAACTTATTCTTAAATATTCTAAATAGATATTTAAAAATATAAAGCTGCCTATTACATTGATCTTATGTCCCGAAAGCTCACATTCAATCTATCACGGTCAACTTCTGTGATTAAAAAAATAATCATCATTCACACAATTGAATCAAATATGAAAAAATAAATGACGATCCTAACATCGGGATTAGAATGCCTGCAAAATAAAGTTATCAACAGTTTTAAAAATTACCCGACCTCAATAACCGAAAATAAAAAACAAAATAGATTTGATACCAATTGTGGAAGGCAAGACTGCCAAGATCATTATTTTTGCAAACGAATAACGGAAAAAATTAAGTGGACGGGCAAACACCAAAATGGGCTCCAGATAAAAACTTTTAATGACGAACGATCAAAATAAAATTCGTGCATCTGAAGTTAATTTAGAAAAATACCTTTTTACAGGTCGAATCTTCAACTATGATTTGAATCCAAGTTGAAACTCCTATCAGATCTTCTACTGTATTCCCTTATGCGATTTTTGGATATCGTGTGGTCTATAATCCTCCGAAAACTTGTACCGACAGAATTAGAACAACTTTAGTCTTGAAAGACAAGTTATGAAACTGGTTCAGCCTACCCGCATATATATAGGGCTACAGTAGGGACCTAGGGAGTAATTATGAGTAAGACTTCTAGTGAAACACAGACATGTATCAGCGGTTTCTGTAATTAAGAAAACCTCATAGCGGTATCTGCAATTATGAAAAATTAGCAGTGATTTTTGTAATTTTCATAAAATACTAAATTACAGTTCACACCACTAAAGAACTATAATTGCATTTTGACCCATAATCTCAAGACTATACAGCATTGAGCTCCTGTTATTAAATGCTTACCATTTCTCCCCACGTTAAGATTTTTGATACCAGTCAATTAAATGAAATTACTAATAATTAACTTATTTGATCGCCAGATAATCAAATCCACCTACAGGGTTTGGCCTAATTAAAATTTATAAGCTTCCTTAAGGGGGTATCGTTAATCTCGATCTTTCGATACGTAGATTCCATCAATAATTAATATTCTCCATAGAAATAATACTGCTATCCAACTCAATGGGAATATAGATCCATATAAGATTGCACCATCTAATGAATCAAAACAACAAATATTAAATATAGGCAAATCAATAATTATTTCAGAATTAAGAGGATAAACACTATTCATAATAACCTTGGGGTGTGAATTAATTTATATAGTTAGTATAAAATTAATTACCCCAAATGTTTCGTTCGATACACAAAAAGTGTACTAGCACAGAGAGTGGGAATAATAAACGACGCTATTATTTTTTTTCGTAACCAATATAGACCTACTAAAACTTTGTGGCACAGTCGTACCGATGGTATGTTCATTTCCATCTAAACTGTGAACATAAAACATATATTCTGTAAAAGTTTAAAATCTGATCTTCTGTGTGTAAGCCGTACTCCATACACCAAATTAAATACTATACAGAATATTGGACATCCATGCATAACAAATAAATGATATGCATACATTGCTTATAAAGATTCTCATAAAATAGAAAATTAATTGTATTAAAATAAAATTAAATACTAAAATATAATTTTCAGTATACCAATCTTAATGCGAATCTTATAACTACAATGAAGCACTTCAGGAAAAAAATGCAGATCTTTGGTGAATAGCTATAAATTTAGAGATGGAATCTACGTATCCCAATCAGGTTTGGAAACTTATAAAACCACCCAAAGGGATAAAACCCATTGATGCAAGTGGATCTACAAGAGGAAGAGAGGAGCAGACGAAAAGGTTAAAACCTTCAAAACTAGGTTTGTTGCAAAAGAGTTCACTCAGAAAAAAAAGATCGATTATAAGGAAACCTTTTTACCAGCAGCCATGCTTAAGTCTATTTGGATTCTTTTATCTATTGCTGCTCATTTCGATTATGAAATCTGGCAAATGGATATCAAGACAGCTTTTCTTAACGAAAGTCTTGATGAGTGTATTTATATGGTACAACCAAACAGTTTCATAGTAAAGGGCCCGAAGCACGTGTTGTACAAGCTTAAGAGATCTATTTATGGGCTTAAGTAAGCATCAAGGTCTTGGAATACTCGATTTGATCAAGCCATTAAGTCTTATAATTTTGATTTGAGTCTAAATGAGTCCTGTGTGTACAAAAAGCGTGACAAAAGCATGGTGATATTTCTAGTACTTCATGTAGATGATATCTTACTCATCAAAAATGATATGGGGCCATTATCTACGGTTAAAGTATGGTTATCTGAGCAATTTGATATGAAGGACTTAGAAAAAATTTGTCTCATTCTTAAGATCAAGCTTGTACGAGATTGTAAACAAATGATGTTGGGCTTATCACAAGCAAAATATATTGATGATATCCTTACTCGTTTTAGCATGCAGGATTCTAAGAAATGATTTCTCCCTTTCAGGCATAAAATAACTCTATCCAAGAATTAGTGTCCTAAGACACTTGATGAGATAGAGAAGATGAAGGCGATTCCTTATGCTTTGGCAGTAGGAAGCCTAATGTATGCTATACTTTATACTAGACCCGACATCTGCTTTGCCATTGGCATGGTTAGCAGATATCAGTCTAACCTAGGGCATGAGCATTGGACTACGGTAAAGAATATAACCAAGTACCTGAAAAGGACTAAGAATTATATATTGATTTACCAGGCAGATAGTCTAGTACCTTTGGGGTATAGAAACTTAGATTTTCAATCAGACAAAGATTTTTGCAAGTCTATCTCAGGATATGTGTTTATCTTAGGAGGTGGAGCCATAAGTTGGAGGAGTATTAAGCAGTTCTGCATTGTTGATTCTACCATTGAGGCCGAGTACATGGCAACTTCTAAAGCAGCTAAGGAGGCCGTTTGGCTTAGGAACTTTCTGTTGAATCTGGATGTGGTCCCTTCAATTCAGTCGACTATTACAGTTTATTGTGATAATAGAAGAGCGATTACAAACTCAAAAGAACCAAGAGTCCACAAGAAAGAAAAGCACATTAAGTATACGTATCACCTGATATGAGAAGTTATACAGAGGGGTGATGTTGATGTGACCAAGATTGCATCAGGAGATAATCTTATAGATCATTTTACAAAGAGCTTATTGGCTAAGACTTTTGATAGTCATGTAGAGGGCATAGAAGTTAGATGTATGGCAGCACGATTTTGAGTATAAGTGAGAGATTATTATGGTTGTATACTGAAAATCATGTTTTTAATATTTAATTTTATTTTAATAAAAATTAATTTTTATTATTTTATGAGAATTTTAATGAGCATTTCTTTAATACTATCCATAGATGTCTTTTATTATGTACTATATTTAATCTGGTGTGTAGAATACGGCTTGCACACAGAAGATTAGATTTTAGGTTCTTGCAGAATATAAGTTATTTGTTCATAGTTTAGATGAAAATATACATACCATCGGTACGACTGTAGCACAGAGTTTTAATAGGCCTATCTTGATTACGAAAAATAGATAATAGCGTCGTCTATTATTCCGATTCTCTGAACTAGTACACTTTGTGTGTATTGAACGGGACACATTGAGGTAATTAATTTTATACTCACTATATAAATTAATTCACATCCTAAGATTATTATGAATGGTTCTTATGCTCTTAATCCTGAAATAGTTATTAATTTGCGTATATTTAATATCCGTTGTTTTGATTTATTAGAGAGTGCGACCTTATATGGGTTTATATTCCCGGTGAGTTGAATAGCAGTATTATTTATATGGTAAATATTAATTATTGACGGAATCTACGTCTCGAGTGATCGGGATTGGCGATACCCCCTTAAGGAAGCTTATAAGTTTTGACCAGGTCAAACCCTACAAGTGAATTTGATTATCCGGCGGTCAAATAAGTTAAACAGAAAGGCTTAAAGAATTTTAAGATACCGATTAAATTAAATTGTCAGTAATTAAATTTAATTAGCGGGTATCGAGAATCTTAATGTAGAGTGATAAGTTAAGCATTTAATAATAGGAGTTCAGTGTAAGAAGATCTTGAGATTATGACTTAGAGTGCAACTATAGTTCTTTAGTGGTGTGAACTGTAATTTAGTATTTTATAAAAATTATAAAAATTGTTGCAAGATTTTCATAATTACAAATACCGCTGAGAGATTTACTTAATTACGAAAACTGCTGGATGCGTATCTGTGTTCCACTAGAAGTCTTTGACATAATTACTCCACAAGTTCCTGCTGTAGCCCTGTAAATATGTGGGTAGGCTGAACTAAATTCATAACTTGTCTTCGTGACTAAAACTAACTAGGTTCTGTAAGTACGAGTTGTCGAAGGTTCGTAACCCACACTACGTTCGGGAATCGCATAAAGGAATATAGTAGAAGGTCTGACAGGAGCTTCAACTCGAAATCAAAATCGCAGTTGGAGAATCGACCGAAAAAAGGTATTCTTCTAAATTAACTATGGTTGCATGGGTTTTTATTTTGATCGTTCGACATCAAAAGTTTTATCCAAAGCCCATTTTGGTGATTGCCTGTTCAGTTAATTTTTATCAAAAATCATTTACAAAAACAATGATCTTGACAGTTTTTCCTTCAATAACTTGTTAGATGATTATAAGCACTACTACACGGCATGAATTGTGTGTTTTTTTGTATAATTAATTGTAACATAAAGAAAAAAAATATAAAATGTTTGTAAGGGGCATACCCCAGGTAATTACATCAACTAACGCTTAGGAGGAGGCCTCCTACCGACAAGACTACCTAAGAAAAACAACAAGACCTCACATCAACAACAACAAAAGCACACCCAGCCCCCACATGACAGCAGGAAAACTGCTTAATAAAGTAAATTCCATGCATAACATGCATAGATTGGAAAAACACCAACTTATAACCAAAGGACAAAACGAATCAAAGCAGAACTGGTTGTCCAACAAAAGTAAACACAAATAACCATGAACAGGAAAAGGTGACCTCCTCTCCTCAAAAGTCCTGCCAAAAGATCCTCTATAAAGTTGAGAAAATATTAAAACTTAAAAAGCTCAGAAGGTCAAAGGAAGCTGATTCTCTAACCACGGCGCTAGGAAGCAGGAGATAGAACAACCTCAAAGAGAACCTCATCTCAGAGAAGGAAGGCTAGCACCAAATCAACTCTTTCATCTGACCCAACTCTGCATCCTAACCAAATTGAGTACCAACCAGATAGTGAGACGTAGCCTGGCCCAGCGAAGACACGAGACCACCCTAACCAAATAAACCTCTAACAACAGAACCATAAGGATGAATTGCGTGCTTGCATGGTTTGCGAATGAATTGTATTATGTGTGCTATGTGTTTATGTGAGCATGGGGATCGAATCTTAGGAGTGATGTGGCTTGCCTTCGGGCACCCAATTAACTATTCTGGGGTTCAAAATAGAAAAGCATTGATCAACGTTCTTTCTATGAAAATTTTGGATTAGTTATCTGGATTGGCATGTCATTCTTAATGGTTCTCCTCGATATGTGTATGATTGGTGATGTGTTGTGTCTGGTTGTGATCAATACGTTTGTATGATTATATTGCATTAAAATTTAAAGAAAGAAAAGGCTAAATTGAACTTTGATATTAATGAATCTTATAATTTTTCCTAGTTAGAAGTATGTTTCTAAGATTAGAGTAAAGTTGTGGTTGTGGTTATGATAGGGATTGTGGAGATACGACCTGATGTTTGTTGATGGCTAGAGATTTGAACTTAGGAGTTGAGAGTTGACCATTTTAGTGTGTAGTACGACAATTATACCTTAATGTTAGTAGAGCATGGAAAATAGATGTTTTGTTTGTTGATAGACTTAATTCTTAAGCAGTGTATCTAAAAACGGAATAGACGGGGAAGTAATAACTATGAGTTTTGAGCATTTTAAAAACTTGGACATAAGTAATCATTAGGAAATCTAATCTTTGTAACTACGGAAGTATTTAAGGGATTAATGCAGAAGTTGAGAATATGGTTTCTCTTTTTTAGAATAAGTATCTCTTTTGAGATTTCTACAAGATTGAGAAATTTAGATTAGCGACAAGATGGCTTTTTCATGGATTGGACCCATATCAAGGGATGGCTCATTTTATCTCTGCTAGAGAAGCATAGGCCAGAAACTAAGAGTTTCTTCATTGCTAGTGAACCAGTTGGTGTGTTGGCTGTAACTGCCATAAGGTAGTTCTAGACTCTTCTCTAAGTAATGATTTGTCGTGAGAGACAATGAAGGAGGTACAACTTTAAAATTTTAAGAATGATCTTTTTGATTGTTGGGTAGTATTACATTTGAATGATTGAGATTATGAGAGAAAGTATTATCGAGAAAATGTAAAGGATATTGTTGTTGAGTTCTGAGTTGAGTATAGTGGACAGTAAACAGTGCATGGAAGCTCTAAATTTGATACTGACCTTTCTGATCGTGTTCACGTCAAAAGGGTATTGTTTCTAGACTTGAACATAAGTATGCAAGAGATTTGTTAGAAATGCGAGGGACTATTGATTCGATCTGGAAGAAGAAAGACGCTGGTCATTTATTCAAAAGAATAAAGTTATCAATCAGTGAATAGTATTCTTTTAGGCAACCTTGTGGTCATGACATGCCATGCTTGAAGTTCTTTTGGGATGACATTAGTGACAACCATTTCAAAGGAGAATAGAGTTAAGAGTGTTTTGATTTATTGAAGTAATTCATAGCGTGTGTTTGGGTTGGGAATTGACTAGCTTGTGAGAGTACTAATAGGGACCTTAATCTAAGAGTTGGTCAACTACGATGTGAGTTACATCCTAAGGGTTTGATAACATGAGTTAGACCTCAAATCACTAAAGATTGGACCATGCTAACATTAGAACAGATCTTGGCATTACTCCTTAAGAAGCATGTTTGAATGTCACTATCTCGCATGTTTGTATGTCACTATCTCAACCATAGGTGCAGAGATATGTTAACGTCTTTAACGTGGGACAATCAGGTGACGTTCGGTTTTGGAGATTGTAGGTGAGTATGGAAAGGCTGTCAAGTGGAGAATTAGTTTTGAATTTTAGGGGTGAAATTCCCTGAGAGGGGGAAGGTTGTAGCGACCTGGTTCAATTCTTTTATTATTAATTAATTTTGACAGCATAATCAAACTAACGAAAATATCGAAATTGTTTCTGACTAATGATAGGATATGTGGTATGTGCCAAGACCCTGGAAAATTAATCCGGGAATAAATTTTATGATGCTATAAAATTTTAATAATGAAATTGGAATTAAATATAAATTAATTTGAATTGGAGAATTAACTAGGATGTTTTTTTTATATAAATACAATATGTGTATGTTTGTTTAAAAGTGGAAACTTCTAAAAAAATTGAGAAACAAGACCAAGGAAGGATATTAGATGTCAAACAACCCCCTTTCACCCCAGCGCACAGTGTCTTCTTCTTCTCTTCTTCTTCTTTTTTTTTGTTTTGATTTTCTTGCCTCCATGGAAGGAAGCTTCAAGACCCTACGCACTCTTTCATAAAAAATTAACCCTCTTCCATGCCAACTTGGGTACCACCATCTAAGATACGAGTACAAGGCACCGTGAGCTTCGTAATAAACCCCAAAATTCAAATTTTGAAGAAGGTTGAAAACTTAGGGTTTGGATTATTGGGAAAAAACTGAGCTTGGAGGTTACAGATTTTACTGGGAACCACATGAAGAGCAGAAATCTAGACAACTGGAACAGGGAGAGACCGAGTTTCCCCCTACCGCTGGTTATCTCTTCTTCTTTCATCTACATTTTATTTTTATTTATTTTTGGTTATTTCCATGAAGGTTGAACTAATCTTTGTTTCCCATTAAAATTGGAGATTGAAATAATCAAATTAGAGCGACCCAAGAGAGATTTGAGCCTCCCGCAACAAAACCATCGTGTTTGAAGCATCAATGAGCTAAAACCCTTGCTGACTGATATTCTAGGGTTCCATTTCTTAGCAAAATTCTGAAATCGGGTACTCCAAGAGGTAGGATTTAGACTAGTTTGAGTGTTTTACTTTGATTTGTGTTGATTTCCATAAATTAGAATTAAAATCTAAGAGAAACCCAAGTAAGATTGAAAACTCTAGATTTGTTACGTTTGCAAATCATGAAAATTGCGTTGAATTGATAATTTAACTAAAATGTGGAGTTTTAATTTAATTCATGAATTAGTAGTGGATAATTTAGGAACAATGGGAAGACTTGAAAACTAGGGACTCCTTAATGAAATCAAAAGTTTAATTAAAATTATGATAATGATAAGATGAATTAAAGTGAAGTAACCATGAAAAGTGAACGGCATGATTGGTAGTGCAACCATACATATTTGAGAATCACTTAGGGTAAACCTTTGTTGGAGTGGTGGCAAAACACAAAGTTTATTTAACAAGATTGAACCAAGCTAGTAATAAGGTTTAATTAATGGTTGGTGAAGATAAAAGGGGGACTACCTCAAGAATTAAAAATCACAGGATTGAGTTTTAAACAAGAGTTTGATTTGGGTTGTTGATTAACTAAGTTGGGATAATTCATGAGTGTGAATAACTTAAGGGTTGTTGATTAACTAAGTTAGGATAATTCATGAGATAGTTTATACGAAAGAGGAGAGTCAAATTTCAAGACTTAGTTTGAGATTAATAATGTCATCGAGAAAATTTGATATGAGAATCTAAAGTGTGTAGTGACATTACGCGAATTCCATGAGAACTAGGTTAAAGGATAGGTTGGAATCATTTATATATGTATATATTACAATAATGTGAAACTTGATGATATAATTGATCTATCTGGTTTGATAAGTTATACGAATTATGAATTCCATGAAATTTGAATAGTTAGAATAGAGTTATTGGAGGTGATGTAATAAACTATGAATTTATTGTCAGATTTATATTGAAAGTGAATAACTTAAGGATTAATTGATGAGAAACCCAAAACAAGATTGTGTTTATAACCTATTGGGTTGAATTGATGATTTGATTATTGAAAACTTAGACTTTTACAAACTTGAGATATGAAATTTAGCACTAATTCATGAAATGGATGGATGAGGTTATAATATATGATCGAGGTGAATACATTCGACTCATTGTGTAAAATTGTTTGAGTAATTTGGATAGATTTTGATGTATGTTAAAGTTTTAATATGAAGAATTAATGAGATGATGAAAAGATAATATGTCTTGGTCTTATGAAAATGAGATATAATTTGAAACGAGAATTATTGAATTGAAATAATGAATTAAATCCAACGATGAATGGTTACGGTTTGAGAATTTATGGTTGTGAAACATTATTTGGGCCTTGTGAGATTGAAATGGAAAGATACCATGAATGTAATTTGAGAAATATATGTTTGTGAAAATAGACTGGGGAGATGGATTTCCGATTTTTAATGAATATTGATATGGTTAATCAAATATTGAACCGAGGATGGTTGATGTGAATGTGATAAGTTGGGTTGGACTAGCTTCGCGTTGAAAGACCAAAAACTTGCGCAAGAAGGGTGCCATTCCCATTGGGTTAGTCCCCAAAAATTGAGCATGTGGTTGTCATGGTGAGTTATATAGTTATCTATTATCCAATGGCTTCGCGTAGCTTGTTGGGAGAATAGGGAGGGATTTCTATAAGCTACACTTGACATCGGTTTAGTGTTTTGATTAATGAAATTGAATGGAAATGTGGATAATGAACAGAAGATAGAAAATAAAAGTTAATGGTATTATGAAGGATGGGAATGAACTAGTATTTGATAAATGGTTAAAGAGAAAATTAAAATGAAAGCGAGAACTAAAGAAAAATAAAGAGAAAATGTAACTAAAGAAAAGAAAGAAAAATGGAGGAAGGGATAGTTTAAATTTTGAATAAGAAAGAGTCATAGACCTAATAAAAATGAGAGGTGGAAAAAAATAAAGATGAGTTAAGATAAAGAGTCAAAGATTTTAAAGTTAAGAAATCTAAACGAATTATTATTATTTTTAAAAGTTTGCAACCAATGGGGGTGCGTGTGAGTTGTGAAACGAGTAAAGAAACTAATTGAAGGTTGTTGCATAATATGCTGCTCATCCACACCTCACAAGTCATGCATTGCGCTTTTTTTAGTCTTTATGTGAGACCCTGAACCTTGTAATTTTGAGTTGTTTATATACGTGACGCTTTTATTCCAGTATATGATGGCATCGATGCATGGTTTATGCTTTAAGTTGTAGAAAAGCATGTGTAAATGTGTTTTATTCTTTTCCATACCTTGGTTAGGTGGGTTGGGTTGGTTTTTGAGCCTTGAAACCATAATAGAAACTAGCAGGCTTCTGCTCGTGGGTTCAGTCGACTAAGGGGGTTAGTTTGGTCGACTGAACTGGTTTTTGGGAGTTCGGTCGACTGAACTCCTTGGTTCGGTCGACTGAACTGAGGCAGTGTACGTTTTTCTAGGAGCTTCAGTCGACTGAAGTGCTCTCTTCAGTCGACTGAACAGCCTTTTTGACGCGCTTATAAGAGGTTCCAGGGGCTGGAGTGTTTGGAAAGACTTTCTTAAGACCTTAGTTTCCCTTTTCTCCTCCTTCTCTCTAGCTTTGGGGACCCGAGGCTTGGTTTGTTGTTGATTCCTTTGTGCATCCTCGCTATCGGGGCCGAGGGCTTCGCGTACATGCAACCGAATTCTTGTTCTGATGCCGTTCAATTTTGAGACGTTGAGTTCTTGATTCTCTGTGGTAAAATTCTAGACCCTACTACTGTATAAGGGTGTTTTGTGTAATTATACGTGTTTTCACCGGGTAGAAATTGCATCAAATGCTATTTTCATGTGTAACCGTGGTTTTTGGGTAAAAGTGGGGTTTTTACGTCTTTTTTCGATTATATGCATGTTTCGGGTACATGGTATCCGTAGTTTTCAAAAGAGGTTTGAAAACGAGGTATTTTGTGAAATCAGGTGAAAAACATCTTTTTGGAGGTTTGGAGCTAACCCGTGGGGTTAAGTCTCACCTTTTAAACGTTTTGTTGGAAACGGTTTTAGGTCTCCATTTTTGATGGATTGGGTCTCCTTTTATACATGCGAGGTATAAATCATTTTGCGGGTTTTCGTAGTTGAGCTACGGTGGATTTTTAAAATGTTCTCCATAGATGTACCATGACAGTGTGTGTGTTGAGTTGGGCTTCCATTGCTGCTCGGTGAAAGTCCAAAAATGTGCGCAGAGTAGGTCCCTACGTGCCTTCGGGTTAATTCCTGTAAATGAGGTTGGTGGGTGCTTAGTGCCCTCGGGCTGTGGTCCCGTAAACTAAGTGGTTGTGTGGGTGCTTAGTGCCCTTGGGTGTGACCCCGTGAACTAAGTCGGTTGCCTCGGTTAATGGCGTTCTTATTATAACTCCGTATAGAACTTGTCATTACTAAACCTACGGGTCGAGGGTAATGGACGAGAGTCTATAGTTGTTACCTTTGTCGATGTGGTAGAGTCGGTACATAGGATTACATTTGTATCTTTCTCCTCGATTGAGTGGCCTGAGTGGAGCTAACTATTTTAGTCTGATGAAAAATCTGTGATTTTGGAAGGAAATCCTTTTTGGTTTCAGTTGTTGAGCCCGTGTGTGTATAATTGCATAGCCTGCTTTACGGTTTTATTGTCTATGTCCTATTGGGCTTTGGCTCACGGTGTGAGATTTTGCTGTAAAACTTTTTCAGGTGAGCAAGATGAGATGACCTAGTTGGAGAGGTGATGGAAGATTTGCTATAATTTTCCCTTTTTGAGACATGTACTTACACATGTGATGCCTGTTGAGGTTGGTTTTGTACGCCTTGAGGCTATTCTTTTATTCATGTATGAGATTGCATGATTTATAATTTTATGAGAGTTGAACTGTGGGGATCTTTTATCCAAATGTTGTACATTTTTATTATCAACTGGGAAACCTATTTTCTTAAATAGGTGTTTTGGTGGGCTTTCGCGTGACTCGGATGTTTGGGGCGTGACAACTTGGTATCAGAGCTTTGGGTTCGAATACCTTTGAGCCATGGGAAAGAGGGTACATCACCTTGTGAGAATGTATGTGTGCTTGATTGCATGTGTTCAAGAGTTTTCCTACATAAGAAAGATAGCCTGTTCAGCATGATGATGGTGTATACGTGGGTATGGAGGTTGGACCATAGGATTGATTAGTCTTGCCTTCGGGCGTTTGGATTAACATACTTGGGAGCAATGTTAGAGACGCGTTTCGCGGACGTGATTTCTAATAAGGAATCTGAGTAGGTTGTTCAGAGTGATGAGTCTTTCTTGTTGGTTCTCCTTGGTATGTGAGATGTGATGACATGATATTACGTGGCTATGTGTTAGCATTCTTATCTATCTTTTACGTTAGCAATAACATGATGTATAGATTCTTGTCCTGTTATGTTGCTTTCGTATAGAGTTATGTCCACGTGGGGAGGACGAGGCCGAGGTCGAGGCTGTGGCCGTGGTTCTGGCAGAAGGGACGTTCCAGTCCCAGATGTTGGGGATGCTAATGCACCCCAAGGAGCTATTGTTGAGGGAGATCTGTTGCGTGAGATGGTCACCTCCATCCGGCAACTGGATGAGGCCTCTAGGGGGAGAGAGATCATACCTGAGTCGAGGGTGACGGTTGCGATGCGTGAGTTTCGCCGTCTGGACCCTCCTACCTTTTCTAGGGATCCGAATCCCACAGTTATCACTGAGTGGCTGGAGCTGGTTACCAGGATCCTGGATTCGCTTTAGATTGAGGAAGATGATCTGAGGGTTATATGTGCCACCTTCCAGCTAGGAGGGAGTGCTTACATGTGGTGGAAGTTCGCCAAGACCACAGTAGCAGGCGCCTGGGATGCATTCACGAAGGTATTTTTGGAGAAATACTTTCCAGCGACTCTGAGGGAATGCTACAGAGAGGACTTCCTGTTTCTGATACAGGGGATGATGACAGTGCTTGAGTAAGAGGCTGAGTTTACTAGCCTATCCAGGTTTGCACAGGAGATCGTACCTACTGACGAGTTCCGTGCAAAATGATTCGAGAGGGATTTGAGGCCTGCTATTCACGACAGAGTAGCAGCATTCAGGATGCAGGTCTTTACAGAGTTGGTGGAGACTACTATGAAAGTGGAGGACACTCTGAATGGGACGCGCAGAGTCAAGGACAACAGGGGTCAGTCAGATGGGGGACATACACAGTTCTAGGGACAAGCGTCGATGGACATCTTGTCCGAGTTCGCATCCAGTGGGGTCGCATCCGCCAGAGCCTTCTACATCCGCACCACCCATAGCTTCAACGGGAAGGTCGGATTAGAGAGCGCATGTTTGTCATAGATGCCAGCGGCCAAGACATCGTGCGGATGAGTGCAGGAGTGTAGCTCCTGTTCAGGCACAGCCGCAGTCACAGGCTCAGGGGAGAGGGCTAGTGGTATGTTTTGTGTGCGGCCAGTCCTGGCACATCCGTAGGGACTGCCTTGGAGGAGGGAGTGTGTGTAGTACAACAGGTGCGCTAGCTGTTCCATCAGGCCAGGGGAGACAGATGTATTCACAGCCTAGAGCCCAGACATCCCGTTTTGCTAAGGGAGGAGCTTCAGTGCAGTCGGGAAGGCAGTCGACAGTGCAGGGCCACAGTGGGCCAGCCAGAGCTTATGTTCTTACAGATCCTAGTTCATCCAGAGCACCGGTCGTGCCCGATGCTGCTGGTACCACCTCCATGATCAGAGGTACCTTTCTAGTCTACAGATCATGGGCCAGTGTTCTTATCGACATTGGAGCATCACATTCATTTATATCTTCAGCTTTTGAATCTGCATTGGGGTTGCAAATGGATTGGTTGGGTAGTACTATGTGCATGGAGACCCCTGTGAGTGGGGATGTGACGTTGAGTCTTGTCTGTAGATCTTGCGTGTTGGAGGTCGCCGATCGTTGTATAGAGTTCGACCTTGTTATCCTAGACATGACCGCATTTGATGTGATCCTAAGGATGGACTGGCTGACTACCTGTCGTGCCTTCATCGATTGCGATCGACGAAGGGTGACGATTTGTTCCTCAGCGGGAGATTGCTTTTATTTTGTGGGAGACTGAGATGAGGGTTTGAGGTCTATGCCAGATGTTGCGCGAAACCGGGGTAACCTGGGTTCCCTTTTTGTAGCCCTTATGTTGGATGAGGTAGTTGGGGTTCGAGGAGAGTTACCTCCGGTGGTGTGCGACTATCCTAATGTCTTCCTGTTGATCTGTTTGAGTTTCCACCGAGCCGGGAGGTAGAGTTCTCTATTGATCTAGTTCCCGGAGCTACTCCCATATATATACCGTCCTATCGCTTTGCACCCACTGAGTTGCATGAACTGAAGGTGCAGTTACAGGAGTTGCTAGACAGAGGGTTTATACGTCCGAGTACTTCTCTGTGGAGAGCTCCTACCCTTTTTGCGAAGAAGAAGGATGGATCGTTGCGTTTGTGTATCGATTACAAGAAGCTAAACCAGGTGACTGTGAAGAACAAGTATCTGATGCAGAGGATAGACGACTCGTTTGATCAGCTGAGGGATTTGAGCTGCTTCTCGAAGATTGACTTGAGGTCGGGATATCACCAGTTGAGGATTAGGGATGAGGACATAGCGAAAACCTCATTCCAGACTCGCTATAGTCACTATGAGTTTCTGGTTATCCCGTTCGGTCTGACAAACGCACCTGCTACATTCATGAGTTTGTTGAACCAGATTTTCAATCCTTAGACAGTTTTGTAGTGGTGTTTGTGGATGATATTCTCGTCTACTCACCTACCAGGGAGGCACATGAGAATCACTTGCTGATCGTGCTACAGACCCTGAGAGAGCATCGCTTGTATGCAAAGTTTGAGAAGTGCGAGTTCTAGATGACTGAGGTGAGATTCTTGGGACACGTTGTAGCTGTGGATTCATCGAAGACTGATGCTGTGACTGGTTGGAAGCGATCGAAGAACATTTTTGAGATACGCAGTTTTTTGGGTTTAGCAGGTTACTACTGACAGTTCGTGAAGGACTTTGCTAGACTCGCTGCACCGATGACGCGTTTGACGCGAAAGGGAGTTGTGTTTGTTTGGAGTGAGTCATGTGAGTCATCTTTCCTGGAGCTAAAGATGAGGTTGACTAGTCCACCAGTGTTGATCATTCCAGAGCGAGGCTTGGGGTATACGGTGTATTGTGACGCATCACATGACGGTCTCGGATGTGTTCTGATGCAGGGAGGTAAGGTTGTAGCCTACAATTCTTGGTAGTTGAAGACGCACGAGCAAAACTATCTTACACATGACTTGGAGTTGGCAGCCGTGGTCTTCGCTTTAAAGACAAGGCGTCACTACCTATATGGTGAGCATTCCGAGGTTTTCTCCGATCACACGAGTTTAAAATACTTGTTTTCGCATAAGGACCTAAACTTGCTCCAACGACGATGGATGGAGTTGTTGGAGGATTATGACATTGACTTGCAGTATTATCCAGGGAAGGCTAATGTTGTGGCAGACGCGCTCAGTAGGAGATCTCACAGGTCGTTAGCTTTTGTGGCTATACGTGAGTGGGACATGCTTGTAGATGTTGGGCAGTTTGATTTTTGCCTCAGGGAGATTGAGACAGGTGCCACCTTATTTTTTGTAGTTACTCGACCAGCGTTGATAGCACATGTGCTAGAGGTCCAGCGGACAAACCAGGAGGCTTAGATGATACGAGACCGCGTTGCTAGTGACGAGGATACAGCAGGATGGATTGTGGGTTCTGATCAAAGTCTGAAGTTTCCAGGCAGGTTGTTTGTGCCAGAGTCATGCCGAGCTGATCTTCTATGTGAGTGTCATCATTCTCGTCTTGCTGTGCATATTCAAGGCACGAAGATGTACCATGAACTATGTCGTCAGTTCTATTGGACGGGGATGAAGCGAGATGTGATCCAGTTTGTTTCCCGATGCCTCACCTGTCAGCAGGTAAAGGCAAAATATCAGAGACCGAAAGAATTGCTATAGTCGTTGCCTATATCAGAGTGGAAGTGGGAGCATGTCACGATGGACTTTGTGTTAGGACTTTCTCGGTCACCTAGGGGACACGATGCCATGTGGGTTGTGGTTGATAGGTTGACGAAGTCTGCTCACTTTCTCCCCATCCAAGTGAGGGATTTGGTGGAACGACTGAGTAGCTTGTACGTCAGGGAGATAGTTAAATTGCACGGAGTGCCAGTATCTATCATTTTAGACCGAGACTCGCACTTCACGTCGTGCTTTTGGCATAGTCTTCAGAAGGCTTTGGGGACGAACTTGATGTTCAGTACTTCTTTTCACCCCCAGACGGATGGCAAGTCAGAGAGGACTGTACAGATTCTGAAGGATATGATGACGTCTTGTGACCTTGATTTCAGAGGTTCGTGGGAGTCATCTACTGTTAGTAGAGTTTGCATACAACAATAGCTATCAGTATAGTATTGGGATGGCACCGTATGAGGCTTTGTATGGTAGACCGTGTAGATCACCCGTGGGTTGGACAAACGTGGGAGAGACCACAGTCTTGGGACCAGACATGGTAAGGGAGACGACGGAGAAGGTTGCAGCAATTCGCCAGCGCCTACTGACAACGCAGAGCCGCCAGAAGAGTTATGCAAATCAGAGGAGGCGACCTTTGGAGTTTTTAATGGGAGATCATGTGTTTCTGAAGGTCTCGCCACGTATAGGTTTGATGAGATTTAGTCGTAATGGGAAGCTATCACCGCATTTCATTGGATCATTTGAGATCCTAGACAGGATTGGTGAGGTTGCTTACCGTTTGGCGTTACCACCTAAGTTAGCATTTGTGCATAACGTGTTCCACGTTTCCATGCTTCAGAGGTACGAGCCTGATCCTTCACATGTGTTAGATTGGGCTGAGCTACGGATTGATGAGGATGCCACCCATGAGGAGCGTCCAGTGAGGATTCTTGATACGAAGGAGCAGGTGTTACGGGGCAGAACAATTGCTTATGTTAAGGTCTTATGGCATCGTCACAGGGTTGAGGAAGCGACATGGGAGCTCGAGTCTAGGATGCGAGCTAGATATCCAGACCTTTTTACTTCATGACTTTGTTGCGAATTTCAGGGGCAAAATTCCTTAAGGGGGGAGAGTTGTGAGACCCTGAACCTTGTAATTTTGAGTTCTTTATATACGTGATGCTTTTATTCCAGTATATGATGGCATCGATGCATAGTTTATGCTTTAAGTTGTAGAAAAGCATGTGTAAATGTGTTTTATGCTTTCCCAGACCTTGGTTAGGTGGGTTGGGTTGGTTTTTGAGCCTTGAAACCATAACAAAAACCAGTAGGCTTCTGCTCGTAGGTTCAGTCGACTGAGGGGGTTAGTTCGGTTGGCTAAACTGGTTTTTGGGAGTTCGGTCGACTGAACTCCTTAGTTCGATCGACTGAACAAAGGTAGTGCACGTTTTTTTAGGAGCTTCAATCAACAGAAGTGCTCTCTTCAATCGACTGAACAACCTTTTTGACGTGCTTATAAGAGGTTCCAGAGGCTGGAGTGCTTGGAAACGCTTTCTTAAGACATAAGTTTCCCTATTCTCCTCATTCTCTCTAGCTTTGGGGACCCGGGGCTTGGTTTGTTGTTGATTCCTTTGTGGATCCTTGTTATCGGGGCCGAGGGCTTCGTGTACATCAACTGGACTCTTGTTTTGACACCGTTCAATTTTGAGACATCGAGTTCTTGACTCTCCGAGGTAGGATTCTAGACCCTACTACTGTATAAGGGTGTTTTGTGCAAGTATACGAGTTTTCACCGCGTAGAAATTGCATCAAATGCTATTTTCATGTGTGACTGTGGTTTTTGGGTAAAAGTGGGGTTTTTACGCCTTTTCTTGGTAATATGCATGTTTCGGGTATGTAGTATCCGTAGTTTTCAAAAAAGGTTTGAAAACGAGGTATTTTGTGAAATCGGGTGAAAAACGTCTTTTTAGAGGTTTGGAGCTAACCCACAGGGTTAAGTCTCACCTTTTAAACATTTTGTTGGAAACGATTTTAGATCTCCATTTTTGATGGATTGGATCTCCTTTTATACATGTGAGGTATAAATCAGTTTGCGGGTTTTCGTAGTTGAGCTACGGTGGATTTTTAAAATGTTCTCCATAGATGTACCGCGACAGTGTGTGTGTGTTGAGTTAGGCTTCCATTGCTCCTCGGTGTAAGTTCGAAAACATGTGCAGAGTAGGTCCCTACGTGCCTTTGGGTTAATCCCCATAAACGAGGTTGGTGGGTGCTTAGTGCCCTCGGGCTGTAGTCCCGTAAACTAAGTGGTTGTGTGGGTGCTTAGTGCCCTCGGGTGTGACCCCGTAAACTAAGTCGGTTGCCTCCGTTAATGGCGTTCTTGTTGTAACTCTATATGGAACTTGCCATTATTAAACCTACGGGTCGAGGGTAATGGACGAGAGTCTATAGTTGTTACCTTTGTCGATGTGGCAGAGTCGGTACATAGAACTACACTTATATCTTTCTCCTCGGCTGAGTTGCCTGAGTGAAGCTTACTGTTTTATTTACAGCTTTTTCTTAACTGTGGCATGATATCTGTTAGAATGATATGCATAGTTTGAAGAATGAAAAATGTGAAATTTTATGAGATAAAACCTTTTTGAGACTCGTGCTAGTTTGATGGAAAACCTGTGGTTTTGGAAAAAAAACTTTTTTGGCTCTAGTGGTTGAGCCCGTGTGTGTATAATTGCATAGCCTGCTTTACAGTTTTATTGTCTATGTTCTATTGGGCTTTGGCTCACTGTGTGGGATTTTGCTATAAAACCTTTTCAGGTGAGCATGATGAGATGACCTAGTTGCAGAGGTGATGGAAGACTTGCGATAGTTTTCCCTTTTTGAGACATGTACTTACACATGTGACGCCTGTTGAGGCTGGTTTTATACGCCTTGAGGCGATACTTTTATTCATGTATGAGATTGCATGATTTACAGTTTTATGAGAGTTGAACTGTGGGGATCTTTTATCCAAATGTTGTACATTTTTATTATCAACTGTGAAACCTATTTTCTTAAATGGGTGTTTTGGTGGGCTTTCGCGTGACCTGGATGTTTGGGGTGTGACACTTTATCCAACGAGTTTCGGTTCAAGTTTGTTGGGTTAACATTTTTTACATGTTTTAATGACAAAAAAGGATTGACGAATGCTTTGACACCGGATAAATGCTTTTCAAAACAAAAAAGAAATATATTAGTTTATTTTTTTATGGTTCCATGTAAATCCTTGATTATGACATGTATAAAGACGTTTTTTTTATTGATACCTGTAAACTTGAAGTTGGGTGATTGTGGTTGCAAAGAGGGTGATGAGAATTTGACATATTATGAACATATTCTCTCAAGGCTTGTAACTATAAAGGAACTTCATTGAAATGATGGATTTTCATATATGAAATTAACCATGCTGAATTATGGTATGATTATGAAAAGTTTAGATGGATGTTAAAGTGTTATTTGATGTTGAATGTTGATAGAGAGCATATTTGTTCTAATAAACGTTCAGTGAGTGAGACGTAGGTTAAGTTGAATGTAATTATGTCGAGCTTTAGTTAGAGTTTAGTCGGTTGGATTAATACTTCGAAATGAATGTAATTGTAATGATATGAAGAAGATTAGTGTGAGACCCTGACCCTTATCTTTTAGGTTATTTATATATTTGATGTGTTTTCTTTAGTATATGAATAGCATCGATGCATGATTTATGCTTTACAGTTGTAGAATAGCATGTACAAATGTGTTATACACTTTTTGGGATTTGGTAGAGCCTTGTTTGGACCTTAGAAACCTATTTTTTCCTTGGAAATGTCGAAAAACACACTGCCCAGTCGTTCGGTCGACTGAAGATTAGTATTTCGAAATGAATGTAATTGTAATGATATGAAGAAGATTAGTGTGAGACCCTGACCCTTATCTTTTAGGTTATTTATATATTTGATGTGTTTCCTTTAGTATATGAATAGTATCGATGCATGATTTATGCTTTACAGTTGTAGAATAGAATGTACAAATGTGTTATTCACTTTTTGGGATTTGGTAGAGCCTTGTTTGGACCTTAGAAACGTCAAAAAACACACTGCCCAGTCGTTCGATCGACTGAGGGGCTCGGTTTAGTTGACTGAACTTAATTTTTTGGGTTTGGTCGACCGAACTCAGGTGTTCGGTCGATTGAACAGTGCCTTTTTGCTGTGGTTATAAATATCCCAGGGGTTGAGATATTTTGATATTCTCTTTCTTCCAGGTTAAGAAATCCCTTTTCTTTGCCTTCTCTCTAGCTTTGAGGGCCCGGGACTTAGTTTTGTGTTCGATCCTTTGTGGATCCTTGCTATCGGGGCCGAAGGCTTCGCATCCATCCGGTTAGATCCTCGTTCTGACGCCGTTCAGTTTTGAGACGTTGAGTTCTTGACTCTCCGTGGTAGGATTCTAGACCCTACTGCTGTATAACGGTGATATATGTAATTATACGTGTTTTCACCACATAGAAAATACATCAATTGTGATTTTCATGTGTAAACCTTGGTTTTTGGGTAAAAGTGGATTTTAACACCTTTTCTTGGTTGTATACATGTTCTGGGTACGTGGTATCCGTAGTTTTCAAAAAGGAGGTTTGAAAATGAGGTGTTTTGAGAAAAATGGTGAAAAACGTCTTCTTGGAGGTTTGGAGCTAACCCGCGAGGTTGAGTCTCACATTTTAAACGTTTTGTTGGAAATGATTTTAGATCTCCATTTTGATGGATTGGATCTCTTTTATACATGTATTGTATAAACTATTTTGTGGGTTT
>JAOTRH010000024.1:17488943-17518468 GCA_034768845.1 Heliamphora exappendiculata | reverse complement strand
ATTGCAAGCTGTAAGAGAGAGAAAGACAGACAGAGTACGTTCGTAACCGATTCTTGGTGGTGTTCCAACGATCGTGTTGTCGTTTTATTCTAGGAGAGTGACGCCGGTGGAAAATCTACAACACTCTCGGTAGGCGGTGAATCATTCTTAAGAAAGCTGCGATTGCAGGACTCGATTTGCAAATTCTATTCATGTTATTTCTGTTATTTCATTTTTCTGTAATTTCAGATTATTATAATTATTAAAAGTTAATAAAAATATATTTTCTGGATCACCGAACATGTATATATTTTTTACGTTGAATTGTCTCCCAATAATAAGTCTCATACACATCCACCAGCACCTCTTGACCACCCCACAGGGTTCTAGCCGTGGCCTCACCAACCCAAAAGCTAAATCGACATATAGAAAATATTTCACAAGACATGCTTCTCAATACTTATCATCAACCAAGTCACCTTCAATTTCAATAACATCAAGGTTGAGAGGGTCCTTGGAATCCACAAAATTCAAGTTGGAACCAGGGGAACTGCGTTCATAAGCAAAGAGGCCCGAGATTTTGGTTGAGGCAATTTAACAAACACCTTAGCTGCAGCCTTACCACTGTCCCCATCAGACCCAACCAACACTGCCGGCGTAGGAGCAGTAGGTGCCCAAGGCCTGGCGGCCCCACTGTCGAAGCGAACACCACCCCTGTAAGGGTTCCGCCCACCCCCTGCCTCTGAAAACGGTAGGGTCCCGAACGGGAGAACCCGTAATAAACTCCTCAACAGTCTCAGAAGAAAAAGTACATGGCGGTACCTGATGCCGTTCTGCAGCATGAGCAAGCGCCCTCCAGTTTGACTCCTTCAGTAGTTCAAGCTTATCTTTGAGGGATTGGACAACATCTGCTCGAAGCGGACTGATTCCCGATATCGAAAGGGTAATCTCATGCTCCACAGACTTTGCAAAATTGTCCTGAGCTTCCCTGATCTTGCGCAGCGCAACTTCCTCTGCGAAACACACACTACTCGGCGCATCAGAGTTCAGGGAAGAATGCTGGATACTCGCTTCCTGAACGATCGCACTGAGATTTGTCGATATACGTTGGCCAGAATGGGAGTGCAGAGCAAAACAGCTTGGGAAGTCCTCAATCGGAACACACTTCACATCCAGCGAATTCTCAATCGGAGAAACCCTAGACGGATTGGAGGAGTCAATCCTACTGGGATTCAACAAAACAGATTTCATTCGTCGCTCCACACTAGGTAGAAACCCCTAGGCCGACTCGCATCCTTCGCAGGTGGGCACGCCATTTCACTGAATTGAAGAAACCCTAGTTGCAGTTTTAGCGGAAACAGGGAAATCGCACCTCAAAACACACCATGGAACGCACATACTTCACCCTTAATTTGAGAAATTTGATTTTCATATAATTTTAACGTAAATCTAAATAAAGCTTATAGCATGTAAAAGTATTATCTTTTTAAAGTTATCAGAATTTTGTCAGGTTTTAGCTCAATTTTTTGTTTTTATAAAACACTTTATTTTAAGCTTATCAATTTTTCAAATTTAAACACAATAAAAATGTCAGTTTTAGTATTAAATCTTAAAATTTTATTTTATTCTAAAAATCTAAATTTTAAGAGAATAAAGATAAAATACTTATTTTAGAAAAATTCTATTTTGAATTCTAAATGTTTAAAATTTAATAAGAAAATCTTTTAATATATATATATATATATATAAACTCCTAGACAAACTATTAAGATCTCAATTTCTACCATTTCAATAATATTATACTCCAATTCAATCTTTAAATAGATTCAATCCATCTTCAAAAAAATTATTCTCTTTCAAGTGTACAAATCCAAGATTAAATTTCTCAACTAATATATAGAAATAATTTTAATAATTAAGATCAAGATGATGAGTTAGATATTAATTTAACCACATTATATATATTCACTTTAGAATACTTATTTAAGTTTCTGTTTAAAGATTAAATTTTTAAAACTTTTTAAATTATTTTTAAGCTTTTTAATTAATTAAAAAAAACTCATGAGGTATTATACAAACAAACAGTAAAACATTAGCCTTATGAATTGCATGCACAAGCGCGGCTGGTTCAGGCGCAATGGTGGGGCGGTTTTGTTCGGTTTTTTTGTCAAATTTCAGCGTCTTTGTTCGGGCAATTCAAATGTCAATTTTAACGATCCTTTGCAGCTACGCGAAGATGGATGTGAGGTGGTTTTCAAGTTTATGGTGCCAGGTTTTGAGATTCGTGGTGGCGGTGGCAGATGGCCAAAGGTGGCTAGGTGAAATTGATTTCCTAAGCTTGGGGTGGTGTTGTGGGGGTTGTTGGGTGGCTGAGGAGATGGCTGTTGGTGGTGGTTTTGGGTGGTGGCGTATGGTGGTGGTGTGGGGTGAATGAGGGTGGTGGTGGATGTTGCCGAGAGTAGGGAGAGAGAGAGACAGACAGACAGACAGACGCTGGGACATACTAGCGGCGTGGTGGTGGCCGGCGGTGACTGGTGGTTGTGCCGGATAAAGGTGATGGCGTTGTGGTGGCTCTGTGGCAGGGTTGCTTTGCGGCTGCAGGTTCTACCCATTGCCGCCTTCTTCTTGATGCTGTTGCTTCCAAAACCCTCAGCCTCCACCATCTGTACCATCCTATGCTTAAAACCTGGTATTGAACATACCAGTGTGAATCAACAACAGGTTGAGTAATTGGGTGAACGTGACAATTATTATGAAGGCTTCCAAAAACTCCTTCTGTTTGCTTCTTCTCTAATTATGCTTCAAATTCAATTTTTGCTTGTGAGGAGATCAGACAATGCCTTATTTATAGAGGAATTTGGATGTTAGGTGTCAAGAAGGACACATGGCGCTGCATGCATGCAAAATGTTGCCAAATGTACGGTTGGGGGAAAACGTATACCTCGTAAATTTATTGATGTAAAAATTTTAATTTGAAAATTTTTTAAAAATTTGGTATAAACTTTTAATATTATATTATGAATTATGGTGTGGTTGAAATTATTAAAAAATTCCCTAATTACACAATATAGTTTTATTTTTAAAATCTTATCGTCATTTTATAAGACGTAAAACTTTGTTTTTTGATTTTAAAATTGATCATAAGATTTTTTTAGAAATTTTGTTTCAAGCCTTTTAACAATTTAATTATTATTTAATTTTCTTTTATTTAACAGTCGATTATCACAACAACAGTTTCCAAGCTAGCATCAGAATGGAGCCATTCGAAGCGCTTTATGGGCAACATGTAGAACTTTAATTTGTTGGATAGGGACATGAGAAGATCATCTCATGGGACTGAAGCTTGTACAATAAACAGCAAAAATAGTTCGTCAAATTCAAGAGCGTCTCAAGATCGCGCATGATCAACAAAGGATTTATGCCGACAAAGATCGACGGGAATTGCAGTTTCAAAAAGGCGATATGGTATTTCTAGAAATATCCCCCATAAAAGGCATTATTTTCTTTGGACGAAAAGAAAAACTCAATCCTCGTTACATTGGATCTTTTGAAATATTGAAAAGAATTAGACCAGTAGCCTATCAATTAGGCCTAACGCCTGAACTTGCCAAAGTTCACATGTTCCACGTGTCTATATTGAGAAAATATGTTGCTGCTGCCTCGCACATTCTTAAGTGACCACTCGTAGAGGTAAACCAAAATTTGGGTTACAAAAAGCGACCATTGTGTATTATGGATCGACATGAGAAAAGACTTAGCAACAAAGTTATTCTACTCATCTAAGTATGGTGGGACACCCACTCTAGTGGAGAAGCAACGTGGAAAAAGAAGACAGACATGCAACATAAATACCCAGAGCTATTCGCTTAAGATATGACGTTTTCTAACTTAACCCGAGTAAAATTTGGAAGACCAAACTTCCTAAGGTGGTGAGAGTATAATAACTAGTGACCAATTTAGAAAGATAAATAAAATAAATAAATAATGCAGAGAGGTTCGAAATAAATTTCCTAACAAAACCATATAAAATTGAGACTTAAATCTTAAAATTTTTTGAATCACCAATAAGTCAAAATTTCGAATAATATTGTTTTATATAGTTCTAGAATTTTTGTAATAATTTTGTCTACACTATAATTCATAAAATAATATTAAAAGTTTATGCTAATTTTTTGAAGTTGTTCCAAGAACGAAAATCGTACAGTTAGAATCCACGCTGTAAAAATTGTACTGGAAGCCATGACATATGTAAGGTTACATAAAAAAAAAATGACACATGTAACTTGGCTTGACACCTAGCAATCAACTTCTTGTATATGTACCATTCAACATTGTACGTATAAAGCATTAAGAGCGAAAAGAATTAAACCAAAAGAAATTGAAAGCAAATTCTAAGAAAAGAGAAAAAAGAAGCAATGGGGGAAAAATGCAAGACTGGGCCATCACCACCGCCACAGGCCACCGTTGGGCCACCATTGTTGCCGCCGCCTGGTGCTGACACCACCGCTGACCACCGTCGACCGTCGGTGAGCCTTTTCTCTCTCCTCCTCTCCTTCTCTCTCTCTCTCTCTCTCTCTCTCTCTCTCTATTTTTCTCTCTTTTCTCTCTCAACTAAAACACCACCAAACCACCCACCAACGCTACCCAAAACCACCACCAATCTTCACGCCACCCGCACACCCCCACAGCACCACCACAATGCCACCACAATTACCAAAACCTCCCATACACGACCACTCTCTTTTTCTCTACAAAAAGTTTACGAAAAAATAGTTTACTGAGCTACCTTCGGCCATCTGTAGCTGCCACCACGGTCTGCTAAATTTGCCACCAAGACTAGGTATAGCAACATCTCGCAGCCACCTTCGCATAACCACAGATGACCATTGACAACGACGTCTAGATTGCATGAATAAATGCTCCGAAGTTAAGCAAAAATACCGAACCTCTCTCTCTCTCTCTCTCTCTCTCTCTCTTAAATTCATGTAATTTATGTTATTTTGACCCATGAGGATGAAAATGAGTTAATTTCAAATAATTAAGGAGATTTAAAGTTTAATTAATTAATTAAAATAATTGAGACATAAAAACTAAAATGAGAAAAATTATGAAAAATAGAGTAATAAAAAGAATAACTCCCTAAGCATAAAATCCTTACCTAGATGTTATTGTAATGTGTTTTTTACTATATTTGGGAACATCAAGACATTGTGAATTACCTGCAAATAACTGAACCCTACTTTTTTCGTGAGTCATAAGATATTTGATTTATTCATGTCTATCATTTATTGCTTCATAAATGCTTTTACGATATGTGGAATATTTGAAAGTGGATGATGATTACAGTTTATTACAATTGAGAAATTGAATGTTGCAAACTATGAATAAATAATGGTTTTGAATGGAGTCCCGATCATTAGGGAACATTAAGAATTTCAACGAGACGATATAATAAGGGTGATAGGTCACGACCAAGTGACTATGGGGTGATCATTCCCAATGAATTCTAGGATCACTCCTAATAACGTCTAGCAAAAATCACTGAACATTATTATCTAAAATGGAAAAAGAAAAAATAACTTAGATACTTGTGCTCTCACACTAACATTGCTAATGGAGGTTGATATCTTGAATTCAAGTGAAATGCATGATTGACGAATGAAGAATTATGCTGAAGAAAAGAAGACTTCTGCTTTTATTCTTGTAATAAATATTGGCTCTGTAAATATTCTGTGCTCTACACTACTATGTTGTGTTTAATTTGTGAAATGATGTTGATAGTTGATGCACATATGTATGGGACCTATAGTATGCTCTTGGGAATTTTGAATGAGATCTTTTGATGGCAATATTCTTTTTTTCATTTATGTTCATTTAAAAAGATGATTTACAAAGAGAGGGAAATAAAGTTTTACAAACAAATTGATAAGGAGTTCTGAAAAATAAATAAAAAGAAAATAGACCTTTGGTGAGTTTTAACTCACTGGTCGATCACACCATTTTCTTTGAGTTTGGATCGTGACACTTATAACAGGACGTGGCCTTTAATCCTCATAGCTGCATCCTTTCTTTGATTTTAGAACAGGTCGTGGCCTTTGATTCTTATGGCCACGTCATTTCTTTAATCCTATAATAGACTACAATATTTGGAGGTCATGGCCGTCATGATTTGTACATTTTGTTCACGGTTGTGACCTTCAGAGTTCACGGCAGCATCCTCTGTCGTACAACATTCTATTTTGAACAAGTGGCAGTGTGCCAGATGACGTCGTTGTCGCTCTAATGCTTAGAAATAGGCACCGTTTTCCAACAAGAGAGGAGATTTTTTTTTCTAGGAGTCGATACTTTGCCGAATTTGATTCTCGCCCGATACACTTCCCAATCCTATACCAACTTCTAAAACCATATTCATCATTTGAGTCTAGTTTGACATACTGTTCATGCATGGAGGATTCTCAATATACGGTCTGCTAGTCGATCCCGACTCATAGTATTTGAGAAGATGCTCGTGGGCGATTGCCCATTTCAAGTAACCATAGGTTATCGTAATGCTTCTAAAACCCCAACTTCTTCTTCCTTAGGGGTCGTTATGATTAGGGTTATCATTTATCTTTTTTTAGGCTTTTTATTATTATTGTTATTATTATTATTATTATATGCATGCATATCCTTTCCATATTGAAAAATGAATTGAAAGTCTAAAAATTATGAAAATACTAGTGACTTTGGTGAAAAATAATATGTTAAGTACGTACTATTAAATGTAAGATATTATATTTCTTGTTTATTTAAATCCATATACACATTGTGCATTGTAAAATCTCTCAAGAATTTTTATAATGTTGCGTTCGCGACCTTCGGTTGCTGCAACCGTGATCTTTTCTTATTATTTATAGCAGCCGCAACCTTTGGTTGCCTCGGCCGCGATGTTTTGTTCTCTGTTTGTGACGACTGCTAAATTTAATGATCACGCCCGTAATGTTTATCTTTTATTTTATTATGGCTAAGACCTTCGGTTGCAACAGCCGTGATCTTTCTTTACATTAGTGGTGAAAAACATGTTTTGGAATTTCTTTTGCCCCTGTTTTGAAGGTATATGTAACATGATAAAAATATGAACCGTACAATATGACCCATTTTCTCTTAGGGTGATTTTTTTCATTTTCTTTGTAGTTTTGCATTGTTTCCATCTTGACAATGTATATGGCATGCTAAAAATTTGAAGTGTACAACATAACCTATTATGATGTCCTCGTTTCTCTTAGGTAGATTTTTTTTTTCATTTTCTTTGCATTTTTGCTTTGTTTCCATCTTGACAATATATGTAGCATGATAGAAATGTGAACCATATTGCACGACTCTTAGGATTTTTTTTTCTTTTTATGAATGCTTTTTATTTTTCTTGTTTGTTTTTTGTACGGACACTCTTTAATCTCTTATTTTGTATTTGTTATTTTTGAAAAATTTATGACGAATTTGATAAATTATTGGTCAACTTAACAGTTTGGCGAAAGTAGTGCGTAAATTTTTTTTTTTTTTGTACCTTAATCTCTAAATCATTTTTCAATAGTAATACACACTAGTGACATATTTTTATTATTTTTATTTTTTCTCAAAAATCAAATGACTACTCAATTTTTCACCTGTTTGAAATTTTTGATATTTCATTATAAAAGAAACCCTTCTTCTTCTTCTTCTTCTTTTCTTTTTTTCTTAAAAAAAAAAATATTTAACTACAATTGCAGTCCAAAAAGGAAAACGGCCCATAGTGACAGCTACGCCACACGCTTTAAGAGCTCGCTTGGTAAAAATTTTATTTTGTTTAGTATATACAGAGCTAACACATGAAATAGTAAATCTGCATGGTATCTAAATATTATATTTACGAATGTAACTGTTTATTAAAAAATTTAAATAAATTACTATATATATATATACTAAAACAGAGTCAACCCGTACATATTTATTTATCATAATTACATATGATGATGTAAATATTCATAATAACATTAAATATTTAATTTTTTTTGTAAAATAATTATTTAATATATAAAATTTATCGCAAAATAAATCATAAAAATAGTACCAACAGTAATTAGCTGTTATTGTAATCGCCATCTTCTCCATCGTTGCCTATAATCCACTTTGACTTCGACTGTAAAAATCTCTATATTTCTCTCTTATTGAGGTCTTCTGCTCATCATCTTGATGTTCCAGGTGTGTAGGCTCTGCGTATTGCTTCAGAAGTAAAACGAAAAGCTTGATTGCTGGGTTGGGTTGCTTTGATTATAAATTTTCGTTTATTGACTTGATCTTACTGAAAGGGTTCATGAACTTCATTGGTTTTGTTTCGAATTATCGTCAAATTTATATATTTTTTTGTTGTTTTCATTGGCAGATCACGGGCGGTTTGGGGAGTTAGAAGTCAGATCCTAGTTGAGGTTTACATTGGTGATGTGGATTTGTTGTGAACGTCGTTTGGAGACGCATGAGGGCTTTTATTATTGACTTTGAATACCTGGCCGAAGGTTTGTTTCGGTACTTTTTGGAGTTCTTTGATGCTGTTGCGGATGAATTCCTAGCATTCTGTTTGGTTTTTGCCTTCTTAATTGAGGAATTCATTTGTTGCTTCTTTTTCCATTTTTTGATTTGAGAAATATGTCCAATTTTGGGATTAATTGTTGCAGCAAAACTTGGCTAGTTTGATTTCGTTTTCTTCCAAGGTGATAAGACCAAATCCATTTATGTTAAGAGGTCACCTAAAAGAATTGAAGATTATTGGTTGCTAAATTTTCGGAACTTGGAAGAGATCAAGATCGGCTCGAGCTTTATATTATACTGATTTTTTCCTTAATGTTGATGGGTTCAATTCAAAATACTGTTTATTATTGCTGCGCGTCTAAGGGTGGTCGAGTTTTGTACGAGTATACAGGCGGAGACTATGAGATTGAGAAATTGGCTGCATTGTGCCTGGAAAGGACCCCTCTGTATCACAATTGGTATTTTCAGACAATGGGTAGAAAGACTTTTGGGTTTCTCATAGAAGATGGGTATGTCTATTTTATTATTGTGGATGAGGGTCTTGGTAATGCGGGGGTTCTACAGTTTTTGGAGCATGTAAGGGATGAATTCAGAAAGTTGGCTAAGAAGGGCTCAAGCAGAAGTATATCGGGCCTGAGCTCACTCTGCATACAAGAACAACTAGTGCCAGTCATTAATCAATTGATTACTTCCTTGGAACATGTTTCTCAGACTGGTGATGATTGGCCAGCAGAGGCTTCCTCATCACATCATGCAGGTCCCTCTCCATCAGTTCATATTGATGCTAATGGTCCAATCGAAGTTGCTGCTTCCACAAAAGTGCCTTTGTTAGGTAAGTCTAGCAAGCAAGAGAAGAAGAAGATGAAGGATCACGTGATTGCAATGAGAGACATTGAGTTCGAGGAACGACGAAAGTCTACTGATAGAGGAGTCAAGGTTGATCCAGGATCTATGGGTTCTGACAGCAAGAGTGGGGTGATTTCCACAATCTCATTACAGAAGGATTTGGGTTTGATGAGGACTAGGTCAGGTACTCAAAACATCCGGCAGAAGTGGTGCCGCCAAGTGAGAATTGTTGTTGCCATTGATGCAGCTGTATGTTTGGTGTTATTTGTGATTTGGATGATAATTTGTGGTGGTTTTGAGTGCATCCGCTGAAATTGTTACCTTATTTTGTCGTCTTCGAACTGTGAATAGGAGCTAGAAGTTTGCAGTTGGAAATTTTAGAAATTTCCAATCGAAATCCCTTTTGGGGATAGCCTGCATAAAGAATGATCAGATGAAAGCAACCACTCAATCTTGTCAATGGGCTTTATTTCTCTATGAAGGTATGACCTCCTAAAAATGCAGCTCTTCGCATCATGGTCAGGAATTTCTCTGGTTAGCTATAAAATATATATGCATGTGCTTGAATGTCTGACATATTCAGAAATATGGTATCATTGGATTTAATTAACTCCTGCGCTGTGCAGTGATATATCAGTCTTTTTACCTTTAAATTAGCATAATGCAAGATACGATAAGGTCCTTTTACATTCATGTGTATATTGAATAACGATGCATGACTAAGATTTTCCATGTGTTTGTCAATGTCTCCTTTCTCTTGCTGGTGTTTCTCCATTTTCTTGAGTTTTTGCCCATTTTGCACTGTTCCTACAATGCAAGTATGTTTTCTCCTATGTCATTATAAATGTATGCAACATCATGTTTTTGCAATTATCTTTTCTTCTCATTTTGATAGGACAAAAGTGGGAGAGGTATATTTAATCCAATAGTGAGTTAAAGCCAAAGCATGAACTGTCACCTTAGTTTTGAAGTTTGGAGAATGTAACTGGGAAATTCCAACCATACGACCATTGTAAACACTGATCATAAGTGGCAAAAACCGGCAGAATGCTCATTTTTTTGTCTATAAGCTCTCCTAGCCGTAGTTCTCTTTGGAGCCGCCCCTACAACCCCTAGATATGCTGGAAAAGTTTGGATCAGAATATTTAGGCTCACTAGATCATTGGCAAGGCGACATTTATGCTTTTCTTACTTGTGACTGCAAGAAGAAAGTTGGTTTTTTTAACTTCATAGTTACTATGTGTTCTACTGAAGATTGAAGTTTTTAATAGTTAAATAAATTTAGGATCTTTTTCAATAATAGCCACAACTAATTGTTAAGTAACTTAAATTCAAATTTTTTATTATGTAGGTTGGACCCATTCAAGATAGAATTAATCTCTTAATTACTTCTCTTATTTGAAGAGAATACCATTTGATTCCAAATATTTATCTATTATAAGTCTCTATTTTGATTAAGGCACAAGGGATGATTTAAATTTGTTTAATTTAGGGGCTCGATCTAGGTAATGACCTATGCTTCCTACACCTATAAATAATTTTAGAGCATATTTGAGCAATTTTTAGCAAGAAAGGTTCAAAATCCTTAACTGTTACGGCTCAAAGCCAAGCTCTAAATAGAAAAAGTAGAGTGAGAGAAAAAGCTAGAGAAAAAACTAAAAGATCTGAATTTTTGGTCTTACTTTTGAGAGAGAGATAACCTTGAATATAGAGTATCCATTTAGGTTAACATAGGGTGAACTACTGACCTTGGTGATGGGTGTTTGTGTTGAATAGCTTGATATATATTGTTGGGTTTATTTCCTAAAAACATAAGTTTTGGAACATTTGGTGAGTTAACATGGTATCGGAGCTCTGGTTTCAAGAAGTCCTGTGTTCAAGACTCATAATAAGTATTTGTTGCTCTGTTATGTTTGTTATTGTGCACTATATTCTGTGTGTTCTGGTGCACTTGTTTAGTTTAGTTTGTTTGGCTCTCCACGTGCGAGACAAATTCATAAGTGATGGATAATATTAGATAGCTTTATATACATTGTTGGGCTCATTTCCCAACAGTTTAAGCCTTTGGGATAATTGGTGACTTACCATGGTATTAGGGCTTTGGGCAGACGTAGTAAGTATAGCAGCGTACTTGATCAACATAGGGCCATTAGTTGTATTGAATTATAGACTGCCAGAGGAAGCATGGACCGAAAAGGAGGTAAAACTTTCCCATTTGCGTATTTTTGGATGCACAACTTATATACATGCTGAGTCAGAGAACAGGGGTAAGTTTGACCTCAAGTCTCAAAAATATGTGCTTGTTAGCTACGGTACAGACAACTATGGGTAAAGATTGTGGGATCTAGAAAATAGGAAAACGGCCAGGAATATGGATGTGATATTCAACGAGTTTGTTTTGTACAAAAATAGATAGGATCAAAAGGGTGAGACAGTAGATGAATCAAACTATGCTGTGTTTGATGGATCGTCTAGCAAAGTCTTGGAAACTCGGGATGAGAATATACAGCCTGCTCCACAGGCATAGCCACATACTCCCACAATCAGGAGGTCTACCTGAATTAGTAGGTCTACAGTCAGATACTCTCCTTAATTGCATTATTTGTTGTTGACAAACAGTGGTGAGCCGGAATGCTTTGAAGAATCTTTGCAGGTAAGTCTTCAAATTAACATATAAGGATTTCTCATCAATAATTCTTCAAATCACCGAATCTTTGCTATAAATTCATTTACAACTCAAGGTTCAAGAAATCACATGGCCCAAGCCATTATTTATTAGTTCCACATTCAACCTTGAATTAACTTTAATAAACCAAACCAATTTGTCATGAACCCAATTAGGTGAGCCATGATTGAGCTAGGATTTCCTTGATTTCCTCAAGTTTTCGATTAAACCATCAAGTTAACTCACAATTTGCCAATCAACAAGTTACATGGTTCAAATTATTATGAATTCACTCTTTAATTCATAAAACCAAAATAGGTTTGCAACCGAAGCTAGGTTTGCAACCCAAGCTTCACAAAGTTGGAGTTCAATGGATTGAGTCACATATCTAACATAAGATTGAGTTTCATAACCCCAATTAACCCTTAATCATTCCTATTTCACATTAGAAGTCAACCCCCATGTTTTTAACCACATCAATTTAAGAATTTAGATTTCAAACATTCAATTCTCCCATACAAAGCCTCGTAAGGCGCCATCTCGATACTTGATTCGTAGCTAATATTGTAAGCAAACTCCGCTAATGGTCGGTGCGAGAAGGAGGAAGTGACGGCGCCGGTGCCTGAAAAAGGGAATAAAGCAATTGACGGCAAGGTTAGGGCTCTGATACCATGATAGCAAAGTTAAAAGTATTATTGTTGTGGCACCTCAATTTTCGTAGGGACGTCAAGACGTATAGATAATAATAGGGATTATACTATGCGCCTAATTGCATTTAACATACAAGATAATACCATCTTATTCATTACGTTCACTCTCAACAACATCAAACCAAATATTACATTGATCCAAGTATCTTGTCCAGGGGTTATATTACATATCAAAAGGTAAGAAAGGACTCAGTAATAACAACACACTTCAACGAAGTGGTAAAAGAAACAAAAAGAACTTTGCTTGATTCTACTTTGGACCGTCCTCTGCCGGGTCCGCCAAAGCTCCGTCTTCTTCAGATATTTCCCCTTCGTCACCTGGCATCACACGGCATAAGCTACGAAACCCAGAAGAAATTCCAAAAACCTACCTTTCTAATACCAATAATATTCTAACATAGATTTCAAGTAATAGGTACAACAAGACAGTTATAGCATCGCAAGATGGCATTTCATAAGTATCATGCAATTAATACTGGGTAGAAATGAGAATACATCGTGTATGCAACCATCTCGACCACAAAGACAACACCAGATTGATCCACTGCCTGGGATCCAAAAAGAGTTGAGACTTTCTTGAAAATTGAACGCTAAAGCCATCACAATTGACCCTCGTTGTGAAATAATGATCTTGTTGCCCACTTTTTTACCCGGCTATTTCATCCTAGATCACAACGATGTGGGGTTAGGCCAGCCTAGTTAGGCTATCCTCCAACTGTCCACCTAAAGAGTCAGTGATGCATTCGCCAACTTCAAACCAAAGTCTAAGATAATATGATTGTCAGAAGTTCAAAAATGGACTCTTCCCCTATATTCATCGCAATATGGCCTCATTACACTCTCATACACTATATTCCCATCCGTCAACGCTCCCGACCACAACGGTAATCAACAGCGTTCGGCTCAAGACGTGGCACGGCTCATGACATAGCATGGCTAAAGGTGTACATGGTTCAACCATAACTCGAGAATACTACGACTTATGCAATCTACCAATGTATGTACCAATGCACGTGACATGCCTAAATAGCTTACATGAGATAGATTATAACAATTCACATAACGCTTTCTTAGAACAAAACAATGATACATACTTTCATTTGACAGGATCATGCGATTCATAGTCAACAATTTAAACTAAGACAAGCATGTCGGTGATAAGCTAGTAGGTGACAAGCAAGTAGGTGACAAGTTAGTAAGTTTCTCTATTTTTAAATTTAACAACAGTCAAGAAAAATTCAATTTGACATAGCAATTAAGATCAAAATTTCATGAATTTTGGACAGTAACTAGTTCAAAGAGTTCTCTAACTTTTTCACGAAGGATGTTTTTGCTAGATCTCAATAAAAATTGTAGTTTTTCCCTCCGTAAAAAACTACGTTGTATCTGTCCTAAAGGACAGATTTAGTACCTCTACTTTAAAATTCGTTTTGGCCTATCAATTGATCTTTAAAAATTCTAAATTTTTGCAGACAACTAAAATAACAAGTTAGGAACAATTTTCATGAACAAACCATTTTGATTTGAAGTACCTAGATTAGGCTTTTAATTGCTACAACAGACTGACGGAAAACGCACGATTTTGGGAAAAACTTAATTTCTCTTAATCTACTTGGCTAAATTGTTTCAAATAATTTTTATTAGACAGATAACATTCATATCTAACTTTGGAATCAAAAAGCATGGTAAGGGGATTTTTGTAAAATTAATTAAAATTTTTTAAAGTTCAACCTTCCTACTTGAAAAACGTGGGGCTGAACCAGTTATGGGCTTAACTGCTCTTTTATCATCATTTTGTGGCAAGGGTTAATTTATTTAACATAGATCACACTTTATATATGAAAAATAAAATCCAGAGATTAATTTTAGCAATTAAAACAAATTGATGAACACTTTTTCCTAAAATCACATCACAAATATCAATATTTTAACATAACTAGCTATCTATGCTTATTTCGGTTTATTTTGTAGCATTTTTTTTTTGTGTTCTTGTTTTGGATTCATTTAAAATTAAGATATGAAAGAGTATTATTAATTTAGGAAAAGAAAGGTTATAGGAATTTCTTACCTTGTCCTGATCTTGGTACAAAAAGTGTGGACTTGGCTTTATTGACTAGTTGCGCCAATTTTTTTCCTTTCCTCTTTGTTTTTTTTTCTTTTTTTCTTATTTTTCTCTCATGTTTTTGATCAGCCGAGAGAGATGTTAAATGAGAGGGGGAGGGCTTGCCTCTTATTTATAGAGTACCTAGCCATTTGTATTTAGCCAAAAAAAACAAAAAAATTGGATGAGCATCCATACATGGAGCTAAAAGCACAAGTACCTAGGTGTGGGGGTGTGTGGCGGGTCACATGGGTTTTTTGGCTTTTTCTGCTTTTATTTATTTATTTATCTTTAGAGGAAATTACTTATTTTGTTTTATATGAAAATTTTGACAAAAAGGCTTAAAGTGGTTTTATTAAGGATAATCTTTGGAATTAATGGTTTTAAGCTTAATCTTTAAGATTAGTGAATTTTTAGCTAAACTTTGAGTTTTTAAATTTACATTGAACTTAAACTTGTTCCTTTAATTTAATCTTGGGCCTAAACTTGTGATTACTTATTTTTATTGGTTTAAAACATATTGGGCTTAAAAGAACCTAAGCAGCTTAATTAGTTTTTTTTCCTCGAGGAGCTCAATTCTAATATTTTATTTTCGGTTTGTGTTTTTATATGAAGTTGACTTGAGTCCTTAACTTAATTCATTGTTTTGTTCTTAACTAGGTGGCCAAAAAGCGGGTCTTTACAATCTATCCTCTTTAAATAAATTCGTCCTCGAAATTAGGGTGTACGTTTAGTTTATACAAGAACGTATAGTTAGCACGCATTGCGTCCTCTCTTTTCCACGTGTGACTCTCCACTCCTCGGTGACGCCAAAGAACTTTCACTAATTGAATTGTCTTCCCTCGTAAGCTCTTTTCCTTCCGGTCCGTTATCTCGACAGGTTGTTCTTCGAATGTTACATCCTCGTCTAGTTTGATATCTTCCCAATTGAGCACGTGAGAAGGATCTGCTAAATACTTTGGCAGCATCGACACATGGAAGATATTGTGTATTCTAGCAAGTTGGGGTGGTAATGCCAAACATATGCCATCTCCCCGATTCGTTGCAAGATCTCGAAAGGTCTTATAAATCTCGGGGCTAGTTTTCCCTTTTCCCGAATCTGATGATTCCTCTTCGCAGTTGGACTTTTAGGAACACGCGATCTCCAATCTCAATGGTTAGGGGTCGAGTTTTATTATCTGCATAACTCCTTCGTCGACTTTGGGCAGTCCATAGACGCTCTCGAATGAGCTTCACTTTTTCGGTGCTCTCTTGAACTAGTTCCACTCCTAACAAACTTGTTTCTTCCACCTCGGTCCAACAAACTGGTGATCGGCAAGGGTGACCATGTAAGGCTTTGTAAGGTGCCATGCCAATTCTTGCTTGATAATTGTTGTAGGAGAACTCAATAAGTGGCAAGTATTTCTCCCAACTTTTCGTGATATCCAAAATACAAGCTCGCAACATATCCTCTAATGTTTGGATAGTACGTTCATATTGTCTACTTAAAAGCATCGGCTACGACATTCGCCTTACCAGGATAGTAGGACAATGTGAATTGGTTATCTTCTAAATATTCCATCCATCGTCGTTGTCTCATATTCAGATCATTTTGGGTAAAGAAATACTTCAAACTCTTGTGGTCACTGAAGAGTTCGAATTGCTCACCATATAGATAGTGTCATCACAACTTGAGGGCGAAAACTATTGCTGCTAATTCCAATTCATGTGTGGGGTAGTTCTTCTCATGTGGTTTCAATTGTCTCAAGCCATATGCCACCACTCTTCTATTTTGCATTAATACTCATCCTAACCCATCCTTAGAGGTATCGTAGAATACCATGTACCCTACATCCCGTTCTGGTATAATAAGCACCGAAGCGCTTGTCAATCTTCTCTTGAGTTCTTGAAAAGACTTCTTACAGTTTTCACTCCAAACAAACTTCACTTCTTTTTGAGTTAACCGTGTCATTGGCTTGACCAGTTTTGAGAAATCTTGTGTAAACCTTTGATAGTATCCATCCAATCCTAGGAAATTCCTGATCTCAAAAACTGACTTTAGGGCTTCTCCAATTTAACACAGCTTCTACCTTAGAAGAGTCGACTGAAATCCCTTTCTTTGATACCACATGCCCCAAGAATTTTACTTATGCTAGCCAAAATTCACATTTACTTGCCTTCGCGTATAATTGATTCTCCCTTAGCAGTTGGAGAACAATCCTCAAGTGTCGCTCGCGTTCGGTTTGGGATGATGAGTATATCAGTATATCGTCTATGAACATGACAACGAACTGATCCAAGAAAGGAGCAAAAATCTTATTCATTAAGCACATAAAGGCTGCCGGGGCATTTGTTAACCCGAATAGCATGACTACAAACACGTAGTGACCATAATACGTTTTAAAAGCGGTTTGGACAATATCCTACTCCCTTAATCCCAATTGATGATATCCAAACCTGAGATTGATCTTAGAATAGCATGTTGCACCTCTTAGCTGGTCATACAAGTCGTTAACACGTGGAATCGGGTAACGATTCTTTATCGTAACTCGATTAAGCTGTCGGTAATCTATGCAAAGTTTTAGGGTTCCATCTTTCTTTTTGGCGAACAAGACTAGTGCTCCCTAAGGCGACGTACTCGGTCTTATGAACCCTTTCTCCATTAATTCTTGTAGTTGAGTCTTTAACTCTCGCAATTCCGTTTGCGCCATGCGGTGAGGTGGCATAGATATCGGTCATGTACCGGGTTGTAGTTCGATGATAAAGTCCACTTTTTGGTGTGGTGGTGATCCTAGTAATTTTTATGGGAAAACATCATCAAACTCGCTTACTACTCGAGGGAGTTCTAGGGTAACGTGTATTTCATCATTAAGCTTGAGGTTTGCTAATCTCCCCATTAAAACTTTTGTCTGTCCTAACTTTTGATCCAATTTAAACAGGAATTCTGGTCTATCTCCCTTAAATAGAAAAGATGTTCCATATGGGATAATAGCTGTTACTTTCTTAGGGTAGCAGTCTATGAAGGCTTTATGGTCTAACAACTCAATCCATTCCAAGGATTATGTCATAGATGGTCATATTGATAACACGAAACTCGTAGATTAGGGCTAACCCTGATAATCTTAGCTCACAGGCTCTACATATGAAATCTACATGGGTATTAATTTCGAGAGGTGATTCAACAGACATAACAGTCTCCAGGGGTTCGGGCTTTAACCACAAGGATGCAACAGCATTGGATATAAAAGAATGAGATGTGCAAGAATTGATTAATACTTGCACCCATGAATTATAAAGCACAAGCGTACCTTCTATCATCGAGTGATCCTCCACATTCTTTCCTTGCAAAGTGAAAACCCTGCCTGTTGCTTTTTGCTGGTTGGGCTATGCTGGCTTTCCAGAACTACCGGCCTTCTTCTGAATTTGGTTATTTTACCCTCTATAACCTTATCCTGGCTGCTGGGCATTGAAGCCTCCTCCTTGACCGTTCCCCCTTGTCAATTGAGGACATTCAGACTTCCTGTGCCCCGGTTTGTGGCACTCAAAGAAAATTATCGGCCCTAAGTTATAACCTCCTCTCTGACCCTGACCGTTTGTCCGAGCATACGGCTTTTGGTTCATCCCTCCTTTTTGATTCCGCAGGGGACCTACCCCTCATACATTTCCTTTCTTTTGACTCCAAACTTTCCTGAAGTCCACCAACTCTGCTTCTGTTACCAAAGATGCTTGCACCACCTGAGCGGAGGTGGGAAACTGCATGAACATGATCTTTTCGCGGGAAATTGCATGAACATGATCTTTTCGCGGATAGCGGGATCTAAACTCCACTCAATCTGACATGCCTTTGATTCTTCATCGGGTACTAAGGTTGATGCATAACGACTTAACTCCTCAAAACGGCTGGCATACTGGGTCACTGGCATGGACCCTTGTTTTAAGTCCAAGAATTCTCTTACTCTCCCTTATGTGACTGTTGAAGGGAAGTATTTCTCTAGAAAAACTTTCTCTAATTGGACTCACGTAAGAACAGTTGTATCCCTGGTAGTCTTGATTATGGACCACCAATGATTTGGTTCTCCTTCCAATTGATATGTGGCCAAGGCAACTTGGTCGTTATCCTCTGTATTGTCCATGGTATCTAACATCTTCTTTATAGCTGTCACCCAATTCTCTACGACTCTAGGGTCTGTTTCTCCTCTAAAAGTGGGTGCCCTATGCTTTTTTAACTTTGATAAGAGCCAAGCTCTGTCTTGTGGTGCAATTACTGTAGGTCGGTTTATGCTCTCAGCAAGGTTTTGCAGAACTTGAGCTAAGTTATGTATCTCAAAATTAGAAGTGGGCCCGTTGGCTTCAGCTGCCCTCTGACTGTTAGCTCTCCCTCCTACCATCTAAAATAAAAAAAAATTCTAAGGTCATGATATTAATGAGAGAGGTTAGTGTAGACATCAAATTACAATAGAGTAAAATAAAAAAGTATACACCATACATTATCCACAAAGGTTTCCTTTATTTATTTCATGTTTGAAAGATTTATACAAGGTTCGAGTGACATTTCATACAACCTAGACTACACACTACTCTATACTTACAAGTACAGATTTACAAAAATTGCTTTCACCTTTTCGTAACTTAACACAAAAAAAAAAAACATTTCACACATTCTTCCCTCTCCACTCGTCTGGACTTCTAGGCCACGAAACACCTCTGTCTTTATCGGGAACAACCTTGGGTAGTCTTTGCGTACGATGGTCTCAACCTTCTAGGTTACCTCATGCACCCCATAACATTTCTAGGGACTTTCACGAACCAAGTGGTAGGTGATAGTTCTTCCTCCCGTCGAGCTCGGCCCGTGATGGTATAGGGGATCTCGGTGTAGGTATCATCATCATCGAAATTTAACCTTCCATGCGGATTGATAATTTGCCCCTCATCCATAGGGCGATGTGATTGAAAAAGGGCAGGGGTAATAGCATCCCCTACTCTTGATGCAAACCCCAGAGGCACTCCTAGCTGATAAGTTTTGGTGTCCAGCCTTTGGGTAATGGGTACTAGGCCAAGGTAGTAAGTGGCAACTGATGACTTCCACCGGCATTGTACCATTCGCAGCACTCGGGCATATATTAAGAGTTTCCACTAGGTAGTCTAGACGATACCCCCGATGGCCCCATCCATTATGCACCTCCTCTAGCTCATCAGGTATAGGCTCTGCGGGGTCGATGACCTCACTATGTGCTTCCTCACCATGGGCTTCTTCCTCCTCCTTCAAGCTATGAGCCTCCTCATCGTTTTCGTAACCGGTCCACATTTCTTCCTCAGGATCCGAATCAGAAGACATCCTAAAAAGAAAATAAAATTACATAGTTAGGATGAATTGTAATGCTTGTAACTTATAAGTGATACAGTTATTTAGTATAACTTAAACTTTAACACAGGTACCTACACAACAGAACACACGGTTTCCCCACAACCCCAAGGCCTAAAAGTTTACTAAACCTAGACTCTGATACCAAGTTATGATGTCCCAATTTTCATAGGGACATCAAGACGTATAGATAATAATAAGAATTATACTATGCGTCCAATTGTAATTAACATACAAAATAATACCATTTTATCCATTACATTCACTCTCAACAACATCAAACAAAATATTACATTGATCCAAGTATCAAGTGCAGGAGTTACATTACACATCAAAAGATAAGAAAGGACTTAGTAATAACAACACACTCCAAGGGGGTGGTAAAAGAAACAAAAAGAACCCTGCTTGATTCTACTCTGGACCGTACTCTGTTGGTCCGCAAAAGCTCTGTCTTATCCAGATATTTTCCCTTCGTCACCTGGCATCACATGCCATGAGATACGAAGCCCAGAAGAAATTCCAAAACCCTACCTTTCTAATAACAATAATATTCTAAAATGGATTTCAAGTAATAGGTACAACAAGAGAGGTATGGCATCGCAAGATGGCATTTCATAAGTATCATGCAATTAATACTGTGTAGAAATGAGAATGCATCGTGCGTGCAACCATCTTGACTACAAAGACAACAACAGATTGATCCACTGCCTGGGATCCAAAAAGAGTTAGATTTTCTTGGAAATTGAACGCTAAACCCATCACAATTAACTCTCGTTGTGAAATAATGACCTCGTTGCCCAGTTTTTTACCCGGCTATTTCATCTCAGATCACAACGGCGTGGGGTTAGGCTAGTCTGGTCAGGCTATCATCCGACTGTCCACCTAAAGAGTCAGTGATGCATTAGCTAGCTTCAAACCAAAGTCTAAGATAATATGATTGCCAGGAATTCAAATAGGGACACTCCCCCCATATTCATTGCAGTATGGCCATTACACTCCCATACAATATGTTCGACTCAAGACGTGGCACGCCTCATGACACAGCATGGCTAAAGATGTACATGGTTCAACTATAACTCGAGATTACTATGACTTATGCAATCTACCAATGCATGTACCAATGCACGCGACATGCCCACAATAGCTGACATGTTCTTGTTCGTTATCTTTTGTGGCTTGTTCGTTATCTTTTGTGGCTTGTGCATTATTCAAGGTTTGTGGGTTGCATTTGATCGTGATTTAGATAAAATCCACAACATTTGGGATTGCCGGTTTGGGATAAATCCAAGGTGGATTAAATGTTGGGATAATGTGGTGGATAGATTTAAATAAAAGCTGGCAGGATGGAAAATGAAGTACGTTTCTGTGGGTGGGAGGCTAACTTTAATTAATGCTACGTTGTTAAATTTGCCAACTTACTATTTGTCATCTTTATATAAATGGTCAACATCACTAATTACAGTTCTAGAGAAAATGCAGAGACAGTTTTTGTGGGGAGATGATGAAAGGGAAAGGAAACTGCAGTTAGTAGGCTGGAAAAAGGTTGCAAGGTGCAAAGAGTAAGGCGCTTAGGAATCACTGAACTTAAAACCAAAAGTATGATTTTGCTAGCCAAATGGTGGTGGTGTTTTGGATGGAAAAAAAATAGTCTATGGAGGAGACTGTTACATGATAAATATAGTGCCAGTGGATCACAATGGTTTCCAGATAAGGTTAACAGATTGGTGGATTTAAGACTCCACATTGAAAGAGGTTTTTCCAAGGTTATTCTTATTATCAACCCAAAGCGGTGCAACTTTGGCAGAAATTAAAGGAATAACACCACTAATAGATGGAATTCTCTATTTAGGAGGGATATGTTTGAATTGGGAAAGGAGAAACCGAGGCAACTAATTTCTCTTTTTAAAAAGGGGTGTTGTCTGCAGTAATAAAGAAGACTCAATACAATATTGGAAGTTAGAAAAGAATGGTGTTTTCTCAGTTAAATAGTTTTGCAGATGTTATGAACTAACTTAAGGATTGTTCAGATCTCCTGTTTCAAGGATTTGGAAATCCTTTATTCCTTTGAAGGTGCAAAATTTGGGTGGCAGCTGTGCTGAAAAAACTGGCAACCAAAGAATTGCTGCAAAAGAAGAAAGGTATTGCCTGGTAGCTCAAGTAATTTATGTGCTTTTTGTGAAACAGAAATTGAAGCTTCAAATCATTTGTTGCTTATGTGTGAAATAACTTGTAAATTATGGAGCAATATGAGACAATGGTGGGGAGTAAACTGGCTGTGTCCAAAAAGTGTGGAGGGCGTGGTAAGGTGTTGAGAAGCTAATATGGGAAAGTATGGTCTATGCTGTCACGTGGTCTGTTAGCAAGGAATGAGCATGTGTTCAACCAGGTTAAAAGACAATGGTGAAGTGGTGGATTTAACTAAAGTTCGAGCTGCTACATGGGTGAAAGCAACTAATGACAACTCACCCATCTCAATTGATGATTTTATATATCAAATTGACGTTGTCAGAGGCTTAAAGATAAAAAACCAGGAGAAAAAATCTTTGTATATCCTTATGCTTAAGAGTGCCAGTGTAGTAGTGGTTCAAGGGAGTGGTTGCTCTTATGAAGCACGGACATGGATACGACAAAGATACGGACACGGGACGCGGTGATTTCAAAAAAGTCTCAACATTGACACGATGGAGATATGAAAAAATATATATTTTTATTTATATATTTATGCCATGTTTATAAATAGAATATTCACAGATAACCTACCAGAAGAAAGGTATAGAAAAAACTAAAAAGGTAAAGGGAAAAAACCAATAAAAGAGATGGAGGAGAAAAGGTAAAGAAAAAAATTAGGAAAAAAACTCAAAAAAGGTAAGGAAAAAAACTAGAAAAAATTATAAAGGTGAAGAAAAAACTAAAATGATAAAAAAACCAATAGAAAAAGTAATTAAGGCATCATTGTTGACTCATTATAAGAGTCAAAAGACGCAAAACTAGAAAATGAAGAGAGAGAGAGAGAGAGAGTGAGAGAGAGAGGCCACAGACAAGTAGAACGAAGAAAAAGAGAGAGAAGCCGTTAAAAAAATAATGAAGAAGAAAAGAGTGCTTACTGAAGGGACCAGAATCTCAAGAAACAATGATAGTGTATATGAATCGAGTCAAGAACTGCGTAGAACAAGCAACAATATACAAAAAAAAATTGTACTGTGTTATTTCGTTCGGACGGATGAAAAAAACATCCAGACAAAAAACCCTAGTTTTTGCCGAATCCCAAAAACTAAAACTCGGTACATCCATAAGGCGGAATAGGGATTATATCTACGTAATCTTTCTGATTTGATCACGTTTCAGCACTTGAACTTTGACTTGAAGTTCAACATGGTGAACCGACAATCTTGTCTCAAACTTAGATTTTCTGTCGTATTCCCGAACGTCGAAATAAGAATAGAGTGTGGGCTCTGATCCTTCTTGTTTCAAATCCTATCTGGCTACCTTTATTTTTCTCTTGTTTTCACAAGTCTGTGGAAACCCTAAAAGACGATACGTATATCACGTATATGCGTATTATGTGTATTGATAGCCAGGGTTATAAAGACGTATAAATAGGCCATGACAGAGATTTAAGGAGTAAATAAGATATAGACTTCTAATGTAATTAGAAAAACTCATTTCAACCCAGAAACAATTTCCTAAAAATATAAATTACAATTCATACCACTAAAGATTCGTAATAGTACTCTCGGCTTTATTTCTAAAATCGAAATTTTGAGCTCTTGTTATTAAATACTTATTATTCTCCCTACGTTAAAATTATAGATACCTGTCGATTGAATTAAATTACTGACAATTATATTTAATCAACCTCTTCTCTAGTTCTTTAAGACCTTTCGCTTAACTTATTTGATATGTCGGATTATAAAAATTCTCCTGTATGATTTGATATGGTCAAAACTTATAAGCTTTCTTAAGAAAATATTATCAAAATCTGTTCGAGACGTGGATTACATCAATAATTAATATTTACCATATAAGTAATGTCTTTATTCAACTCACTGGGATTACAGACTCGTAAAAAATCGCATCTTAAAATGAATCAAAATAACGAACACTAAATATACGTGTCTAATAATTATTTCGGGATCAATAGTATAAGCACTCATAATAACCATGGAGTGTAAATTATTTTATGTAGTCATTATAAAAATAATTATCCTAAAACGATTATGTTTAATATACACAAAGTGTACTAGGACAATGAGTTTGAACTATATTGTTCTCTGTAATCAAGACAGATCTACTAAAATACTGTGCTACAACCTTATCGATGGTGTGTCTAATTCCATCTAAGATTATGAACCAAAAATTTATATTTTACAAGAACTAATAATCTGGTTTTCTGTGTGTAAGCTGGACTTTACACACTAGATTAACTACTATGTAGAATTAAAGACATTCATGTACAACATTAAACAAATAATATAACGTAAACATTGGTCATACAAATTCTCATTAACAAGAAAAAAAAGCAGATTTTATTAATAAACAAAATCAACACAAAATATCCAAAGCATATTTTTTAGTATACAACCCCAACACTTGGAGGGCGATTAAAGTTCGTCGGAGATCGAGGTCGTCAGTGATCGTCTGTTATGACCCATACCATGCACATTATTATAGATCCATAAAATGTTACTGGAGTTCTTTTAACACCACACATAAATAAGCCACGAATTAGAAAAGAAAGAAAAAAGATAGGCCAAGTGTCTCTAGTCTCGAGACGCACATTCATTTAGAAACTGCTCATCTCCTGAAATATAGTTCAACCATGCTGGTTAATTGAGATTTATTCATCGTCCAATTCGTCATAAAGAAGTTGGGGGTTATGATAAAGATAGCAGTGATAAATAATTTTTAACAGAAATCCTAACCGAACTAAGCATGTTAGCAAAACATAATTCCAGAGGCCTTTTCCAATGCATCTTCCAGGCCAATTGTCCATATGGTTAGATTACAGAGTCCTTTCTTTTAGTAAACATTCAGTGGTTAAACAATATTTTAGAACAATAAATATTTTCATGATAGCACAACTTTTAAAACCATTGCTTAAACATAACATTTATATTGACATGTATTTTTTTGAATATGAAAAGTATGTTTTGAAAATATAGAACCTTTATATAAGAACCATGTAACCAAAGTATACATTCACCTAAAAGGTTCAAGTCCGACGGTACGACCTACAAAGAAAGTCACAAAAGCATGATTTTGGCTTTAGCTTAAAACATTTACGCATCAAGTTGTTCAAGTGCTGGTTCATGATCCTCAGAGTTATCTCTGCGTGGTGTTCCACTTGTGATCTTAATGTCAAAGATAAATTTCGGTCTCATACTCTAGAGGGTGTATAAGAATATAAATCATAAGAATTTCCTAAATTCTCATTCCTTTACAAAAATTCAAATTCCTGCCCCTTTGTATAAAGATTATGAAAGCCATCAAAAACCTCTTTCAAAATTCATGAAAATTTGCAGTATTATAGGTAATGAGTCAAGAATCATCCCCAATGGGCTGGTTATCAAAAAAATGAGTAGATTAAGAGAAATGATAAAAATACTCTGCTGAGACCAGATTCGGTGCTACTTAGTAAAATGTAATTTCTTCCTTTTTGTGTGACGAAAATTTCTCTAATTAAATGTTTTGAAAAGCTTGCTGATAGAACTTTAAAACCATAGGTCATGGGCCTTAAACTAATTTCAGATGAAAGTGATATGATTGATCAAAATTTGCACAACCAAAAGGAAGTTCTACATTGGATGGCCAACTTTGAAAAATTCCATAAGAACCTTGATAAATAATCTTGTTACATGACTTGATTCAAAAGAAAGATCTACGAGTCTAGTTTCATAAAAAAAATTGGTGCATCAATCTGAGTTTCCAAGAGTGAGATATGGCTAATTTAGGTAAGTGGTCGAAGCAGTGTGAGGGAAAAAGGCTCAGCCGGTAGCCTAGGCGGTACCGCCTGGGCAGCTAGCCAGCTTAGGCTACCAGCCCCTGTTCCAGTGCCTCTGTTTTCTGGTTTTGTGTTTGGTCTTTATTTTAGCTTTGTCCCTAGGGTTTTAAGGCTTCCAAAGTAGTTTTTAAGTAATATTTAGGGGTATAAAAGAGGGCCTTGAGGTTTGATTAAGTTTTGAGTGGGTGATTAAAATGAATCAAGGTCGTTGCAAAATATTCTTCAGTGTGTTTTGTGTGAGACCGTGATGAAACTAATGAACGAAGATGAACTACAATGATGATTAAAATGTAGATTAGCCCAATAGAGGTTCAAGGGACCTACATCAAGGATTTGTGTAGAGGAAAACTCAAAGATTGTGACTATGAACTCCTATTGTCAAGCTCTCTGCTCCCACTTCTTCTTTGCTTCCTTCTTCCTGCAATGTGTTCCTCTCTCTCTCTCTCATATTTGGAACTCAACGTACCAGGGGGTTTGAAATTGAACATGAGTGTCATTTAAATAGGCAAGGGAAGGACTCAACACGCATGGAAGGATTGTGCAACGTGTTCTCTGTGAGCAGGCTAGGGTGTTGAATCAAATGATGGCATGCATAGTGTATTTGTTGAGACTAAGATGAGGGGATCCTCGATGGCCAATGGGGGCTGTCCAGAGGTAGAGAAGGTTGGTTTTAGAGGGTGGTTTTCATGGGTTTGTAGAGAAAACAGTGGGTTTGTAGAGAAAACATTAAAAGGGAGGGGAAGAGGTTCATGGGTGCACTGACGAAAACCTGTTGTTCTTGTTGTGCAAGCCAAATTGGCCAATGCATGAAGGATCTCTTGATTCAGCCATGTGAGGCAATCCTGTAATTGATATCCATAGAGAACTCTGGGCCTTATGGGTAAAAGACTAACGTTGGTTCATTTATGGCTGGCTCCTGCCATTTCAAGAGTTCTAGGTCCTAACAAAAGAATCTAAGTACATGGATCCTTTCTCAATTTAAGAGGTCGATTGGGTCTCATTGTGTATAAACATCTACATATAACGATTAAAATATTGGGTTGGATTGCATTGTTGAGCTGTAAGGGCCATTTGGTATAAAGCACATATGGGCTACTTGGATTGAATTCTTTTATATGGGTCAAGCATTAAACTCCAGCCCTTTTTTTTCTAAAAATTTGGGCCATTCCCCTTTTTAAGTCCATTTTGAATTATTAAATTCGATAGTCCACAAAGGGTCTCACAAAATTAGGCCAAGCGTTTTACTTTATTCATGGGCCATTATTAGTATCTTATTTATTATTTTCTTATTATTTATTTTTAAAATTTAAATCCCATCATATAAATTCAAGTCCTTTATGCATGAAAACAATTCAATCGGTTATCACATAATTCATGCCAACATATAATACAATTAAAATTTAAAATCATTTATTTCAAGTAAAAGTCTACGTAAAATAAAGGTCAGGGTGTTACATTCCTGTCACCTTAAGTGGTTTGGTCCTCCAAACCAAACATACCTTAGTCTCTAAAGAGTTTTGGATAATTTTCTTTTATCCTCTTTATGTCACATCACGTATTGTTCGCAATGATTACTCCACTCGGCTTTAACAAATGGCAACAATCGATCTCTAAGTAGTTTCTTGCTGTGATAAGTGATTTTGATAGGGTGCTCATAATTGAAATCCTATCGAAACCCTAGAGGCGGCTGTGTCAGGACATGGGTGGAATCTAGAATGGACTTTTGCAAAATCGACACGTGAAAAACAACCTAAATGCCCGATAGTAATTCTGGTGATATGGCAAGTTGATAGGCGATCTCTCCAACTTGTTCAGTCATCTCGTAGAACCCAATGTGCCTTGGGCCAAGCTTACCTTTCCTTCTGGAACAGAGAACTACCCTAATCGGTGACCTTTCCAACTTGTTCAGTGATCTCGTACAACTCAATGTACCTCGGGCTATGCTTACCTTTGCTTTTGAAACGAAGAACTACACTCATCGGTTAAACCTTCAAAAAGTCATTATCTCCAACTTTGAATTTTAAGTCTTGCCTTCTATTGTCACTATAACTCTTTTGATGGTCTTGTGCCATTTTTTTTATCTTTCTTGGACCAATTTGATCTTCTTGATGGTTATTTGTACAATTTTAGGTCCTAACATTTCTCTCTCCCCAACATCTGTCCAACAAATAGGCGATTTGCATATCGGATTCCCATGCAAAGCTTCGTTGGGAGCCATCTTAATTTTTTCTTGATAGCTATTATTTTATGCTAATTTTATCAATGACAAATGCTCATCCCGTTTTCCATGCATGTCTAGCACGCAGGCTCATAACAAGTCTTCAAGTGTTTGAATAGCTTGCTCTGTTTGACCATTCATCCAAGGAAGAAAGGAATACTAAGCTTTAATTCCGTTCCTCAGGCTCGTTGTAGGTTTTTCTAGAATTTATAATCGAATCGAGGATTTCAATCATAAATGATGGATATCGGTGTACTATGGAGTCGAATGATTTCACGAACGTAAAGTTTCTCTTGTTGTTCCATCGATGACCTAACCTTGAGTAGTAAAAAGTCCTCCGATTTGGTGAGCCTATCTACAATCACCCAAATTGTTGTATTACCTCGAGGAATAAGGGGTAATCTGACAACAAAATCTCTAGTAATGTATTTTCACTTCCACTCGGGATTAGATAGCGGTTGTAATAGTCTCGCGGACATCTGATGTTCGGCCTTGATTTGTTGGCACGATAGGCATTGAGAGGTGAAACCTGGTACATCCCTCTTCAGCTTAGGCCACCAAAAGGTGTCTTTCAGGTTCTGGTATATTTTCGTGTTTCTTGGGTGCACGATCATTCGTGATTGATGTGTTTCTCTTATAATATGCTCTTTGACTTCTAGAATGTTGGGAATGCACACTCATGCTCGAAATCTCGTAACATTTTTGTTCAGGGTGAAATCTAGCTTTGTCTTTGTTCCCATTTTGTCGCGAATCTTCTTTAGAAGTGGATCTCTCCCTAGTTTTCCTTTACAGTACTATCAATGACGGCTTTGCTGATATGGCAGCTAATGTGGTTCCAGAACTAGGCAACACAACTTCCAACTTCATCTTCTCTATTTCTCATAGTAACTCAAGTCGTGTAGTCAACAAGCAATTCAATTTTTCTAACGTTATCCTACCTAAAGCATCAACTATAATGCTTGCCTTTCTTAGATGATATTGGATGCTGAGGTTATAATCTTTCATCAACTCTAGCCATCGTCGCTGTCTCAAGTTTAGCTTCTTTTGCGTGAATAGGTACTTCAAGATTTTGTGATCGGTATATATTTCGCATGAAGCTCCATATAAGTAATGATGCCAAATT
>JAOTRH010000024.1:17478686-17488843 GCA_034768845.1 Heliamphora exappendiculata | reverse complement strand
GCGTGAATAGGTACTTCAAGATTTTGTGATCGGTATATATTTCGCATGAAGCTCCATATAAGTAATGATGCCAAATTTTTAAGCAAAGATCACAACAGCTATCTCCAAGTCGTTCTTTTCATGAGACTTGAGGTGTTGTGAAGTATAGGCGATCACCTTTCTCTCATGCATTGGAATACAACCTAGTGATTGACGTGGAGTGTCGCTATAGACTATGAAATTCTCCATTCCATTTGGTAAAGTCAAAATTGGTGTGGACACCAGTCTGTTTCAATTCTTAAAAGCCCTTCTCCCTCTTCTCGGCCCATATATAAGGCATCTTCTTCGGAGTCAATTTAGTGATGGGAACTGCAATCTTAGAAAAATCCTTCACGAACCTTCTATATTGTCCTGCTAAACCATGGAAACTTTGCACCTCAGGCATTGTAGTTGGTCTAGGCCAATTCATTATTGCCTCCAGTTTTGGAGGATATACAGTGAGATTCCATCTTAACTTATGATGTGTCCTAGGAATGAAATGCTTTCCAACCAAAATTCACATTTCTTGAACTTTGCGTAGAGCTTCTAGTCTTTCAAAGTCTGTAACACGGTCCTTATATATCACATGTGTTTTCTTGACTTCGCAAGTGCACAAGGGTGCCATCAATGAAAACCATGGCGAAATCATCTTAAAAGAGTTTGAAAACTCTATTCATGAGATCCATATAAACTATGGTCAAGCTTAAACCCATAACACTAAAATTGCAATTTTTATAAACAATTTCACATAGGGTTTTACAACCCGCCAACTCTCTAATTAATAACTCATACCTTAGTGGTTTTATGTTCTCATGTTTCTTGCATGCAAATTGTGTCGAAATAATAGAATGCATCGAACTAGCATCGAAAACTATGGTAGCTGGTAAAGGACAGACCACGGTCTCCATATTGCTAGCATCTCTTGGTACCAAGGCGAATGTTCCACCTTGTCTTTGAATTGCTTGTGGTACTAGTGCTATGGTCTGGTTGGTTCTTGTTGTGCCCATCGTTACTCTGAGGTAGCTTTTCCTTGAGTGACCCAGCTGGCCACAATTGAAGCATGCTCTTGTTTTTCAATGACATTCATCCCAATGTTTTATGTGATAGGTGGGGCATTCAAGTACAGCTCTTTTGTTCTGCTGATTACGGTGATTCCCTTTGCTGGTTGTTCTCATGTTTTTCCTTTCGAACATTTGCTTATTTGATTTCTTTATTTCCCTGAATACTTGTTCTTCATAACATTTGCCTCAGTTCTCGCTTCCAATTCTATTAATCCTTCGACCATTAATGCTCGGTCCACCACATCTGCATTGGTTGGCAGTCGAATCACACACTGTCGTGTTAAGAAGCCTCAAACCTCCCTTAAATCTCCTTGCTCACAGACTTTCGGTAGCTACCATCCGCGGTGCATACCTGGCTAGAATGGTGAACTTGGCCTCATACTCGGCTACAAACGTGCCTCATTTCCTCAACCATCCAAACTCCATGCCCTTGCTATCACGGATAGATTGCTAAAAATATTTCTCTTTAAATGGTTCCAAGAATCTAGCCCATCCCATTTTGACTTCTGTATTCTTCTTCTATAACCACTAATGTGCCTTGCCCTTAAAGGTGTATGTGGCCAGTGTGAGTTTGTGGGTGTCGGGACATCTCATATGAAATTTTTTCTCCATACTAAGTACCCACATTCTGCTTTTATGGGATCGATTCCTCCATCGAACTTCATCAACTTCATCTTCTAAACCTTCTTGATGCTCATGGCTCTCGGCTATAATGCTTCTAGATCTACTGGGTGTGGATAAACCTTGCAGTAAAGATTACGAGTTGTTTGGGTGCTCTTTGTGGCCCGCATTTGGTGGGGAAAATTGTTGGCCCTTGTCAAATCTACTGTAGTTTCGATTTTGGATTTCTTCGATTAGTCCTTCTATCAACCTTTCCAATTATTGAACCGATTCCCTACGTTTTGACATTCTATGTTCCTCTACGTATAAACCGTAGATCTTACCTAGGCATAAAAGTTTTGAATGTTGACTTTTAATAAATTCCTAAACAACACATAAGGAGCAACTTACTAATATATGTGATTACCTATTTAGAAGGATAATTTAGTTGACAAACTTTGTGCACTTCACTTGGTTGCACGGCATAACCAACACATTACATACAACAACAAGTGTACACTTAATATACCTAGAACATATAATATAACGGGTATATTCAAAATGCAATCTAGGTAGCATGCTTTAAGTCTAGTGCTTTAGTTGGTTAATGGTGGTATGTTAGTAAGATTCCTTGCCTTCATCCTCCGATACGATCGGGTCAAATTTTGCATCCACGTGGGGATTGTTTGGATCTCACTCCCCAACAACTTTTTGTGGTCCTAGGGCTAGGATTGGGTTTGGCATCCATTTTTTGGGAGGTATGGTTTCACCTTATCTATTCCTCCATCGATTCTCCCACCATTTTTATTATTCCTTGAAACTTACCTCCCTAGAGAAAGCACATTCCTTTCTCCACGTCTGCTTCGTGGGCTTTGAAACAGGATATTACTTCTTTTTGATATTCATCTTGAGTGAGGTGAGGTTTCTGAGCCAAGATAGTTTGGGTTCTTTTAGCAAAAGGTGGCATGTCTTGCGCACAACAACATCATCAAAGAGGCCAGCTTCTCGAGGAACTTGCCCTATAGGTGACTCCTAATATCCTCCTAGGGTCTCCTAGTTGTCAGCTCATGCCATGTACTATGATGATTCATTTACGACTTAATTAGTTTTACTTTTAAGTCTCAACCTTGAGCTTCGGATTGCACTTAGGTGCTTTAAAACCTTTGGCTTTAATACCAATCATGTCACGACCCAAATAGAGGTGGGTGCACAAGTGGCGTGACTGGCCACTAACTTACGTCACCCAAGGTCTAGCTAAACAAGTCTACCACTTAAAGAGTGCAAAAATTGAGTATACTTATTTATTTATTAGAGAAAAAATGCATATAACGAAGTAAGTTCACTAAGTCCAAACATCCAGAGATAGAGATAGCTAAAGTGTCCATGCACATGGATACAGAACCACAAAATGTTACTTAAGACTTGAGAGTTCTTTTAACATCACACATAGATAAGCAACGAATTAGAAAAGAAATAACAAAAGATAGGCCAAGCGTCTCTAGTTTTGGGACAGATTCTCGTCCAAAAATTACTCATTTCCTGAAATATAAAATAATTCTACAAGCCGAAGTTTAGGTGAAGTGTATATTATGAATTTACAATTACATGCCGATTAACCAAGATTTATTCAATCAAGTATTGGTAAAAAAAAGTTGGGGGCTATGAACAAATAGCAGCGATAAATAATTTTGAACATATATTATAACCGAACTAAGCATGTTAGCAAAACATATTTCCCGAGGCCTACGCATCAAGTCGTTTTGAGTGTTGGTCCATGTAGACACCCCAAGTTGACTAAGTCGGATCTTAGGCACCCATCTCGAACATTCTCCAATGACGAAAATATGAAGTTATACTAAAGGTTACCTCTAAGCAATAGTGATGTCAAGAGCTTGACTTAAAACCCAAGAAAACACCTTATTCTCATAAAACATTCAGTCATCGACCTTTTGATCCTTACGGCCGCCACTTTTTTCATGATCCTACCATAGGCCGTGTCATTGAGATCACGACTGTGAACTTTTTTTCTCACGGTCGTGACCTTTTTATGATCTCACAATAGGTTGCGACCTTTGAAGGTCACGACCGTCTTGGTTCGTACAATTTGTTCACGGCCGCGACATTTAAGTACACGGTTGCGTCATTTGCACTTTTTTGGACATGTGGCAGCATTCCAAAGGATCTCTGTGTTGCCTTAATGCCTATAAATAGGCGCCATTTTCTGAAGAGAGAAACATATTTATGAGATACTGATACTCTACTAAATTTTTTACCTATCAGATACTCTGCTAAAATCCATACTCCGATACTAACCATTCTCAGGTCAAGTTCGTGACACTGCTTGTGCTTGGAGGACTCTTGAAGTGTAGGCAATTATATAATTCTAGCTTGCCATACTCGAGGGGACGTTCGAGATGGTTGACCACATTAGGTAACTTTAAAAAATCGTAATATTTTTAAACTCTCATTTTCTCTATCTCGGGAGTCATTACGACTAGGGTTTCCGTTTATTAATCTTCTTTAGTTACTTCATTTATGAAATCGTTTATGTTAAGCATGTCATCATTTTGGGTTATAATATGCAATGAATTAAAATGTGTAAAAGTATGTTATCTGTATGAGTTTCCATGCGAAGCGGTGTGTTAAATGTTCTCTGATGAATATTAAATAGCATGTTTTTGGCCTAACTTTGTGTTCACTGGCACACTGGATATTGAAAAATGCCTCTGTAGTTTCTTATTCATAGCGGCCGCGATCTTCTTTTGTCATGGCCGTGAAAGTTTGTCTTTGTTTATAATGGCCGTTATGTATATTCTCACGGCCATGAGCTTTTCTTTATTATTTGTCATGGCTGCGACATTTCATTGCTACGACCGTGAATCGTTTTGTTAAACTAGCATCCTACAAACCGTGATTAAACCTCTATGTTATTTTTGTTCGGTATTATATGGGCCATGTTTGAGAAATCCATGATGTTTGCGAAGTGATAGTTAGTTGATTCTGTTTTAATAAAATAAACTTTAATTTTCATTAAATAATAAATTCTGCATATCCTGTTTGTTTGAACTCATCTTGGGTTTTTGCAATGTCACGACTGCAATCTTTTGTTGCCACGACTATGAACTTTTCTCTTTATTTATTACCGTCGCGTCCTCTGTTTGCTACGGCGGCAATCTTTATGTTGATCCAGTATTGCAAATCATGCTCCAGAATAATTTTTTGTTTCTGATTAGCCTTACATACGGTATTGTTAGCTTAAGGGTTTTTTATATTGATTTTGACGATTTTCATAATTCATTTTCTAAGACTAAATAGTTTTGAAAGGATAATATTTATATTTTTCAAAAAGAAAGTGTTGACACATATTGAACAAATGAGTTGACACATTTAATTAAAAAAAATAACTTATCTCTCAAAAGGATCAAAATTCCTAAGTATTCTTGAGAATATTTTGTGTTGAACTCAATTGATAATTGAGTCAAAATTTTAAAGTAAAATATACTTGAAGATATTAAGCGTGTCAACACTTTTGAACAAATGGTTTGACATCTTAACCGTGTATTAAAGATGTTTTAGGTATTAAAAGTTAATGTCGACACAAATGAATTTTGTGTCAATACAAAAGAGCCGAAGCTCTCTGTACTCAAAATGAGTCAACACAAACTAAATTTGTGTCGACACAAAAGTGGTTCTTCACTTTTTTTATTCGGAACTTTGAGTCGATAGAAATGCCAAATGAGTCGACACAAAAGTACCGAGGCCACCTGCAGATTTTTGGTGTTGACACAAAATTGAAGATGAGTCGGCATAAATATCCCGAGTTCACCTGAAGAATTTTAGTGTCGACACCAATGTCCAAATGAGTCGACACAAATATTTCGAGTGTTCTTGCAAAATTTTAGTGTCGACACCAAGAAGATTTGTGTCGACACAAATTGCCCTCTCCCGGATACTGAAGTTCAAATGAGTCGACATAATATCCAAAGGTGTTGACACCATTGTGTTGGTGGAAAAGATTGCAGAAATTGTGTCGACACCTCAGAAGAATTGTGTCGACCCAATCACTTGAAGATCATTTCCCTAGACATTTTATGTCGACCTAAAAGTTTTTGTGTTGACACATGCGACGAAAATTCAAATTTACGATAGACTTCAACGGTTAAATTTTTGACATTTAATATAAAGAGCTACTCCTCAACATTTAATCCAACTAGAGACTTATAATCATTGTTCTATTGCTTGAATTCTGCTGCAATAAAGAGTTACTCTTTATTTTTGACACTTGTGTTTGAGTTAAGTTTTCTCAGAGAAGAGAGCGGTACTGCGAGAAATCGGTACTTGGCCGATTGATATGGATGTTGGTGGCAGGTTATCACGACGGACTGTTGGTAATCGGTGGATGTTGAAACAACTTCAGTGGAAGTGGAGCTTAGCATGTGGCACTTGCACTTTGTGCAACATCAACGAGGACGTTGATGGTTTAAGTGGGGGAGAATGTCCCGGGTTGCCCTTTGATAAGGCCAATCCCGTGATGTTGTGTGGTCGTGGCAAGGACAAGCCTGGAGTAGGCCCACGATGGTGTTCAGGAGTACTGGCAGCATTAACCCCAAAACGTGTCATGATGCCCTGACATGACCATACGGCATACAACAGCGCAACACAAGGCAGTAGCAGCGCGCATGGGCACAAGTCAGCGTGTGGCGCAGGGGGCATGCGCGTGGCAAGGCGCCAGGCACGGCGTGCAATAGTTTGGCATTAGGGATATTTTGGGAATAAATAAATAAATAAAATTTATTTATTTATCCATGATGGCTCCTCAAATATTTTGATGTTTTCTCATGCCAGAATGGAGATGATTAAAAAAGCTATTATAAGGGGGGTAGTGGTGTGTCAGCTACCAGCCTTCCCCCGTGTCATCACTAGGCACTGAAGTGGACAACCCCAAGGCAACATTGGGGGTAGGCTCTAGGCACCAAAGAGAGGTATTTTCGAGTCTCCATGCGAGCATGGGTGCCACATGGACGATGTCAACCGGGAGGATCCAGGGGCTTTAGACATCGCGCGTAGAACATGGGGAAGAGGTTGTGGACACCGACTCGCTTGCCCCGTGGGCTATCTCTCTTATTTGAGTGTCCTAACCCGGGTAGGCTATCGAGGCACCACCACCGAAGGTCTCATGTGCCGACCTACTTGCATGTTATGGGTTCGACATTGCTTGTAGGGGTCCTGTGGCATGAAATGTGTGGCTTACGGCTAGAGTCACACTTGGATGCCATTGTTGGATGCATAAGCCTATGAAACGAGTTGAGCTGCTTGACGAGTGAATTGGCGTGATGCACTTTTGGCCTAAGGATCGACCTTGCCTTGCTCAGGTGACATGTCATGTGCATTGCTTAGCACGTGTGTACGCATGAGGACATCGCCGTTCATCTCTTTTTACCTCTTTATTTATTATCAATCAATTTCTATAAAGAGAGTGAGTGTTTCTTATCTACACACTTTATTTATTATATTTAAGGGTGAGTCATCATTTATCATTTGAGTGAGTGAGCAAATATCATCAAACAAGAGTTCAAGAGTGATTAGAAGAAAATATGTGATAGTTTTCACAGGATCATCTTGAAGCTGTTATAGGTTTTTGAATGTGCTCGTAAATATTCGTTTTCTCAAGGAAAGTCTTGAGGTTGTAAGGTTTTGAATGCGCTTGTGAAGCATTCTACATAGTGAAAATTCTCAAAGGAAAACTTGAGAAGTGGACGTATACTTGAAAAAAACCGAATTACTATAAATTCTTGGTGTCTGGTTCTTTTCTCTATTCCTAACCTCTTTAATATTTGCATTCTTTTAGTCTTTGATTATTTTGTTATATTTATTTGCTATATTAAAAAATTTTCGAAAATATTTTAAAAGTTGTTATTAAGTTTTTAAGACCTAATTCACTTCCTTCCTGGATTTCCTAAAACTAGCAAGTAACATAAATGGTATAGCATGCCCTTTAGGATTTTTTCGATCATCTTTTGGTATGATTTTTATTCTTTTCTTTTTGTATGATTTAGTCAGTTTTAGCACAAGCTCTAAATGCAACATGCTAGATTCGAGAATCACATTGCCTAACCCGTAGGATCCTTTCCTCTTTAGATAAGATTTTGTTTTCTTAATTGCTTTTGTATGAACTCTATTTAACCTCCATTATGTATATGTTATTTTTGAAAAATATAAAATAATAACAAAAAATGACTAAGTAGATGCCAACTTAATGTTTGGGCAAAAAGAGTGCCTAACACTTTTCATTTTTACACCTTAACCTCTAAACCCTCTTTTTCTCTAGTAACGTTTAATGAACATGCGGCCCATTTTTTTTTTCCCCTCAAAAATCATGTAGCGATTCCATTTTCACATATGTTTGGGTATCTTGAGTTTTTCATTACAAATAGAAATATATTTAATTTTCAAAAAATGGATATCCAACATATAGTTTTCAAACCAAAACGAAACGCCCTCAGTTTTTCTCCCAACTCTGCTAGATTTTAAAAAACATCATAAGAGAGCTTAACTTGAAATGTCATTAAATCTTGTTATAAATTTTTTATTGGTATTCGCATCTGTATTGTATATTCTTGTGTGCTTCATTTTCAAAACCCTTGCTCCGCCTAATCGATATCTCGGTCAATTTACTGTCTTGAGACTCTGTTAGGGAGGCCAATAAGTTTTTTAGCCACGTGCTTCCATAAATGTGGCAAAAAGAGTTATTGCATACCACTAGACCATGCCTTGCATTATTACCTAGCATGAGAAGTATATTCTTGACTCTTTTTAGAAAGTACAATGAGTGCAGACCTATCAGTCTTCTTTATGTTGCATATAGTTTCTTAGACCCTTTCTTTTAGGACTAATAAAATTTTGAAGTTTATGTGATTTTCTATTTGTGAATGCTTTTATCTGTACAGCTAGCGTCCCTTTTAGGATAGTTTTTGTTTCTTGGTTCTTTTACCGGGTACGAGTTGTATAAAGATGAGACCCCGACCGATGGATCCCTTGGTTTATATTAATCTTTTCAGCTAAGAGACTCGAGATTTAAGCTCTGTGCAAGGAGAACCTATACGCATTTGGGCTCAATCTCCGAGAGAAAAGCTTAGAAGGGTATAACAGTCAGATTCACCGATAGTAGATCAAGAATTGACTATGACTGAAATGATGAGGGCTACTATGGATCTACAACGAACAGTAGAGGGAGTTAATACTGTAGTAAATAATCATGTTAGGATTCAGACCCAATGTTAGGTACAGATCCTGGCTTTGCAGACCCAGGTTGTAGACCTTAATGCATGTCCCTGAAATGACCCTAAAGACGGGATAGGGGACAACATTTGGGATAAGAATTTGGTACATTAACAAGTCCAACCAACAATGGTACCACTTGTTCGACATGTTATCCCGTAAGGTATAGCCACCAAAGAATCGATCTTATCTAATAAGATTAACAAATTGGAGAAAGTTTTGAGGAAGGCCCAAAGAGTTGAAGATTATGTGCTACATGTAGAAGGACTCTTGCCTTTTTCTCGATGCCAAGTTCCCTGAGAAGTTTAAAATACTCGATATGGAGAAATTTGATAGGACCGGAGACCCAAGAATTCATTTGAGGATGTATGTGGGAATTTTGTCGCCCATGGGGACTAGTGATCAGTTTAAGGCTTAGCTTTTCCAACGATCTCTGTCAGGAGTGTTGGGATTGGTATACTGAAAATCATATTTTTAGTATTTAATTTAATTTTAATAAAATAAAATATTCATTTTATGAGAATATTTATGAGCAATGTATACATTTAATTTTTTGTTATGCATGGATGTTCAATATTATGTATAGTATTTAATCTGGTGTGTAGAGTACAGTTTACACACAGAAGATCAGATTTTAGGTTCTTGCAGAATATAAGTTTGATGTTCACAGTTTAGATGGAAATAGACATACTATCGGTACGATTGTAGCACAGAGTTTTAGTAGGCATGTCTTGGTTACGGAGAACAGATAATAGCGTCGTATATTGTTTCGACTCTCTGTGCCAGTACATTTTGTATGTATTGAACGGGACATTTGGAGTAATTAATTTTATACTAATTATGTAAATTAATTCACACCAAAGGTTATTACGAATAGTGCTTATTCTCTTAATCTTGAAATAATTATTAATTTGTATATATTTAATATTCGTTATTTTGAGTCATTAGAGAGTGCGATCTTATATGGGTTTATATTTTCGGTGAGTTAGATATTGGTATTATTTATATGCCGAATATTAATTATTGAAAGAATTCACGTTCCGAAAGATCGAGATTGACGATACCCCCTTAAGGAAACTTATAAGTTTTGACCGGGCGAAACCCTGTTGGTGGATTTAATTATCCGGTGGTCAAATAAGTTAAGTGAAAAGGTTTAAGAAATATCAAGATGCCAATTAAATTAAATTGTTAGTAATTAAA
>JAOTRH010000024.1:17445440-17469376 GCA_034768845.1 Heliamphora exappendiculata | reverse complement strand
CCCCAAAAAAAAGGAAAAAAAAAAGTGCTACATGGCTCTATAGGGGAACCTTCCGAATGGACATTTTATGGGGTTCCATGAACTCCATTAGAACAGTTCAGTTCGAGGAAAAACATCTGGTATCAAAAGTTTGTTTCAGCTGACGAGTTCATGATAACCACTCTATCTTGTCAATACTACATGGTAAAACTTAATAGTATCATATAAAACTCTAGCTCAAATAAATTGGATGAGTTTAAAATGGTGCAATAAAATATATGGTGTTATTATTGATATGATCTTGATTGGTTTTAATACGAATCTATCCTTAATTTGTGATAGATAATTCTCTATAATTCCAGTTCATATCATGATGTGATTTGGGCCCACAAGTCTTCTACCCACTTACATTTTTCCTGGTTCCTGAAATTTTCATTTATTTTCTTTGTTGTGAGGCACATATTAGTTAGAATTAACTTGTTTATATTATTTTTTAGGAATTAGTCTAAGTTTCTGAAGCATTAGTGCGGTGAATTAATATGGTGCAAGAACTATCATATTGTTTCACTATTCATGCTTTTGTTGTGGTTGTTCAAACCCTAGTTGAACTCATGATTGGTACTTGGTAATAGTGTGATTCAAGGGATGGAAGTTGTTGTGCTTTGTGTTCATAGGCATAGAATGAAGGTTTAAGTATTTCAATCATTAAATAAACAATCAGTCAAAATTTTGAGTTCGAATTGGGAGGATGTGATTGCTCATTTTTTTTTAATTTTCTTCTAATCTATCTCGTGTCTTATAATCTTCTTCTTCCACCCCCTTGCTCCTTTTCCCAATGTGTTTGGAAATTATTTCTGATTTCATGAACAAATCAGCCTTAAATTATACATAACTCCATAAATACCTTGATAACTTAATCCCATATGGATTGAGATCATCACACACCAATCACTAACCTAGAAAGCACGGATACGGATACGTGATACAAATACGAACCATATGGACATGCAGACACGACATTTAAAAAAAAGTCAGGATACGAAACGGCTGAGACACATCAATCAATGTATTTACTTTTTATGATACATTAAAATAACAATTACTTGATTTTTTCACTCCACAAAGATCGTTATACTTTATCACATCATAAATAGTAAGCTATGAAGCACGACCAATTCTATGGAGCAGCCTTGTCGTGTCGAACATCGACACGCTGTGGACACACTCCTAAAAGTGTGCCTTCGTGTTTGGAAGACTTCCTTTCTAACGATCAAGATACCATGAGTTAATCTTTGTTTGGGACCTTTAGGTAATGTAATATGTTGGATTAAATTACTAGGTTGGCATTTCAAGTTTACCCAGACAACATGACAATCCCTTGATCATACATTGTACTATTAATTACAATTTATAATTTTTTTTGTGAGCTTAATTGCCTAACTTTTTAGTTATTCTTGCTTATTATATTTGATGTAGTGCTGTTATAATGCCAGTTTGCCTCTCCACAACTCCCTTCATGTGTCTCTCTGTGCGTGTGTGTACACTTGTGCATGTGTGGATTTGCTTTTTGATTAAACTTTATTAGATATGCTTGTAGATTCCTCAACTGTACAATAGACATGGCTGATGTTGTGCACATTGAATTCTGAATTATGTTTTTGTTGCTCCATTAGCTACTAACCTAACTGCTGTGGAATTCATCTTTAGGTTAACGATGAATATATGAGAACTCTTGAGATTCTGAGTAAGAAGCTGAAGTTTGTTGAAGTGGATCCTATGGTTAAAACTTCAAAAGCTCTAAAAGATGTTCAGCCTGAGCTAGAAAGACTTCGGCAAAAAGCAGTCTCAAAGGTTGTTGAGTAGATTAAGTAAACATGTGCATTGATTACTGTTAACTACATATGAACCGGTTCCCCTTTATGCACGAACTTATTATAATGACTCATCATCAGTTGCTCAGTAACCTGTGAAAGTGGGTCTTCCAACTTGACCCAAAATTAAGTTCAGGTTATGTTCCTAACAGCTCATTTTTTCTTGTACGTTATTCCAACTTTTGTTATAAGCTGGTGGCCCAACGATAAGTCTTACTGTTAGCATCTCTGGTGGTGCAAGTTTGAGTCATGGAAATATCTACTCTAGATATGGGTTAAGGCTGGTTACATCTTGTCCTCTTCAGGCCGTACTCTACTGGGAGGCTTGTGCACTGGGTCACCTTGTAATGCTTTGTTATGTTTGAGTGGAGTGGGTAGCAATTGTGCATGAAATTTATATTGATACGTCTATTTATGAGCTTGGAAACTTTTATTTTGTTGGTTAAAATCAGACTTGGTATAGATGTTTGCCTGTGTGTTGTATCAATAGAGCATGAGGGTTATGCATGTAAAGGCCGGTCAGACAACTCTTTTAGCAAAGGCCATTATTGGGGTTTTGCCTGAGTAAGTGAAGAGATAAAGGTCAATTAGCCATCTTCAAAATCAAACAAGGGACAAACAAGATAACAGTATCCTGATCACAATGCCAGCTCTAAACAAACAATGGATTAGATTTTATTTAATCCTCGGATCAATCAATCTTATGCACTAATAGTCCAATCCCCTTCAATTCCTGGATGTTTAATTTTGGATATATATTATTGGAGAATATCATACATCATGCATGCTTATGACCGGAGATGCGTGGATATTTATAGGTTGCTTGAAAGATTACATACTAAATTTTTATATTTTCCGTTTAGTCAAATCCGAAAAAAGAAATGACAACCAAATGCCCAATTTCGGCAACAAACTGTACAGGGAAACCCACTTCATATTTTTCCAATTCAAATCCACTCTTGGCTGCCATGCTTCAATTCCACTGTTCAATGGGAACCTCATTCACATTGAACTTTAACCTGCACATCATATGGATCCCCAAGAACATACACATTGTACCCACACTTCTCTTGGAACCCCAAGAAGTTGAACCCCAAAAATGCACAGCAACATATATGATCCATGGAGACAAAATTGCTCGGTTGAAGGATAGAATGGGGTTGGAAATTGGGGAATAGTGTGTGGCAGCCATGGCTACTGGAGGGAAGAAAGGAGGTGGTGGCTGCCGGTAGCATGCGTGTCTGGGAGAAGAAAGAAACATAGAGAGAGAAAGAGGTCTGCCCAACGTAGCGAATATATATATATATATATATATATATATATATATATATATGGAGAGAGAGAGAGAGAGAGAGAGAGAGAGAGAGAGAGAGAGAGAGAGAGAGGCCTCTGGAACCGCAATAAGAGGTGGCCGAGCTACAATAGCTATGTTGAAGGTGAGCAATGCAAAGAGAGTTGTGACATTGTGACCAAGGAGAAGAAGAGGGATTATTTTTGGCTGTTGTGGTTAAGTAGGCGGGGCATTATCATTATTAAACAGGAGATGACATATAAACCAACCCTCCCTAGGTACTTGTAATCCCTGGATATAGGACTCAATTGGGCAATATATCCCATGTTATATGAAACCCCAAAGAAAGGATATATAGACCCCACCAGATTGTATGTCCAATTCTATCCTCCATATCCACCAAACAAACGGACCCAAGTGCATAAGCCCAAGAAAATAAGGTTTAAGATTTATTACGATACAATGAAAGGTTAGGCCATGTTGAAAACGAGAGAATACTTGATTCGATCGTCTAGCTGTCACCGACACGATTGGAGCCTTTTTAGAGATGTCCTAGAGACTAGTCGGATCACAAAATACAGAAGTATACGAGGCCCACCACTTAAACTATAGTTTCAACCCCCTTCTTTCTTGTCAAAATTTCATGTTAGTATCTTGCGCGCTCATGGTTATTCTATGTGTTTCTAACTGCTTTGAGCTAGGGCCCTAAATCCGTGACCTCATGGAGGTGCTTTTCCTAAGAGTTCAATACTTTTAAAAACTGAGAGAAGTGCACATGTAGTGTTTTAGCTCTCTTGATCAATCCATCAATAAGTTTTTCAGTTAGTGAATAGTCCCACAAGCAAGTTAGTGAAAGAGTCCCACAAAATAGTTTGAGTTATTCCTAAGACAGTTCTTATAGTAGGAACTGCCCTAACAGGATTTGATGGCAACGAATCTGCTTCTTTGTCTTTGCGCATGGGACAAGACCAAAATGGGTCCTTCTGCATACAAAAAATGATACCAATTGAAAGGTTGGAGAGAGACCAAATGTTTGCACCTAGAGGGGCGTTGATTTTAAAAATAAAGAAGTCAATCACAAGTAAAACAATCAATTGAAAGATTCTCACTATTAATAACTTAAAGGGTATGAATGTTAAATAATTGGTGTTGCATATGCTAGAAGGATCTGGAGCCAGTTTCCCACCCACCTTGTTCACTGCAAGTTTGGTAGGGAATTGTAGGGTTTCTTTTTTGCGCTGTTTTCTATTACTTGGGATTTTGAGGAGGACGTGCTTCCAGTCTTGTTAGGATGGAAGGAGGTGTAGGGCTAAGGAGTAGAAGGAAGCCGTGTACTATATCTATACTACTACTATGAAAGCCTTCGTGTCAACAGAACCTATTGCTTTGCTGTGTTTCATTTGTTTTAATGCATTTCACTACATTCTGCTATCTTTCGAGGGGAACACTAAAATTTCGTCGATATGCTACTTTTTTTTCTTTTTAGGAAACAGATTGATGGAAACAAAAGGAAATTTTGTATTGGGTTTTATGGTCTCTTGTTCTGGTGGTTTTGATTTGTTCCTCGAAGGGAGCAATCTTTGTCTTTTTGGTTTGACGGAGTGGGGTTTTGCATGCTTGTTCTTGTTCACAAACGGAGAAGAAAACAGATGTGCAATGTGAAACATGGGAAGCCATGTCATATTCTCCATAACTTCCCACCTATTCTGGCAATAATGATGAGATGGGAAGTGTGTAGGATTTGACTAATTGAGAGGTTGTCTCATTAAAATCCTAGGTTTTATGCCAGTTGCTCTGGAAAATATTTGTGTCCCATGATGCGAAAATTAGACTGCATTATCTGTTGAATTTATGAATAACAAACACTTGCACACATGAGAGAGTACTTGAGAAGTACACAAAAGACTTTCTATAAGAGCACTCACAAGTACACAGAACCACTCATTACTATAACACTTCTCCACTTACAAGTCTACTTCCACCCACAATACACACATTTACAAGCACTCATAACTCTAGATTCACACATCCTTAAACTCACAATGCAATACACACTGATTTTCTCTCCATACACATGCATAATGTAGGCCCATGTCCCCTTATATATATGTTGTCCACCAACTCTAAGAGTCGGTTGATTGCCAACTTCCCAAGCAACTGGAAGCAAAAACTACATCTAGAAACGAAATCTTCTAGAGAGTTATGTTCTTGCTTTATATTTAAATATCTGAAATTAATTTGGTAATGAGTTTCGGGGGTTAGTCTTGGACAGCGAGCTGGATAATCTTGTATCTGTTTCGAACATCTGTTGTTGAATAGTAAGTAAATTAACATATATCATATGACATTTTCCTCCCTTTTTCACCTCCATTACCTGCCTTTTAGGTGTTTGAGTTCATTGTTCAGAAGCTTTATGCATTGAGAAAGCCCAAAACTAATATCCAGATCCTTCAACAGAGTGTTCTTCTGAAATACAAGTAAGTTGTCTCTTTGCCTTCACGTCAGCCTGGTTTACATTATTCTAATTTTCCTTTTTTTTAATGAAAAGTAAACATTATTCTCTAAAATTACATCCCTTGGCCATTAGTGGGATCTGTTTCATTGCTAATATGTTTTTTGATGCTATTGCTTCTATCTATAGATAATATCTTATGATTTGAGTTAGTTCTGAGCCTCTGGTACAAATATTGGATCTGATCTAACTACGATGCCACGTTTGAAATTACTAGTTGTTAATACTTTGATTGTTTATTGGATGTAATTCGACTGTACTTTTGTATTATTTGGTTGTCATTCTGTATTTTGTTAAGATCTCCCATTTATTATTAGTGTTCCAACAAATGATTACAAATTTCACTATTATTTACTACTATAATTTGTTAGTTGATGGTAGATGAATTAATTTACTATTATTTACTTTTATTTGTACTTTGTTAAGATCTCCAATTTACTACTATTTGTATTTTGTTAAGATGTCCAATTATTACTATTGTTCCAACAAATGATCTCCAATTTCAATATTATTGCGATTGTTTAATGAAATTCATTGGTAAACGTAGGTATTCAGATCTGGTTGTTGACATTTAGAGTCTTATAAAGTGCAAATTTTTAGAAGAGGAGGAAGAAAGAAGAAACTTTGAGCTTTAGCCTTAGGCATCCAACCTAGGGTTAGGGTTGCACCACACAATAACAAAAAAGCTTCATGAAATTCTTTGAACATGTTTTCCAATGAAGAAATTCACAAGGAACTCGAGTTTTTGTTCGATCACACTGAAATTGAGACAGCTAAATTTGACTATTAGAAGAATTTTGTATAGCCTTATATTGGTATTTAATGATTCCAAGTTCTGGAAATTTTAGAAATTAAGCACTTCCACTACTAGAACCTTTATAATCCAACTAAACATCATAGTAAAAGCCCAGTAATGTGACTTGATCTTTACTACATCCCCTGGATGATATCTGCAGCTCATGTTCTAAAAATAATTCAACATATCCAAAATAAATTTAACATATAGAACATTGTTTTTTTTATTAAAACAAAAACTCATTAGCTGTATACAAATAAAGATTCTATTTTTTGGGGGCAAACTTCACGTACATCCTCAATCTGCTGTACCTCGGTACCTGATAACACCTCACCATTTTATGAAATAACCATAATTGGATCTTGTCCATTCTCTGCATAAATGCCCGCTACTAGCAATTCCTTCTAAATTTATAACACTTGTAAGTTGTAATACATTATTGTCATTGTTAGAGTCTTTTATTTCTGTATTAAGAGTATTTTTGTCATTGTATTGTATATTCATTTAATATAAATAGGTGTTAGGGAGAGGGGGGACTGATTATGTTTCTAAAATCTTAATTTCTTCTTTTTGTCTTCTTTATTATCTTTTTCTAAAAATCTTAAAATTACTTTCTTCACACTTTAACTTGGTATCAGAACATCGATCCAACCCTAAAACTACCTTTATCATTCTGAAATGTATCGAGAGATAAAAATGGCATGCTGACGTCATGTGGCGTACGATTACGTCAGCATGACGCCGCCGGTTGTACGGGCACCGATGGTCGGCGAATATATGGATGGTTTCGTCTCATGCTTCTGGTAATTATGAAGATTTTTACAGAATTTTTTCATGTCTTATGATGTCTTCTTCGAGATCATCTCGACTTTTTCAAAACCCTAACATCGGATTTGCACATCGCGACATCCTCGGTGTTTTTGGATCATCCAAATCTATTCTATTGGTGCCGAAACTACATTTTTTGTTCAGATTTGTGCTTAGTTTGGTGTTGTTTATCCCTTTCAGTGGTTTTTGGTCATCTTCCTCAGTCAGCGGCGACTTTGCTTCGCAATTTTTGGGTCGCATTTCTCTGCCTTGCGACTGCCCAAGAGCCCCTTGCCATTGATCTGATTGGTTGTTTTTTGCTATTGATATGATTTGTTATCTTTGGTTAGCTTCGCGGTAATTTTTACTTATTCCAGTCGGCGGCAACTTTTGTTGGTTTTGGTTTGCTCTTTTGGTTCTCTTTTTACTTCTTCCAATTGGCAGCGACTTCTGTTGGTTCTAGTTTGTTCTTTTGATTCCTTTTTTATGGTGGTTTTTTATCTGGTCGTATCAGTATTATTTGGCTTCATAATTGGTTGCAATTATCTGTGTGATTCCCATCTTCCTGTTCTTCACAAGGGGGCGCAGTGGTCATGGCTGAGACAAAGGCCTTTGATCTCAAAGATGATGACTTGCCTCGTTGTGTTACCTCTAAGCGTTTGAATGGACTGACTTATTTGGTTTGGGTTCATGTATTTAAAATTTTTTCCTAAAAGGAAGAGACGGTTGAGCTATATTACCGATCTTTTCCCTGCAACCGACGATTCTAAACCTGTGGATTGGGAAAGTACAGACTCGGTGGTTATGGGTTGGTTGTAGCATAGTTTGGAGCCCCATATTGCCACTATCGTCGAGTTTTGTGATACGTCGGAAAAGATTTGGGATTCTCTTGCTAGCTCCTTCTCTACCAAAAATAATGTCTCTCGAGTATATGAGCTTTATGAGAAAATTTTCAACACTAAGCAGCCGGGCGAGCCTTTAGCTGAATATAATAGCAATCTGAAGAGTTTGTAGGATCAACTGTTACAATATGGTCCTCTCACCATAGATTTAGTGCAGCAGAGATGCCATTGGGAGGATTTTATGGTTACTTATTTTCTTTTTGGGTTTGGATCCTTATTTGCGGGGATTCAAAAATCAGATTCTAACCAGTGAGACTTTACCTACTACTGCAAATGCATATTCTCGGCTCTTATATTCGTCCTTGGGCCACTCGTTTGCTGCTCTATGGTCTCCTCTTTCTATTTTTGAAGCTTCCGCTTTAGTCTCCATTGGTGGTGGTTGTAATAACAGTTATGGTGGTTGGTTTTATCGAGGTGGCTCACGTGGTGGTGGTTGATACGGCAATCCGGGTGATCAGAAATGTGATCATTGTGGTAGCACTAATCATATCGAACCATATTGTTAGAAAAAAATAGATAAGCCCAATTCTGCTCATCATGTCACTGAAGGGACTCTCCAGTATTTGCCGCCTATATATCCAGCAGTCCTGACGTATCTTCATTTGGTTCTCATGATACACCCACCGCCCAGCTTAGTCAGTTGGTTCAAACTTTACGTATTGCTTATCCTTCCACTTCTACTGCTACTTTGATAAACTCAAGTACCATTGCATGTGCTACTGTTTCATCTTCCACTTGGGTCATAGATTTTGGTACCACTTCTCATATGTCTAGTAATTCCTTCTTATTTTTTCAATTTGACTTGTACTCGCTATCATATTATCTTAGCTGATGGATTTTCTCGTCCAGTTAATGGGTGGGGTGTACTTCATCCCACCTCATATTTGTCTTTATCTTCGAGTTTTTTTGTTCCTGATTTTTCTTTTAATTTGCTATCTATTGGTCAATTAACTAAAACCTTACATCATTCTATAACCTTTTCCCATTCTTGTGTGTTTCAGGACATTCAGACTCAGAAGATGATTGGTTCGGAGCATGAGAAAGATGGCCGATACTACTTGGATACTGCACCACCGTCTCATTCCCCTACGTCTGTCTGTATTGAGTGCTTCTGTCTGTCAAATTCAGTGGCATCTTCGCCTCGGTCATCCCTCATTGGACAAATTGAAGTTAGCTATTCCTTCTTTGCTTTCTGTGTCTAGTTTAGAATGTGACGCTTGTCAGTTCGGCAAGCATCACCTTAGTTCATTTCCTTGTAGTATTCATAGTTGTGTGTCCGAGTCTTTTGATGTAGTCCACACGGACATTTAGGGTCCTTCTCGAATTCATACTGTTAATGGATATTTGTGTTTTGTTATTTTTGTTGATAATTTTTCGCGTATGACTTGGCTTTTTCTGATAAAAAAATAAATCTGAGTTATCTTCTATTATTTCTAAGTTTTATAATAAAATTTTTACACAATTTGGTCGGCGTATTAAGGTTTTTCGATCTGATAATGCCTTAGAATACATGCAGTTTGGTATTGCTTCTTTTTGTGGTGATCGTGGTATTATTTGTCAAACTAGTTGTGCTCATATATCTCAACAGAATGGTGTTGAACGTAAGCATCGTCATTTACTAAATTTGCTCGTACATTACTTTTCCACATGCATGTCCCGAAACATTTTTGGAGTGACACCGTTCTTACTACTTGTCATCTCATAAATCGCGTGTCTTCCATTATCCTTCTTTAGAAGTCTCATTTTTCCCTCTTATACCCTCCTTCATCTCTCTTCTCTATTACCCATCGTGTCTTTGGCTGTAATGCTTTTGTTCATATACTCAATCCCGACCTTGACAAACTTTCTTATCGGGCCTCTAAATGTGTGTTTCTCGATTACTCTAGGACTCAAAAGGGGTATAAGTATTATCATCATGAGTCTCATTACTACTTTGTTAGTGTTGATGTTATTTTCTTTGAGTATACTTTTTTTTTCTCTTGTGATCAAGAGTTATTCTCTGGCCTTCTTTCTTGCCGTGAGGGGGAGTCTCTGACTTTACCTCTTTCTATGTCGTTGCCCTCGTCCCACCCTTTGCAGGTATATCAGCGCTCTCGTGATCGGCCCATTGTTTCTTTTGGCCTGACCCCAGCATCTCCATTGGAGGCTTTTGTTGTGTTCGTTTCCTCTCGTGATGATGACTTACCCATTGCATAACGTCGAGATAAACGTACTTGTGCTCAACATCTTATTGCCTAGTATGCTTGCTATACTCATGTCTTTTCTTGCTTTGTTTGCTTTGCTACTACCTTGATTGATGGTTCTCTTCCAACTTCTCACAAGCAGGCTCTGTTTGTATATGGATGGAAGCAAGTTATGGATGAAGAAATGAGTGCTCTTCATCAGAATCACACTTGAGAGCTTACTCCTTCTCCTCCCAGCAAACAAACTGTTGGTTGTCATTGGGTATATACCATCAATAATCTTCCTGATGGGTTTATCGAATATTTTAAGGTTCGCCTTGTGGCCAAAAGCTACATACAAACTTATGGAATTGATTATTTGGAGACAATTTCACCAGTGGATCACTTTAATTTTGTTCGCATTCTCCTCTCTGTTGTTGTTAGTCATTCTTGGCCTTTATAGCAACTTGATATTAAGAACGCATTTCTTCACAATGATCTATAAGAAGAAGTCTAAATGGATCAACCACCTGGCTATGTTGTGCTTCGCAGTGAAAATCTTGTTTGTCGCTTACGTAAGGCTCTTTATGGTCTGAAACAATCTTCTCGTGCTTAGTTTGATCGCCTCAGTTCTGTTGTCCTTAAGTATGATTTTCAGCATTCCTCATATGATCACTCTGTATTTGTTCATCATTTTTCGACTGGTACTATTGTGTTGATTGTTTATGTGGACGACATTATTATTTTCGACGATGACTCGGCTGGTATTGCTGCTTTGAAATAGTATTTGGTTCAATAATTGCGATTGAGATTGGTTGTTCCTCTTGTAGATCTCTTTATCCCAACGCAAGTATATTCTTAATCTTCTTTATGAGATGTGCCTCCTTGGTGCTCGTCCGGTTGGTACTCCTATGGATTCCACCGTCAAGCTTGATGCTGAGTCTGACGCTCACTTTTCTAATATTGGTTGCTATCGTCACTTGGTTGGTAAACTCATTTATCTTGTAGTTACTTGACCAGACATTACGTATGCTGTTGGAGTGGTTAGTCAATTTATGCATTTTCCTTGCCAATCTTATTATGATGATGTTTGTTGTATGTTGCGGTATTTGAAGAATACTCCTGGTCGCGGCTTATTATATCAGCCCGCTGCAACTTTGTCTATTGATGTTTTCAGTGATGTTGATTGGGCTAGTAGTCCTTCTGATCAGCGGTCGACATCGGGATACCGTACTTTCGTTGGTGGAAATTTTGTCACCTGGCGTAGTAAAAAGTAATCTGTAGTAGCTCGCTAGTGCTGAACTTGAGTATTGTGCTATGGCTCATATTGCCTCCGAGATGTTGTGGGTTTGCTCACTTTTGCTTGATTTTGGGCTTTACTCCTCCTATCCCAATGCAAATGTTTTGTGACAATTAGGTCGCGATTTTTATTGTAGATAATCCAGTCTTTCACGAGAGGACCAAACATATTGAAGTTAATTGTTACTTCATTCGGGATTTGTTGCTGTAAAAATGAATTATCACTTCCTATATTTGTTTGAGAGATCAGATTGGCGATATATTCACCAAACCCTTGTTTCGTTTGTTTTTTTTTTTCACTTATCTTTTAAGCTGGGCATATTTGACCTATATGCTCCAGTTTAAGAGGAGTGTTAGTGTCTTTTTCCCCCCCTTGTATTAAGGGTATTTTTGTCGTTGTGTCGTATATTTATTTAATCTAAATAGATGTCAAGAAGAAGGGACTGATTATGTTCTTAAAATCCTAATTTCTTCTCTTTGTCTTCTCTCGCCTCTTTCTCTAAAAACTCTAAAGTTGCTTTCTTTATACTTTAACTGTCATCGTAAATTCATTTCAAACCAAAATCCAACATGTTCCCAAACCATGTATAATACGTCTACAGAACTTCCTTTCCCACGAACCAAACCATAATAAAGTCCCTCAATTGAAAATAAGACATTTTATCGGGGGCATTAGTGTCTATCGTAGTGACCTTACCGCCTTTAAATTCTATGTGGGACTCCAGAGAAAGTGACCCCCATGGTGCATTTCAAATGTAAAGTATATGTCGGCCATGCTCTTAAAAGCAGAGAAAAGTGAGTGAAGAAAAGCCCAAAAACAAAACCAAAAAAGACAAATAACAAAAATCATAAACTAATAAAATACTTGGGACCATACAAAGAAAAAGACAAACAAAATTACCAAAACACATACCGTTCGTTACCACGAAAGACAAATATTTTGTACCTTCCGACCTCACCACCTTCGTAAGTACAAAACCTGCAAAATGAGAAACCATAAGTACAAAACCTGACTTACTGTCAAATACAACATCGCACAAAAACACAACCAGAACTCTCCCTCAACACTCCACTACTGCCATCAAAGACAACCTCACCCATGAACCAACCTTATCTTTAATGAAGAGAATGAAAGCCACACTCACAAAGAGAACGTAACCCCTTCCATATGAGGAGACCATAACCCTACTCACGAACAGACCACAACCCTCCATAACCCTCTCTCTGTCTTCTTTTTTTTCCCCCCCGGTTAACGGAGGAACCTTCTCAAGGCAGTGCTCTTTGGATAATTTACTAATGAATGGAAGTCAGAAAGGCTAAAACAAAAGGATCTAAGGGATTCTCGATATTTTGTGCCCAACCTAGATTTGATACCCATCACTTGCTTTTCGTATTAGTTAGTAGAGAAAATATCAATGGGTCTTTTGTAATTTCAACAACTTCGTCAGCTTTGTTGGGTTGGATATTGTTTGAAGGTGGAACGGTGTAATTTTTCCATACTAATGGGGAAAGATGTAATTTTTTCAAACGTCATAGGAGGTTTGTGTAATTTGTCCCTTATTTTATTTTTGAAACTAGCATTAAGGACCCAAATATGACTATTGTCGTGTCTTGTCGTTGGAAAGCTTGTCTTGCAAGGTGTCTAAATATATTTTATTTAAGAATAATGAGATTAACTGTTTGGGTACTTGTCTTCATGTGCGTATATATCCATATATAATGACATTGCACCATAGAAAGTTGTGGAAACATTGTGCAGTTTTCCCTATCTAACTTAGGCTACTAGTAGAGGCCTAATATTAAATTTGCCAAAATGATTGCCTTTTTTCCTTTTAATAAAAGCAATTCTTTTTCTAATTCTCCTTTCTTTGTTGTTCATACTAATGTGTTGAACCTATCCTATTGCCACTACTGGTGAACCTTTGTACTATGTTTCTTTCATTAATGATTATAGAATCAATTATGCTAGGCATGCCACTATTATATCTTATGTCACTCTAGTCTTATTTCTTACGTATATATCATACTTATTATCTTGTGGATCAAACTAAATTTTCTAATAGCCTACCACTAACTTGGGTGGTGAGTATTTTTTTTACTGATTTCTTAGCTGCATCTAGTACTATGCAATGGTCCTCGTGCTTGGATACTCCTATGTATAACGGTAAAATTGAGGGAAAACATTGGCACATTATAGAACAACTTGTTCTTTTCTCCTTTCCTCTGTCGTTCATGCTGTCTTTTGGGATGTGGTTGTGCTTAGTCCTTACGACGGTCATTCTCTATAATCATTTTCCCACTCCTCTTCTCTTTGGAGTTTAACCTCTTGAAAAAAAAATGGTTGGTTAAATTCCTAGTTTCTCTATGTTGCATGTCCTTGGTTCTGCATCTTTTGTTCATTTTTACTAAACCGGAAAGCAATAAGCTTTAGTGTACTCTCAATCTTATGTGTTTTCTTAGCTTATGACATTCATCGTAAAGAGTATTAGTGCTATGCTAAAAAGCACAGGCACTTCTAAGAAGGTGGTGTGTACTTGTCGAACACGTGTTAGACATTGACATTCGTCACACACTCTCCAACACATTCGAAACTTAGTTGCACAAAGCGGGGATAGGAGCAGGAGGGAGAGTGGGATTGGGTCGGGGGAGCATATGTAGGAGTCTTAAGTTCGGGAGTGCCTATGGGAGCGTTTATATATTTTATATATTATAAGAAATATCATTTTAGTTAGTTGTAAATTGTAATATATGATAAAATATGGATAGATATTGTAGATTAGGGTTAAATGAAAATTATTTTTTTGTGTATATAAATAAATATTATGTAAATATAAAGTACTAGAATACGTATAAGTTAATTTTATTCTATAATCTTACGAACTCTCTAGATTTTCTCTTATTTTGTAGCTTTTCTTTTGCTTATTTGAGATTTATATGCTTGAGAGGTTCCATTCTAGTGGGGATCAAGGCTCTTTCTCGATTACTTTTACTTCAGATAGTAGGGGCGAGGTTGCGGAATCGTCCCCCCAGTAGGAGGATCCTACAACTAAGTGCCAAAGACTTGTCTAAACATGTCCTATTATTAATTTATTTTTTATTTTTTTGCAAATGGATACTTTTTGGACACTTAGGGAACACACTTGTCCATCATTTAAACATAGATAAACTCATCTTAGAAGTTTGAAAACACGATCCAATGGTAAAATGAAAGCAATGCATTTTTATACTTATTAATCCCTTCTCCTTTAGTTTTTTTCTTTAAAGTCCACAAATCCTATATTTTAAAACTATCTAATTTCTTGAAACAAATTTATAAAATAGATATCAGGTATGCACACATTTGTTTTATTATGTAGAACTTGAAAATGATTTCTTACTATTTGAGATGATAAAATAAAAATATATTTGTGATAACAAAAAATTTAGTTATTATTTTTGTGCATCCATGCACAATACATACATCGATTGACATGTCCCAGCCTTGTCGTGTTCTTAATTTTGTTTTTGAAAATGTCTTGTCAATGTGTCCATATTGTTTCGCATCCATGTCCCATGTTTGTATCTTTATCTGTGCTTTTAGGTGTTATGATTCTATATCCAAGAATGGTATAGACTTCCCATGTTTTTTTCCCCAAGCATTTATCATATTTCGTTATCCAGCCCTATGCTGGTGTTGATTGAACTTGTGAAGTTTTGATAGGAAGTGGATTTCCGATTTTTTGTCTTTTTCTTGCTGATTCACATCTCTTTTGGAAGATTAAGAAGCAGTCTATCATTACTTGCTCTACTACTGAGAGGCTGAACACCGTGCTATGATTGTGCTTGTTCGGTTTTGTTAGTGGTTCTCTGATTTGGGTGTTTAACTATCATCTCCTAATCCTTTCCACTGCAACAATAAGAGTTCTATCCATTTAGCTCGTAACTTTGTTCTCCATGATCTCGCAAAACACAGTGAGATTGATGCTCGTGAGGTAATTTGAGCCAAGATTAAGGCTTGAACACAGTTCATGAATCATAAAAATTTCTAAGATTGGAGCTATAATACAACTTGAACACATGGACACTGTGCTTAGGATGTCAGTGTTACATTTATGTTATCACCAAGTGAGAGCTATTTTATCTTCTGTTAGTGGACTGTCTAGGGTATGAATTGCTTATTTATTTTATTTTAAATCCATTCCAATCAGAGTTTTAAGTAAACTGGTGTTATATTACTGAAACATGTAGGTATATTATTACCTTTCTCAAGGAACACGGGAAGGAGGTATATACCGAGGTTCGTGCTGCATATATTGACACAATGAACAAGGTAAATGCCTCAGGAATCATTTATAAATTTCTAACTAAGATTTTGAGAATTAAAAATGGGAATAAAATATCAAACCAGTAAGCGCTCCCTGTTGTATTTCTAATTAAAAAATTGAATTTCATTTTTAATTAGAATTTAACTTTTTCTTTAAAAATGTCCCTTTGGAGCTGGGAGTATTCCGATTTCTTTATTAATGACCAAGAACCACTCCCTGTTGTATTTCTTCCTGTAAATTTCATAATGAAGAGTGTATTATCTGATGATATTTTTCAATTTTAATTGGAGTACCTTCTGCTGGTGGTGGAGGCATGTTGAGCTATTGACTCATTACCAAATGTCTATCTAAGATCTGTAATTAAAATATTGTATTGTGTTATTTGTTGTCTTTCAGGAGGTGGGAGTGTCTGAGCTCTCTTTTATAAATGACCACGGCATGCTATATTTTGGATTAGTTTTGTAATTCTAATTCAATGCATGGCTGCTATCTATTCTGAAACCATATTCTTTACTAATTACTTGTAGGTGGGTAGGCTTCAGGCATGCCATTGATGTCCATAGGAATAGTCTTCATTTTAGTAAAACCTTGTCCCTTCTCATAGTTGCACTTAACAACCATTTTGTTCTGTTTCTTCCTATCTCCCTCCTACCTAATACCCACTACAAATAGATGCAAAGCCATTTTCTTGAGTAACTAGAAATCTGCAGAAATTGCAACAAATCCAGAATTACATTTTACAGCCGTGACTAATCGTGAAAGGTTATAGTTATTTTGAAATTCTAAACATCAAAATGAGCTGAAAGTTCTATACATTTCTTAATTGCTAGCAGGTATGTCAACATTGTGATATCCTGTCTTTTGGTCATCTGTGAATTGTAATGTGGATTTGGACACTAATAATCTCTTATGGACTCCTGAATTTTCCCTTTGAAAATTATCTGATGGCCTTTCAGAATGAGGTTTTTGAATACATCCGTACACCACATTTTTTCTTGATAGTGGCTATGGTATGTGATAAACTCTTGCTTGCAGTTTGCTGAGGATGTAATACTCTGTTACTCTTTCATTGTTTTTCCTTGATTGCTTCCTTGGTCCTATAATGATGGAGTTATTCTATAATTCAAAAATGTTCTTTTATTTTATTTTATTTTTTTATAAGTATATGCATTACCCATGCTCTCTTCTGGTTAGTATGGCAGACAAGTGAACTGGGGGCTTATTCATGATAATTTCAAAAGAAATGTCCGTTGGATTATGATGTCAAAATATCTTATAATTTTGTACTTCTTATTGGATCTGATTATTGTCATGTAAGTGGGCACTAGTATAAGGAAATTGTGGTTCATTTTGTTGTTCTGCTTCTTTTATATGCAGGTTTTAAGTGCACATTTTCGGGCTTATATTCAAGCATTGGAGAAATTGCAATTGGATATAGCAACATCTAGTGATTTGATAGGTGTTGAAACCAGAAGTACTGGTCTTTTTTCAAGGGCAAGAGAACCTTTGAAGAACCGGTCTGCTGTTTTTGCTCTGGGAGACAGAATAAACATTCTAAAGGTGTTATGCTGCTATTAGTTATATGTAACTTCGTTGAGTTTCAAAACCGTCCCTGTAATTTAAACTATTCTTGATGATTCATTATCATATGTTCTCATTTCTTTATTAATCATGCCTTTTCTCTTAGCTTCCCCCAGGTCCTTGTATTCATACAACAGTGCTATATGTATTAGTACAAGCATGCATACATAGTTAACAGGTGTATTGCTTTTGTTGTGTCACATGATCATCATACCATAATCATTGTATCCATCAAACATGTTGGAGTTATAAAGATCTGTCTTAAATGTGTTTATTTTCCTTTTGAGTAATTATTATTAGTAGATGGCATTTTATTTGGAGCAAGTGCATGGTCAGCTGTCTTAAATATAAATGTTATCAGCTACATTTAAGTCAAAAGATTACACACAATCTCAAATATCATATCATGGACATTCCACCCTTGACAGCCTTTTGGTCTACATTCTTTTTTATTTTTTTGGTTGTGGCTTCTATTGTTAATACATTAGACGATGAACAAAGAGATAACAAGTATGTGTGCTTATCTTTTGGTAGAAAGGCATCTAAATTTGCAGGTTTCTTGTGTGTGACAAACACATTATCAAGAAAATCTCTTTTAGGTGGGGCGAACATTTACAATTTCAACTTTAAGGTGGATGTTTGTGAAGATCTGTGTCCTATTTGAGTAATCTTGGCATTTTGATGTTATTGTAGAGATGTGAAAGGTTACATTTTTGGGTAGGATTCTAGCCCAGGTCCCAGCAAGCCAGAACTTAATTTGCTGACTTCCATTATTTCCTCCTAACTTATCAACAAATTATTTCCTCCTAACAAGAAATTTTGCGTTGTATGAATGAATAAGATTTCAGGATTTCCTTTGTCACTTCTTGTTCTCTAGCTAGAAGTTGATTTTCTCCGAAACTCGTGCTGAAAGGGTTGTTTTGGAGGCATGTTTGACCTTTATTTTGTGGCAACTTCAGTCATTATCTAGTGATGTGGTGAAGGGGGGGTGGATAATACTTGAACCATCTTTCATGTTGGCTAGATTTCAAACATTGTGGGACTTCTATGGTATCCCAAGGAGTTTTAAGGCTAACTATCTTCTTAAAAGGGGACAAAACTGAAGTTGGTTGATGGAGCAGAAGTTCAGAAGACATTGGATTTGCATCGAAAACCATTGTGATGTTATTTGGGTTTCAATAGCATGCAATTGAAGAAAAATTGGGAGGAGCATGTGGATTGTAGGTCTCCATTCGGAGGGGTCTCTAATCTTTGCACTTCTCATTGTTATGCTATTTGTCCTTTTGACTCTGACTTTCTTATTTTCTGGCAAGGAATTCTCTTGACTGCTTTCATTTTTGTCCTCCTTCCAGTAGCAGTTTTCTTTTTGTATGAAACCAAATAAGGAAAATCTTTTCAAATAGAGATTGAAGCATGAGAGCATTGCAGATGTATTTATGAACCATCATTACAGTTTAAAGGCAAACTATGATACTAAGAATATATCTGATATAGGTGCAGATGGACCCTTATCTTAGTAGTGATGGAGATAGTCTAGCTGTTGGCACACCGTTTTCAAAAAATTGGTATTTCTTGGATTGCTGGAATGTGTTGATTTTTTTTCCTTTTTACCACAGGCTGGATTCTTTGATTGTGTTGTATTTTTTCTTAAGGAAAAAAAAAATGTGGACATTTTATTACCCAAAAAAAAAAAGTGGAATATCTTGTTAGAAAACTACTGACATTTGCTTATTTATTATTGTAAAAGAACGCGTTTTCTCTTATAACTATGATTTGGAATATTGCATTATGTATTAAGAAAATTTAATGTATTTTATGTTCTTCTTCTTGAGAAATTGGCTTCATTGTTAAATGTTTAGTATTTCAGGAAATTGATGAACCTGCATTGATTCCGCATATTGCTGAAGCCAGCTGCCGCAAGTATCCTTATGAAGTCTTATTTAGGAGCTTGCACAAGCTGCTTATGGATACTGCTAGTTCTGAGTATACTCTTGATTTCTTTTCCTTTCATGTCATATTTAAATGCCAATCAAAATTGACTTCAAACTGTAACAGTGATTTAATACACCAGTGATGTTATTGACCTTTTCTTTTCCCATTGTAATACAGGTATCTTTTTTGTGACGATTTCTTTGGGGAAGAATCCATATTTTATGAAATATTTGCAGGTACTGGTGTATGCTCTTACGATTGTCACTGATTGAATATAAAATTAGAAATGTTACATAAAATTTGAAGTGGCTGGCTTTCTATGAGATTAATCTCGTCGTGTCCAAGTTGTCACAATCTGTACTTGAAATCTTCTTATATATATTTATTGGACTACAGAGATATTTCACCATCTTATAAGTTCTTGCTATCATGAAGTCATGCCGCGATTAATACAGAAAATTTTCATTGCCTAGGTGAAATTGGAAAAATACAATATTTTCTCATCAAGGAAAGATGCTTTGGAGTTATTATCATGTAATATGGTTGGAGGAAATATTTGGAATTATGACTATATCTTGAGAAATGCTTTAATTTTAATGTTATCAGGTCCATTTGGTGTGATTGATGAACACTTCAATTCAATCCTTCCTAATTCTTTTGATGCAATTGGCCTAATGCTTATGATCCGCATTATACATCAGCACCAGGTAATGTTTGATATCATGGAAATATTCGATGTGAATAGCCTGAATATGTGTAGTTTTTCTCCACTATGCCCTCTATGAAGAGTGCTAGAAATATGTGCACCTCTTCACCATGCATCAGCTATAGAATTTGGCTTTAAAAGCTACGTTGTTTGAAGATACAGGCTCGATATTTCATGTGAAGAAATAGGTATCAATATTTCATAATGATATATGCATCTCCAGTTCTACACTTCAATTCAGATGAAGTATTTACTGTTGTGAGTTCAACGTAATTTCATGACATTAAGATTTTTGTATGCTCAATATGGGCAAAAATAGATCACAGTGTTCTTTGAAAGTCATAAGTGTATTATAATCATTAATTGGTTGTCAATTGAGAGGATGACTGCCTCTATACGCCTATTGATGAACTTTGTCATGCTGATGTAGGGCAGTTTTTTGAAACTTATGATAAAGCTGGCTACAATTGGATTTGTGGCGTATTAAGGGAGTAGAAAGATTCTAAGGCTATGTACTAATTTTTTGGGATAAACTTTTTACGGTTTTTAGACAAAAAAGGTGAGAGTTTTAGTTTTATTTTCAACTGCATATGGTCTTCTATTTTCAGAAAGTGGCTTCTCTGAACAGTGACCATTTTATGGGGACTTGATGTGAAATTTAAGGCCAAAGGATGGGGAAAGAGGTTGTGCTTGATTTAGGGTTAAGCGGGAAGGGTTTAAGACTAAATCAGGTTTATTCTTGAGCTGACAGTAATATGAAGATAATATTATTAGGGTATTTTGCAAAGAAGGCGGCAAAATCATATCGACACACTCAAATTCTCTAAATCTCGATTTCATCGAATAGAAAGATTGCATATATAGTTATATAATGCTAGGAATTTCATTCTATTGCGACTCAGGCTCAACAATGGGAAGCAAGAATCGTTGACTTACTATAATATTCAAAACCTAATATAAACTTTAAAAAGATTCGAAAATGTAACTAGCCCCATTTGACCCAGGTCCATAGTCCATACTACCATCCATGACCAACAATTCCTAAAGCCATCAAAAATACCCTCGGCTCCTACAACATAATAATACATAAATTAGTAATCCCCAAACACACAACTTGATCATAATATGATCCTGGCGCATATTACCATCCACGTGCAGCTCAATAAAATATAAATTGACATATCTAGCAGCGTACTAACTTAAACTAACCATTCTTTAAGACTCAAATTAATTATAAACTTCACTAGATTATTCTCCATACCTGTTCGTTGCAAAATTCCATATTTGGCCTTATTTTTTTGCATGCTCTGCATCACATGAAGCTATATTCATGCCGTGAATTATTTCTAAGACCGACACTAAAGTAATGGCATTGTACTCCCTTAGGTTTCCTCCCCTCTTGCAAAGGACGAGGACATATAGTCTCAGAAATCACAGCATTTTGTTGTTGTTTCTCTTTTAGTTTTAGCTCTCTCTCTCTCTCTCTCCGCACCCTTGAGCCATGGCTAATCCAGCAGACATTCTCTCTGAACCACAAATTACCTTTGTTTTGAGTAGTTTTGGTTTTGGATCTGCACCAAAGTTGTTCTCCCTGTTATTTGATTGTTAGAAACGTGAGATGCTGTGCATATCGAATTGTACGAAAAGCAGAATACTGCCATTTATTATAAAAAGATATTCTTCCTTTCTTTTCCATAGACTAAATAATAAATATTAAACACCTCCCCTCTTTCTCACATTGAGGTATCTTCTAAAGAATTATAGACACTTCTAAGTGGCTGTTTCAGAGACCTGGAGTTATGTAAAAAAATGTCCTATTGTTTATTTATTTTTGTTAATACAGGACAAACTTTGGACACTTCAGGAAGACACGCGGCCATTCCTTAAACATTCAAGAGACACGGAAAACGTTTGAAGAAAATAATTAGGTCGATGATATTTTTATTAAAGTAAGAAGTATATTGAGAGCATGAAGGGAATGTCGCCCGTATACAAATGGAGAAGACAATAACTTTCATAAAATAGGATGATTACAAAAACAATCAGGTCATCTTCCGAATATAGAATCTATGCAATCAGTCGTGTCCAAAATAGAAAGAGATCCTGTCTTAGAAACCCAACTATACAAGTTACTTAGGAGGACACCAATCAATCTAAATAGTGGAGTCTCAACCCCGTCAAAAAATCTCCCATTACGCTCTCGCCATAACCACCACATCAAACTCAGAGGAACCAAACGCCACACCCTCCTACTTCTTGGCACGCTCTCCACTTCCAACCCACCAAGATCCCACCCACCTCAAAAATCCAAACTGTATCAAAAGCATCAAGATAAATTCCCAAAACCCTCTTGCGAACTCGCAATGAATGAGATGGGGTGGTACGGATTCCCTATCCTTCTTGCACAAACAACACCGGTTAACCAAAACAAGTCCCCTCTGAATAAGATTATCAATTGTGAGTATAATCCATGCAAGGCAGATCAACCAAAGAACGCCACCGTAGGAGGCGCTTTGACCTTCCACACGCATATCCACAGAAAAGAGAGTCTCTAATATGGTTACACCCCAATAAGCACCTGCCAAATCACCCCAATAAGCATCTGTAATAAAATTTGACAATAAACCTCTCGTTACGATGCTCACTCCATTTGACCAAGTCTTTCCCATCTCTTGTCCCTCTAACTGCGTGTAAGCAGGCCAGAAGAGCTAGCAGCTGGTCCACCTCCTAGTCTTGCACCTCTCTTCTCAACCCAATATCCCAAAAACAAACCCCTGATTCCCACATAGCATATTCTGTGAAAGATGCATCTCTATCCAATGCCAAAGCAAAGGTGTGGATTTAGTAGTATTAGTCCCTCCATACTCTTTTCCAATATATAGAATGTGGAAAACTATTTCTTACTACAATATAATAAAAGAGCGATGTATTATAACGTAGAAAATGACGAAATTGTTATTTTTCATGTATGAATATTTATTTGTTACGTATCCCTTTCAAGTCGTGTTCAAATTTTTTGAAGATTGTTGTGTTGGCTTGTCCGTATCATATTGTATCCATCTCTTGTGTCCGTATCTTTACATATTAGGATATTTCTATATCAAGTGTCTTTTCTTGTTGTAAGGAGATTTTTGAAATTAGTTTGGATTACTGTGTTTTTTAAAGCAAGAAATTCTATTGCCGAAGTAGATAATTTGTTTTGTTTTTTCTACCTGTTTAAATTAGTAAGTACCTTTCTACTCAAATGCCATTGTCCATTAAACTGTTGAAGCATTAGAATATGATGAAATTAACTATGACATACCTTTGTACTCAAATGCTACTGTCCATTAAACGGTTGAGCCATTAGCTTATGATGAAATTAACTATGACTCTTGCCCAAATGATTGAATCCTTATTTATCTTAATATCCTTACTGTGCTCATATTTCTTGCCCAAAAATTAATTCCTTAAAATATTCCTCAGAAATATGTTTAGAGCTGCTCCCTACAGCTATTTTAAATGTAAAGCAAGTACTAAACATTGATTTTGATACTAGAAAATATTGTTATGAGATTCTGGGTTACAACTTTGTCAATTGTGTTGGCCAGAGGGGTATTTTAAAGTCAATTTGATGATGGTTTAGGTTCAGTTAGGGTTTGAATTTGTTCAAAGTAGCTAAGACATGCTGTCACTCGTGTTTTCCTTCCCAGCTCATTATGTCCCGAAGGAGGATTCCATGCCTGGATTCATATTTAGATAAGGTATGTATCTTTGATCTAGTTTGTCGGCATGACCTCTCTCTCTCTCTCTCT
>JAOTRH010000024.1:17385947-17436589 GCA_034768845.1 Heliamphora exappendiculata | reverse complement strand
TATATACTACCATACTTCACAAGCAAAAATAGACTCCTCTGAACCTAGACTCTCACGAGCCCCACATGCAACTCAAATATATACATCGACTCACCCCAGCCCCATGACAATTCTATCAAATACATGAAGATTCATACGCAACACGTGCAACTCCTATCACGCAACACATGCTATCACACAACACATGCAACTTCATGGATTTTTACTGTAGGACTAATGTACACCCCGGACCAATATACGCCCCTCATTATCCATCTTTAAAACCAGAGTTTTAATGTTCAAAACACCTTCATGGGTTCTTATCGTAGGACCAATGTACGCCCCTCATTATGCATCTTTAAAACCAGAGTTAACCCATGCAACACAAGCAAACCACACGTAATCCATACAGAAGTAAAATCAGAGTTTTAAATGCACCAATACCACGTAAGTCCACATATCTATCCTACGACGTGCATGAATAAAACTAAAGTTTTAAATGCACAAAATCGCACCAACCCCAAAGATGCCAACAAAACAATCCCCAAGGCCACAACATGACCAACCAAAACAAGAAAAGAAAAACACCCCTCTTCAGGAGTTCAATCGGTTGAACACCACCACTCATGTCACGACCTAAATCCTGGGTCCGAGAACTAAACCCCAAAGAACAAGAAATTTGATTTTTAAAAAAGGTTCAATAAGAATGAAAAATAATCTTTTCCAAGACGTTTCGTTAAAAAAGGATGAAAAACGATTAAGAGAATTTGACATACCCTCCTCTTTTGGTCATAACTTTTTCTATAAAAAATTTTTTATTGTGAGAGTAGTGTCATTGAAAAGAATACTTTTGGAACTTCAATTTAAGTACAAAAATATCAGAGTCTGGATGAGGGAGATATGATCAAAGAAAATGTCCCTACGCAGCCAGTCCGCAGGCACCTGAGAAAACCCATATTTTTCCATGTTTTGAGTTTCAAACCCCAAGACTCTTAAACAATCACAATGATGCTTCAAATCTATGTTTCCGACCCATAAACCTACCAACTTACATATTTTTGAAACCCACAGACATACACGAGTCCAAAACCATCAAGAACCACTGAAAAAAACGTCTCAAAACCCGATTCACCCAACCGAGAACAACACAAAACGCCTTTTAAACCAAAACCTGATTTATCGAAACAGAAATTGATTTTTCAAGCATATTTAAATGGAAAAAACACATACGATTACTTGTAGTACCCTTATAAGATATGAGAGTCTAGGATCCTACCTCATTAAGTAAAAAACTCGATGTCTCAATCCACGTGCAAAATCAAACTTTATCGGAACAAAGTTCTTTCCAAATGAAAGCGTAGCCCACCACGAGAATACTAAGAATCCGCTATCTAATCGTCGAAAACTAAGCCTTGGGCCCCCAAGAAGTTAAAGAGAAGGAAGAGCTTTGGTTTTGAAAAAAGAAAACTTAGTTTGTGAGTTATGAAAATATCTCATAAATATTTAAAAAATAGATATTTATAAGCCACAAATTATCTCTTTTTTTTTTGAAAATTCGTATCACAACGCCCAACGACCCCGGGAACCAACCCCACATGTATATCTAAGTCCAATCATGCATAAAACGCATATAAACATGCAATAACAAAAACTATAAACAACAGGTCAAAAATGCCGAAAAAAAAACGGATCAGGGTCACATATAACCAGATTTTGATGGCTCCAGAAGACTGGGAGAAGACTACCTTTACAACGCTTTGGGGTACCTACTGTTATAGAGTCATGCCGTTCGGACTAAAGAACATGGGAGCAACCTACTAAAGGACTGCAACCACGTTGCTGCACGACATGATACACAAGGAAGTGAAAGTATATGTGGATAACATGATCGTTAAATCCAAGACCCTAGAAGGACACGTCGCTGCACTAAGAAAATTCTTTGAACGGATCAAAAAATACAGGATGTGCTTAAACTCTTAGAAGTGTTCCTCCAGAGTTACAGTAGAAAAAATACTCGGATTCATGATCATGCAGCGAGGCATAGAGGTAGACCCATCAAAGATCAAGGTCATTCTCGAAATGCCTCCCCCGAAGATCGAGAAGGATGTAAGGAGCTTCTTGGGAAAGGTTCAGTTCATCAGCTAATTCATTTGCAAACTAATCACTACCTATGAACTCTTATTCCGACTCTTGAAGAAAGTGATTAAGTTTTAGTGGGACCAGCAGTGTCAAGATGCCTTTGAAGCCATACAGAAGTATCTAAAAAACCCTCTAGTTTTGTCACCACCAAAACCTGACTATCCTTTGATACTATACCTATCAGTGACTGATTCAACAATAGGGTGTATGCTTGCACAAGAAGACGAAACTAAGGTAGAAAAAGTTATCTACTATTTGAGTAAAAAGCTGACCGAATGCGAATGGCGATATACGCCTTTAGAAAAGACTTACTGGGCACTAATCTGTGCATCCAAGAAGTTATGCCATTACATGCTAGCATACCAGGTTGTTCTGGTCTCAAGGATGGACCCGCTCAAATATATCTTTGAGAAGCCAGCATTGACAGGAAAGTTGGCCCGATGGTTGCTGATGCTAGCGGAGTTTGATTTGCAGTATGTCACGAGGAAATTAGTAAAATGGAGAGCCATTGTGGAGTTTTTGGCTAACCACCCTATCAACGGAGAAGAAGAGCCTGAGTTCGAATTTTTCAATGAGCAGGTGCTAAAGATTGAGAAGGATCTATGGACTCTCTTTTTCGATGGAGCCTCAAACCAATACGGTTACAGGATAGGGATACTCCTTGTTACTCCCGATGATTCTCATATCCCTTTGGCTTTTAAGTCAAATTTTGATGTCACTAACAGTCAGGCTAAGTACGAAGCTTGTTTAGCTGGATTGAAAGTCGCCTTGGAACTAAGGACAAGAAAGTTAGAAGTTATAGGAAACTCAACTTTGGTCGTATCCCAGGCAAAGGGGGAGTGGAAGGTTAAAGAAGAAAGGCTGGTTTAATATCACCGAGAACTTGAGCTGATGATTCCCTGCTTTGTAAGTGTGGTGTTCACTCATGTTCTGAGATTACAGAACAAGTTCGCCGACGCCTTGGCCACCCTTACATCAATGATAGACATACCACCCATGATAAGAATGAGGCCATTGAAAGTTTAACAAAATGATGTACCCACGATCAGCACCATCGCTATTACCTAAGAAGCCAATGACGAGTTACCATGGTATCACGACATTTAGAAATTCATCGAGAAATGAGAATATCCGAGCTGAGTCAGTAAAAAGGACCAGAGAGCTATTAGGAGACTCACCGCACAGTTTGTGATCTACGAAGGAAAAATGTACAAAAGAGAATATCTGTGAGTCAATAAGCTTTGTATTGACACGAAAGAGGGATGTGGGGTGATGAGAGAAGTTCATAGAGGAGTTCACAGACCTCACATAAGCAAGATGATGCTAACTAAGAAGATCCTACGTCAAGGATATTTCTGGATAACTATGGAAACAAACTGCCATCAGTTTGTCCGGAGGCGCCAAAAATGCCAGATCCACGCAAACCTCATGCATGTACCTCCATCTCAGTTTTATAACATGACCTCACCCTGGTCATTCTCAGTCTAGGGAATCGACGTAATAAGGAAAGTTACACCCAAGGCATCGAATGAACACGAGTTTATTCTCTTGGCAATTGATTACTTCATAAAGTGGGTCGAAACTGCCTGTTACTCAGTTTTAAAAGCCTCTCAAGTAGCCAGATTTATTAAAAAAAATCTCATCTGTCGATATGGAGTTCCACATGAGATAATCTCCAACAACGGTTCCCACTTTCAAGGAAAAGTACTAGACCTCTTAGAGGAGTATTGGATTGTCAGCCACAAATCTTCGCTGTATAGACCACAAACCAATGGAGCTGTGGAAGCTATAAATAAGAATGTGAAGAAGATTCTATAGAAAACGATAGAAGGAAGCAAGCATTGGCCGAAAAAGTTACCATTTATTCTTTGGGGATACCAAACATCGATTAGAACTTCTACTGGAGCAACGCCTTATGCCTTGGTCTACGGAATGGAAACAGTTCTGCCCATAGAATTGGAAGCCCTATCTCTAAGAATAATGGCTTAAAGCAATATCCCCGAGTTAGAATGGCAGAGGAACAGATTCGAAGAATTGCTCCTTTTTTATGAAAGGAGGCTTAAAGCCCTGATTTATGTTCAAGGTTATCAGAGAAGGATAGCTCAAGCATTTAACAAGAAGGTTAAGTCTCGAAACTTAAAGGAATGTGACTTAGTCCTCAAAGAAATCAGAGCTCCAATCTTTGACCCAAGGGGCAAGTTCAAGCCTAATTGGGCTAAACCCCATCTCATCAAGATCTTGATGTCAGAAGAAGCTGTAATCCTTATGGATTTGGACGAAAATATTTTCTCTACACCTATCAATTCAGATTAGCTTAAAAGATTCTACCCCTGAGGGAAAAGCCCACAAAATGAGAGTATCAATACTCGAGTGTAATCCGAGTCTCGAACTACATTATGGCATGATTCCCTTCCTTCGGGATACATATGCAACTTCTATCAAAAGTTTAGCCTAAACCTTTGTTCAGAATTCCCTCTTTGTAACTATGTTTCAAGTAGTTGATCAATGCAAAAGCTTATATTAAGTTTCTCGAATAAAATAATTATGTTGTAAAAACAAATTTTTAAAAGCCATTGTAAGCCAAAAGTGGAGAAACTTTCATTAATGAGTTTACCGATACAATTTTCAAAAGATATAAGAGAGGCTCGCAAGTCCTCATCCTAAGAAACTAAAAATGGAAAACAAGCAAAATATTAAGGTACAACAAAAGAAGATCAAATCCTCCTTCTCTTTGCACTTCCCCCTTGCCCTGTCTTGCGCTCTATCTCCACTTGCAGCCAAGCCTTGTAACTCGTAGATAACCCGCTGTCAAAATCACTGCCAATTGGTATCCTCAATCGAGAAGACCAAGTTCACTGATACTGACCCAAGAAAGGAGCCCAGTGAGGGTGACTATACAGCTGGCTCACAAAAGTCTCGGGATAGATCTGGGTACGCCTACACTGGTGAAGAATGAGATAAAGATGATAGAAGGTAGTCAGCTTCAAGATGACCAACAATACCCTCGAATGACCCACAATCGCAGTAGTTATTGGAGATATCTTCGGCTTCTGTAGAGCGCAGCCGATAAACCTAACGACGAATGAAGGATCTCACACAATAACTATCAAACATGGGCTTCTTTAGCAAATTCACATTTTCCATCAACCAAACCTGAGAGAACAAAGAAAAAGAAAAGCTGAGTAGAAAAATCTAAGAGAATAAAGAAAAGAAGAGCTGAGAATAAAAATAAGAGAAAACACAAAAAAATGAGAGCTTGGTGAAAAAATCCGAGAGAAATATAGAAATTAATGAGAATTGAGAGACTACCTGTAGCTGGAGAGCACTACCGACAAAGTATGGGGAACCCCCAGAGCAGACTGCATCAAAACCGAGAAGCGTCTCAACAAGGACCAACGGAGTAGGATCCCAACCGTCATGGATCTAATTAGCCACATCCACCAAAGAAGAGATGACTCTCCCATCAGAAGGACCAAAGAGAAAACGAGCCAAAAGATAGATGCAAAGAGCATGCCGGCGCTGAAGTTGAAAAGAGAAATCTCCAAGAGACCCTCGAAACCCGAAGTGGTCCACGATTCGAGCCACATTGAGAAATCTGTCGTGGGTAATAATAAAAGCCTCATGCTTGGAGTAAGCACAGAGTTGCATCAGCCTGTCCTTGGGACTCGAGAAACGGCATGGGAACTATGACCTCTTCTCGGCCCGAGATCTCTAAAATGGCCAAAGAGTCCTCTACAATCGGACACAACTCCTCAGCACCAAGATAGAATACATGAATCTCGGGATCTCGTTGTTGGGCAGCTCCTCTCAGAAGATGCCAAGCAACCCTTAGAGATCGCAGAGAGAACAGGACATCTAGACTAAAGTTGAGAAAGTTATGACGCTCAACTGGGGAAAAGTCACTCATCCAAGACGACAGAGAGTTGCTATAAGAGTGGGCCATGATGGATACAAGGAGAATACAAGATATCCAGAACAGTGGGGTCTGGAATAGATGCCCCCTTTTCTAGATCCAGAAATGGAAGGAACCTAAAAAATCTTCTCCATGTTTTGGGCCAAAAACCCTTTGTTGCAGTCGTCACCTTTTTCCTACAGCCGTCGCTTTGTAACCCAACAGCCGTCATATTTTCATCCCAAGCCTCACAGCCGTGATATCTAAAATTCAGGCCGTGAACTTTTCTCCACAAATGTTCAAGCTTCCATATCCAAACCAAACGGCCACAATATTCTTTCTCATGCCGCGATCTTTTTTATGCAAAAATTTAACAGCCCGTTCCCATTTTACCAATATGCCCCAAACTGAAGTTGTGCATCTGCTAGCAACTCGCAACAAGAAAAGAAGTTCATATGACAAGATCACAACTCATGAGTCATACATCATGCATAATCAAAGTCTAAGCATTCAAGAGTAATTTTCACGTCATAAAAGAGTCTAAGCATCCATGATAATCAAAAGTGTAAACCAAAAGGCACGAAGGCGCAACCCATCAAAAGCAAAGTAATGTGCGAATGTGTACAACATGGTATGCAGGCCAAGGGAAAAATCAAAGGCACGCATGCCCCATCAGTATGTCTGTACAGAATGTCAAAGAGCAATATGTCTATATCAACGTGTGTCAAGCCAGTATATCAGTATAAATCAGCGTGTATATGTGCAGTATGTGTCGAGGCAGTATACCAAAACAGTGAATCAGAGTAGTACGACAGTGTGATCATAACAGAGTATTAGAATGTATCAATGCACACACAGGCCTAGGAAAGAATAGGCGTGTAGGCCCTCAAGAACAAAAAGAAGAGAAATAAAATCCTCAGCAGAATGGTAGGTCAAAAGGTCATTACCGCTCGATCCTCTTCCTCCGGACCATGTAGCCACCCTCGGACGACTCTTCGGATGTCGATCCAGTCTCCTCCTCTCCTAAGCTATCAATTGTCTGTGTAACACTGGGAGTCTGAGCCTGGGATGAAGAAGTAGTAGCAGCAGGAGAAGCAAAAATCCGAGTAGATGGCACAGCTGGGGTAGCAGGTGCCGTGCAACCACCACAAATCCTCGGCCCTCCGCCACGCCCACGCTGAAAGAAGAAAAAGAGCTACATCATCTAAGGCAGATAAATATGAATAAAAAGAAAAGAGTGCAATAATGTAAATAAGAGGTAGAGTACCGTAATGGGGCCACCCCGAAGAGAAAGAGCCTCCAAACCATGAGCCCCGAAGGCAGTGTCCCAGCGACAAACCAATACTCTCAACCCGATGATCAGGCGAAGGGACTAGTCGCACCACTCCTTAGGCATCTGTCAAGAGAAGAATCAACTCAATTATCAGAATCAATCAGGTATGGGAATCAGTACAGGTATAAGAATCAGTGCAGCCAAGTCAGTGCAGTTAGATGTAAGCAACAGTATTAAGAACAGAAGGAGGGATGTCATACCTACTTAGCGTCGGGAGGTAGGAGAATCTCTGGGGCTGTTGGGTCGGGGATCCAAATCTGATGGAGAATCTCATCCACAAAGGTATCTACTGTCCAAGGGAGCTCAGGATGAACAACGCTCGGAACAGCCAGAGGAGGACCCCGCATGGCAGCACGAGCACCAATGGCAGGCAAGACCCTCTATCGGGTAAAGACCGTGTAGTCACGATCCTCGCCCTCGATCAGCATGGTAGCATCGAGGCCCACCATAGCTCGGATGATCTCGGCTGTGCAAAGGGTGTCGGTCTGATACATCTCCACCAGAGACGTCATCGGGATACAAAAGTGCTCATACCCCAAGGACTACCGAACGATGCACTCGCCAAGGTACCACCCTCTGTAGAATGACCCCTCAAGCAAGACACGAGTTCAGGTAACCTCACGGCTCTGCATCAAGTTAGCACCAACTCGTTCCTCCATGCCAATCCATATGTCCCAGTGGACTTAAAAGTCAAAAGAAGGATGTCAATAAGCAGTGTATCAATAATTATTTCAGGATTAAGAACATAAGCACTATTCATAATAACCTTGGGGTGTAAATTAATTTATATAATCGGTATAAAATTAATTACTCCAATGTATCCTGTTCAATACACACAAGGTGTACTAGCATAAAGAGTCGGAACAATAAACGACGCTATTATCTATTTTTCGTAATCAAGACAGACCTACTAAAACTCTGTGTTACATTCGTACGGATGGTATGCCCATTTTCATCTAAACTGTGAAACATAAAACTTATATACTGCAAGAACCTAAAATCTGATCTTCTATGTGTAAATCGTACTCTACACACCAGATTAAATACTGTACAGAATATTGGGCATCCATGCATAATATTAAAGAAATGATTATATACATACATTGCTCATAAAGATTCTCATAAAATAAAAAATTAATTTTATTAAAATAAAATTAAATACTAAAAATATGGTTTTAATATACCAACTCTAATAATCTCCCACTTATACTCAAAACCATGCTGTCATACATCTGACTCCCATGCCCTCTACATGACTATCAAAAGTCTTAACCGGTAAACTATTTGTAAAAGAATTTGCAAGATTGTCTCCTAATATAATCTTGTTCACAGCAACATCACATCTGTGTCTAATTTCTCGTATCATGTGATACTTACACTCAATGTGTATTTCTTTCTTATGGACTCTTAGCTCCTTCGAGTTTGCAACTGCTCCACTATTATCGCAATAAAGTGTAATAGCAGACTGAACAAAATGGACCACCTCTAGATCCAACAAGAAATTCCTGAGCCATACGACCTACTTGGCTGCTTCAGAAGCTGCCATATACTCGGCCTCCATTGTGGAATCAGCAATGCAGGACTGCTTGATACTCCTCCAACTTATCACTCCATCTCCTAAGGTAAACACATCCTGATGTAGACTTACGAAAATTCTTGTCATACTAAAAATTTGAGTCTGTGTACCCTAAAGGTATTAAATTGTCTACCTGGTAAACCAACATATAATTGTTAGTCCTTTTCAGATACTTGACTATATTCTTTACCGAAATCCAATGCTCATGCCATAGGTTAGACTGATATCTACTAACCATGCCAATGGCAAAGCAGATGTCAGGTCTAGTGCTAAGCATATCATACATGAGGCTTCCAACTGTCAAAGCATAAGGAACCACATTCATCTTTCCTATCTTATCAGGTGTCTAAGGACACTGATCGTTGGATAGAGTGATTTCATGCCTAAGAATGAGAAATCCTTTCTTGGAATCCTACATGCTAAAACGAGCAAGAATATCATCGATATACTTTGCTTGTGATAAGCCCAACATCCTTTGTTTTCGATCCCACACAAGTTTGATCCCAAGAATGTGATTGGTTTCTCCCAAGTTCTTTGTATTGAACTGCCCAGATAACTATACTTTAATCGTTGATAATGCCCCCACATCGTTTTCAATGAGCAAGATATCGTCTACATAAAGTACCAAGAAGATTACCATGCTTCCGTCACACATCTTGTACACACAGGATTTTATCTGAACTCTGATCAAAATTATAAGACTTAATGGCTTGATCAAATCGAGTGTTCCAAGACCTTGGTGTCTGCTTAAGTTCATAAATAGATCTCTTAAGTTTACACAACATGTGTTCTTGGCCCTTTGCAATGGATCTGTCTAGTTGCATCATATAAGCACACTCGTCAAGAATTTCGTTAAGAAAAGCTGTTTTGACATCCATTTGTCAGATTTCGTGATCGAAATGAGCAGCAATGGATAAGAGAATCTTGATAGACTTAAGCATGGTTACCGGCAAAAAGGTTTCCTCATAATCGATCCCTTCTTTCTTAGTGAACCCTTTAGCAACAAGCCTAACTTTGAAAGTTTCAACCTTCCCGTCTGTTCCTCTATTTCTCCTGTAGATCCACTTATACCTAATGGGTTTTATCCCTTCTGGTAGTTCTATAAATTCTCAGACTTAATTGGAATACATAGATTCTATCTCTAAATTCATAACCCTTTGCCAAAAATCTGCATCTTTGTCGTGAAGTACTTCATTATAGTTACAAGGTTCGGTATCTAATTCTGTCAAGATCTTATCAAAAGACTCTCCCAAGAACATATACCTATCAGGTTGATGAACAACCATCCCACTATGACTAGGCGCTACCTATGTTTGTGTACTAGCAGTAATACGCTGTGCAGAATCTGAACTATGTGCATCATCACTCTATTCTTGATTTGCACCTATCTAGATAATTCTCCCACTACGACAAGGTAATGGAATATCAATGACTTGTGGTTCCTCTTCCATTCTACTGGTATTTTCTCTCAGTTCTTCCAGAATAATTTTGCTATTGGGTCTATGATCCATAATATAATCCTCTTTCAAGAATTGGGTATTGGTGCTAATAATGACCTTCCAATTCTTAGGAATAAAAAATAGACCACCCTTCGTTCTCTTAAGATAACCCACAAAGAAATAGACTTATGTCCTCGGTTCCTGCTTATTCGCATTCCCTTTCAGTACATGTGCTGAACACTCCAAAATTCGAATGTGTTTTAGATTAGGTTTACGCCTGGTTCATAATTCTGTGGGAGTAGAAGGTACTAACTTAGAAAGTACCAAGTTCAGAATGTAAGCCGTTGTCTCTATAGCGAGTCCCTAAAATGAGTCGTGTAAACCTGAATAACTCATCATGGACCTTACCATCTCCATAAGAGTCCTATTATTTCTTTCTGCTACATCATTCTGCTGCGGAGTGCTAGGTACAGTCAGCTGGGATATAATCCTTTCTATGATAGGTAGTCCCTAAACTCTCTAAAGAGGTATTTTTCACCACGGTTGGATCGTAGTGATTTGATACTTTTACCCAAACGCTTTTCCGTCTCTGCCTTGAATTTTTTGAATTTCTCAAAGCATTCAGACTTACGGTGCATCAGGTAAATGTATCCATACCTTGAGTAGTTATTAATGAAACTGACGAAGTACTCAAAGCCACCTCTATCCCGAATTGTTATAGGACCACAGACATCAAACTGAACCAGCTTAAACGGTTCCTTAGCTCTATAGCCTTTGGCCGAAAAGGGCCTTTTGGTCATCTTACCCGTTAAGAAAGATTCACATACTGAAAGTGCCTCCACTTTTAATGAACTCAAAGGTCCATCTACTACTAGTTTGTTATTCCTTTTTAGAATAATATGACCCAAACTTAAGTGCCAAAGAAACGTTTGGTTCATTAAAAATGAAGATTTTATCTTATATGGTTAATTAGATGTGTTATTCAATTTAATTAGTTACAGTATAGAAGAGATAGGAGATACGACATACAGATCATCCACTAATGTACCAGAACAAATAAAATATTTATTTTTCTTCACAACGACAGAGTCACCAAAATGAACAAAATATTTATTTTTTTATTAAGATCAAGACTAAAATTAAATTTCTTCTAATCGAATGTACATAAAGACAATCTTTCGGAAAAAGTATCCTATCTCTACCAAAACTGAAAGTGGCATCTCCTACTGCAACTGCTGTCACCCTTGTATTATTGCCCATATGTAGGTATATTTTTTCATCACTAAGTTGTTGAGTTTTCTGAAACTCCTACAATGAATTGCAGATATGATTAGTGGCTCCCATATCTACACACTAAGTACCGGTAGATAATACTGCCAAACATGCTTTCACAATCAACTAACAGAAATTACCCTATTTGTTCTATCTTCTGAGAAATACTAGACATAGTTTTTTCTAATGTTCTGTCTGGTTGCAGTAAAAACATTTGTCTTTTGGATTTTTCACACTAGTTTATGGCTCACTAATTACCCTGAAAATTGTGTCTTCCTATTTCTGAACATTTTTTCTTCTTCATACCTTTCGGCCTATAGAAAGAACATTTTTTAGAAACAAGCACATTTTCTGGCATTGACGAAAAACCCTAGGTAGTTAAAGCTATATCCAAGTTACTTTTTCAGTCAACAAAATTCGGTCATGTAAGTTTTTTTTCTTTGAGTATTAAAACAAATGGGTTAAAAGTCATTTTAATCCTGAAAATTACATAATTAAAAATACTTTTAATTATGATGAGAAAAATTTTGAATTTATTTTAATTTGATTTCCTCTACCATTTTAAAAGAAATTCACCAGCAACCTAGAATCCTGTGAATAGCATGCCTCGATAGGAGGACGTCTACTTCCATCGTATGACCAGACACAGGTCAATTCCTATTAATTTTATTATCTAGGTAACTATTCCTACCAAATAAAATTAAATAGCTGACATAACTTCGATCCATTATATAATAGCAATAACTCGGATAGAGAGGATACTATTATATACAGCTAAGTATTAACCATCACCTAATCCCAAATCAATCGCTTCGCAATAAATCCTTTAGGTGTATAAGTGATCCACACTAATAATTATTCATAATTACCCCCAAAAGAGGTTTGTACTGGCGTTGTCGCAATTAATCTGTTCGATTGGGAGAAAGACCTTACTGACAGCATGTAGAGTTTAATTGCATCGCTTACAAACTGGTGATAGAGACCACGAGATTTATTTGTGAATAAATACTCTCTCTCACTTAAAATTTTAAAATATTTTTTAGAGTTATAAAAATCTATTTAATTAAAATAAATTTATTAATTTCAAAAATTACACAATCTGAAAGAATCAAATATCTTTCCGTATATATGATTTCAAAGATTTCGATTTGCCAAAATCGGGATATATGCATATATCCCGATTTTATTATCAAAGTGAAACGCTGAAGCGTTTCAGTCTCTTGTAGAGGATAAGCAGTAATAATCCTCTTTCTTGTCAGTTTATTGTATCTTGATTGCATCAGATTTTTCTGATATTGTGTGACATGCAGGTACATCATATATCAATCTTCAAACATATCAAAAATCGATCAAAACAACCCCGAAAAAATAGCACCACCGTCGACCACCACAAACCTCCGCTAGCGCCACCAAGCTACCACCTTCAGGCGGCTTTTATCATGACGTATGTGCTCCATTTTTGACGTTTTTTATACCAAAAAATAGCTTCAAAAAGTAGTATTTTTTTGTCAAAAAATTTACTTGAAAACTTCCTGAAAAATAGCCCAAAAAACTGCCTAATAGTCACCGCTGCCGGTAGTCGCATTGCCGCACCAAACAACCCATGTTTGGGCTTTTTTCGATTGTCTTTTTGCGCTTGTTTTTCTATAAAAATAGCTCAAATATCCAGTCACATGATACTTCGAAGAACGCCTTGCAAATAGTCTGAAAAAGCCCTGAAAAATATCCCCAAATGCTGCTATTGCCACCGTCGGCAAACCACTGCCGTTGCCCGATTTTTTTCCACCTCTTTTGATGCTATTCATTTTTCACTTTTAGACTATTTTTTCAGTGGTATTTTACTGCTATTTTATGTCAAGAAATGACCCCGACCCGCCACCGGTGGTGCTGTCAGTAAGGCTATTTTTATATAAATTTTTTTTTGTTTTCGGGACATGTTAATACTGTTTTTAAGCCTAAAAAGTGCAAAAAAAAGTTGCTGAAAAATAAGTCAAAATACCGTGGAGAAATCACCGCGATCCGTGGCCCATAACTCCCGAAACCACCGCTGATGTCACCGCCTATTTTTCGTACTCTTGAATATATTCAACCTATTCTTAAATAATCAACATAAATATTTAAAAATAAAAAACTAGCTATTACATCGATCTTATGTTCCGAAAACTCACATTCGATCTATCACGATCAACCCCCATGATTAAAAAAATTAAATAATCATCATCCACGCATTCAATCAAACATGAAATAAATGACGATAATAAAATTGAGATTAGAATGCCTACAAAACCAAGTTAGCACAGTTCTAAAACTACCAAGCCCCGATAATCGTAAACAAAAAATAAAATGGCTCTGATACCAATTGTTGGAGGTAAAACTACCAAGATCATTATTTTTATAAATATTTTTTCGTAAAAAAATTAACTGGACGGGCAAATACCGAAACCGGCTCAAGATAAAACTTTTGACGTCGAACGATCAAAATTAAAACCAGTGCAACTAAAGTTCATTGAGAAAAATATCTTTTTACCGATCAAATCTTCAACTATGTTTTTGTTTTCGAGTTGAAGTTCCCATCAGACCTTCTACTGTATTCCCTTATGTGATTCTCGAACGTAGTGTGGGTTACAGACTGTTGAAAACTCGTACCAGCAGAACCTAAACATCTTTAGTCTTGAAAATAAGTTATGAAACTAGTTCAACCTACCAGCTTATTTATAGGGTTACAGTAGAGACATGCGGAGTAATTATGAGTAAGACTTCTAGTAGAACACAGACACCCATCAGTAGTTTTCGCAATTAATCAAACCTCATAACGGTATCTGCAATTATGAAAAACTAGCTGCAGTTTCTGTTATTTTTATAAAACACTAAATTACAGTTCACACCACTAAAGAGCTATAATTGCATCTGACCCATAATCTCAAGACCATCTTGCATTGAGATCATGTTATTAAATACTTATCATTTCTCCCCACGTTAAGATTTTTAATACCCGCCAATTAAATTTAATTACTGACAATTTAATTTAATCAGCATCTTATAATTTCTTAACCCCTTGCGCTTAATTTATTTGACCGCCGAATAATTAAATCCGCCTGCAGAGTTTGACCCTATTAAAACTTATAAGCTTCTTTAAAGAAATATCATCAATTTCGATCTTTCAGAACGTGGATTAATTCAATAATTAATATTCACCATGTAAATAATACTGCTATCCAACTCACTGAGAATTTAGACCCATATAAGATCGCACCTCTAAGGAATCAAAACAACAAATATTAAATATATGCAAATCAATAATTATTTCAGAATTAAGAACATAAGCACTATTCATAATAACATTGAGTGTGAATTAATTTATATAGTCAGTGTAAAATTAATTATCCCAATGTATCCCGTTCAATACACACAAAATGTACTAGAACAGAAAGTTGGAACAATAAATGACGCTATTATCTGTTTCCCGTAATAAAGATAGGCCTACTAAAACTCTATGCTACAGTCGTATCGATCGTATGTCTATTTCCATCTAAACTATGAATATGAATCTTATATTTTGCAAGAACCTAAATTCTGATCTTCTATGTGTAAATCGTACTCTGCACACTAGATTAAATACTGTACAGAATATTGGGTATACATGCATAATATTAAAATATGATATACATACATTACTCACAAAAATTCTCATAAAATAAAAAATTAATTTTATTAAAATTAAATTAAATACTAAAAATATAATTTTCAATATACCAACCCTAACATAGGTTTTATGCCCCCGATGGCATTTGGCCTATCGGAGTGGCCGGGAGATCACGAGGGGGTCGTCATAGGAGTTCACTGGCTGATGCATGCCTAGGAACTCATAAGCCAAGAGCTGCAAAAAATTAAAAGAAACGTCAGTATAGTTGTAACAGATGATTAGATATGGAAATGGAAAATGAAAGCACAGAAAGCAGAGAAAGCAGGGATGCCTCCCAGATGCACCAGTACCCATCGGCACTCAGATCAGACGTCCTGGTTGTGATATCCTAGTATCCCATATCAGAAAGGGAGAGGGAGTTCCTGGGCTATAAAAGAAAAATCTTGGACCCTTATATTCAACGAGGCATTTTCCCTGGTGGTAGAAACCCTAACAAAACTCCGCAGTTAAGCGTGCTTAAGCGGGAGCAATGGAAAGATAGGTGACCCCCTAGGAAGAACAAAACCGTAAAGGTTTTGTCCAAAGCGGACAATATCGTTGACATGTGAAGGATCAGAGTGTTACAGATGGTATCATAACCAACTCGCCTCACCTCCAAGTGTGGGCCCCTGCCGGAGCTGGCAGGCTACTACATGAGGACGTGCAGCCCTAAGGGGGTGGATTGTGATATCCTGGTATCCTACATCAGAAAGGGAGAGCAATTTCCTGGGCTATAAAAAAATCTTAGACCATTATATTCAACGAGGCCTTTTTTCAGGTGGTAGAAATCCTAGCAGAACTCCGTAGTTAAGCGTGCTTGGGCTGAAGCAATGCAAGGATGGGTGACCCTATGGGAAGAATAAGACCGTGAGGGCTTTGCCCAAAGCGGACAATATCGTTGCCATGTAAATGGTCGGGGTGTTATACGGGTAGCTGCACTCATGTACCCGTACAAGGTGGCTAGTGCAGCTCCTCCCTAGTCATAGGAGCCGATTTGGTCCACCACCACCATGGCAGCAAGATAGTGGAAGTGCACCCTATTCTCTAAGTTCGGGAATAATGATATCCCGAACATATAGAGAAAGAATGCACATGCCACCCACTCGAAGTTATGGACCTCGAAGCAGACAAAATGGCAGAAGGTCGTCTTTAACCACGTGTATCGTATGCACCCCTTGTCGATGAAAGGGGGCACGTAGCCGAGAAGATGCAAAAGAGCCTCGAGGCTCCGGCAGATATCTGGATCAAATGGGATCGGGTCACCACCCACCCGAATCCCAATATTAAGAGAGAAATCAAGAGGAGCAAGGGTCACCTCGAACGTGGGAAGATGGAAGGTGTTGGTGGTGTCCCACCACCTCTTTGTCAAAGCTGTAAGGGTGACCCAGTCGTTGCTGGTCCCCTCCAGCGTGGTGACGAAGCTGCCGATGTCGGCCCGATTAACAATATCTCAGCTATGGAGAAGGAGCACCATGTACCACTCCAGGGCATCAGAGGATCCGCCAAAACCTTGAATGCGAAGTCGCCCCTGAAACAAAACAAGATAAACAAATCATTAATTGAAAAACAATAATGGAATCAATAAAATGACGAAAATGAAACAAACAGAAACAATAACCGGACCAAAACCAAAGTACGTGGCTGAAAATGATAATCAAAACAACATCAAAACGAGACTCAAAATCAACCTACGCTTTAAGGGTCAAAATCTCACTCATTAGTTCAAAAATATACCCCCGTTTCAAAACCAAACGCGACTCAATCCAAAAAAAAAATAAATCCTCTAGGACCCAATTCCAAACTTAACGAGAACCTGAGTTCACTCAAATTTTCAATTTAATTTGAAAAGACATAGTTTCGCAAAGTTTGAATTCAACCCCGATCAAAATTCAAGTTCAAAATTCAATTTCCTTTCAACATAGCCCCTAATCTATCTTGAATCCATCCCAAATTCAACCTTAAAAAGCTTAAAATGGCGGACTCAACTAAAATTTCGTTAAAATTTCGTCTCAACAAAAATCAAATTCAGGTTTGACCCAACCTAGCCTCAACCCCATCTGACCCTGTTTTCAAGAGTAAACATATTCAAAACATTAATTCAACCGCAAATTAACGTCCTAGCCTGTTAATTCCATTTTCCAATCCAAACTAGCCCCTAACTCCGTCCCAGATTCACGTTTTAACATAATTTCAAGATGTTCCCAAATTTTTAAAATTTTATTCAGCCCGACGTCTACCAAGATTCATCCCCAAATTCAAAATAAAAAAAATTCATCCTAAAATATATTCTCACATATCTAAGTTTATTTTAAACAAAATTTCAAGTTTTATCGTAGATCCATCCAAAAATCTATCAAAATTCAAAAACTCCCATTTAAAAACTCCGAGATTCAATCAAAAACCAACCCAAATTTGAAACTCAACATGGTTTCCTTTCAAAATGGATTCATATCCAAAACTCTTCTTATTCAAATCTGAGAGTTCTTTTCAAATCAAATTTCGCTCAATTCATGTTTAATCCAAACATGATTCAAACAAACCTCGCTTCCAAGACGTGATCTCACTTCCAGTCCAAACCCGAAGTCCGAATTCACCCTCAATTCAATTTCAAAATCCTTTTTTTTTACGAATCTAAGTTTTATTTTAACCAAAATTCCAAGTTTGTTCAATCCAAAGTCCGTTTTCATCCATATTCAAAAGTTCATTTCATTTTAACCAAAATTACAAGGTTCGTTCAATTTAAAGTTTATTTTCATCCAAGTTCAAAAGTCCCATCCAAGAGCAAAGGTCCATCCAAGAGCAAAGGTCCATCCAATCTAAGTCAAGGTCTAACCTAGTTAAGTCCAATTTTTCAAACTAAGTCTCAACTTCAATTCAATTCAAATCCCAAACTCCAACGTCCAATGCAAGTCAATATTCATAAGTCAAATCAAATTCAAGTTCGAACATTCAAAAGTAAGCAAGTATCAACATTCAAATAGACTTTCAATCAACAAAGCAAGTAAAGAACTCAAGTTTTCAACTTACCTCAAGGTTCCGGGCAGAGAGATGATCGTCGCGGCACCGTAGGAGGACCTCACGCTTTGCTATGATGTCCGGAAGGATGAACCTCTTCATATTCGATTTTTACAACTGGTGAAGAAGAGAGATGTAGGTCCTAGCGTCGAAATGCTCCCGCATGCCCGATGTACCTCCTCCGTCGAGTAGGAGATCCTCGTCCTCGTTGCTACCATCACCCGCGGCCTCGCAAGCCTCACCTCCACCTCCAACACCGCTGGCACCACCATTGTCGCCAACAACCGATGCCACACCGCCCCCGCCCCCGCCCTCGGCACCACCACCACCAGTCGCGCTACCTCCACCTCCATCGGCGCCGTTGTCACCCACAACCTAAAACCTCCAACCATAGCGGAAAACACCAAGGAGAGGAGGGAGATAATAAACATCTTCGGAGCACGAGAGAGAGAGAGAGAGTGTGTGTGTGTGTGTGAGAGCTTAAGAGAGAGAGAGAGAGAGAGAGAGAGAGAGAGAGTGAGAGCTTGAGAGAGAGATAGAGAGTAAGAGAGAAATGAGAGGAAGATAGAATATGAAAGTTTCGTGCGAATGATTTTTTCGAACAGTCTCAGAACTTATGTTCTATTATCGACCTCAAGGTTGTTAGATCTGGAGGATTTAAAATTGGCAGCTGTCACAACTTGACTCAGGCCGCAACATTATTTTGTAACGGTCGTGCTTTTTATCCAAACATTTTTCAAGGCCATGAACTTTACGTTCAGGCCGCTATCTCCTTGGGGAAAATAGTACAAGTCGCGACATACAAAAGTGACGGCCTCTATTTTGTTTTGAGCTTTCCTCTTTGTTTGGACCTTAGAACTACCCCATGTGAGTTTTGAACAATTTGAAGGCTTTCTTAGCCCTTCTTTATAATGTAGATACCCATTTAAAACCTTCGGTCTTTAACACAACCTAAATTGTCCTTAGACCCATCAGTCCTTCTCATGACCTTAAACTGACTTGTCGATCCTCGTACGACCTTAAAATGCCCCTCTAACCCATTGGTCCTCCTCATGATCTTAAATGAACTCATCGATCCTTGACACGACCTAAAACTATTCTTAGCATTTTTGGTCCTTCTCATGACCTTAAACTGACTTACTGGTCCTCGTCATGACCTAAAATTGATAAGTTTGGCGCCTTAGAGTTCGATCCTCCTCATGATTCTAAATTGACTTGCCAGTCCCTGCACGACCTTAAAATATCCCTCTGACCCATCGGTCTTTCTCATGACCTTAAAATATTCCTCTGACCCATCGGTCTTCTTTATGACCTTAAACTAATATATCGATTCTCCTCATGACCTTAAACTAACTATTGGTCCTCACATGACCTAAAAGTTACCCATTTACCTTTTTGATCCTCAACACAACCTAAAATTATCCTTAACCTCTTCGGTCCTCCTCACAACCTTAAATTCACTTATCGGTCCTTACGTGACCTTAAACTTACCCCCTAAGAATTTGGTCCTCCTCATGACCCTAAACTGACTTGTCGATCTCCCATGACGTTAAATTGCCCTTAGCCCCATTAGTCCTTTCACGACCTAAAATTGATTGACATTTTCTCGGTCTGTGTTGTGACCTTAAATTTTCTTGCATTATACCTGTTTGCATTGCAGTATACCTGTCGTGCATCATGATTAGCCTATTTGCATCATATGTATTCCCTACGAACTACATTGGTCTGATACCTTACAATAGGGATAGTACGTAGGAAGCTCGATGGAAATTCGAGTTCGATCACGCTTTTCTGCATGTTTTGTTTGTGCCTAAGATTGGCAGCTTGTTCAATTGGTTTGTCTATGAAGTTTTGACAATTACTTGCACCATGAGTTGCTACAAGCTTTGTCAAATATGAACAACTATAGACACCATAATCTGACTAAGTCAAATTTTAGGCACCCATCTCGAATGTGCCTCAATGAAGAAAGTATGGCAATTATGCACAAGGATATCCCAAGCAAGCAAAATCACGAATATAGCTCACAATCCAAAAACCTTAAACAACCTTCACGCTGTAACATTCTCTATCCACACAGCTACCACCTTTTTAAAAACCCTAGAATATGCCGTGCCCTTACTATTACAGCCGTAACCTTGTTTGAAAATCGTAAATCAAGCCGTAACTTTCTTTGTCACAGCTGTTGCTTTTTTATCTAGGCCGTGACTTTTGAAAATCATGGCTATCCTTTTTACCACCATAAAGGTAATTACCTGCACTGTACAAAAGCAAAAAGGTAGCAGCCATCACTATTATCCCTTTTTGGATAGGTGGCAGCATCCTAGAAGGGGTCTGTATTGCTCGGCTTACCTATAAATAGACGGTAATTCCAAGCAGAAAAAAGGGAGAAAGACCTGGATACCAAATACTCCCCTACCCGATATTTTTCTATCCATTCTATACTCCCCGAGCATCATTCTTATTCTTGTTTGCCCCGGAGGAATTCTTGGAGCACATACATTAGTTTGGAGGTACCATATTCTCACTACTGAGGGACTATTCGAGGTGGATATTCACACGAGGTAACCTTTGGATACCACAACTCTTCTTAAACCCTCATCTTCTTCCTCGAGGGTGTCGTGGATAAGGTTTCCATTTTTTATTGCTTATTTACCATTCATTTCAATGTAAGCATTTGTTTCATCAAGTTTTTCATTATTAGCAGTATATTTATAATCCTTTGTTTTGTATATTTACAGTTGTTTACGTCTTATTTCGATGCTCACAAGCACACTAAACACATCAGAAACTTACTGAGGTTCTGGAACATAACAGTTGTAACTTTCTTTTGTCACGGCCGTATGTTCTGTAAAACCCACAATGACGGCTGTGTCATTTTTATAGGAGCTGTTACATTTTTGCCTCTTTATATGGACGTCCGTAACATCTTTATGTTACGACCGTGATATTGTTTTAAGGCAGAAATGCAAAAACCCTCTTCAAAACCCTATGTTATCTATTTATTTCAAGTTTATGCATACATTTATTGCTCCGTTTAGTACTTTCTTCTTTCTATATCTCTGTTTAGTTTTCTGTCGGGCAATGAATGGTAGATTTGGTCTAGAACAAATGGGTCATGGGTTTCATTCTATATACCTTCATATTTGCATGATTTTGAGGTTATGTTAATGTTACGACGCCTTCCTTCCCTTTATGTTTTATCATGGCTGTCATGCCCTTTGTTATGGCCATGCAGTTTTTGAGAGTCAGTAACATGTAAAAATGTGTTTTAAGTTCTCTGCTATTCATTTTTGATATCCTGAATATTATGTTTAGAGTTATTGCTTGCATAGAGGATAAAATGATGGTATATCTAGCCTAAAACTAATAGGTTAGGATCTCCATCCTACATATTCTATTCATTTGAGCATGTTTTAAGCCACGTACAATGCATATACCTTCTATATACCTCTTAAAAATATGGCCACGACATTTATTTGTTACGGTCGTGAGATATTTTATTCTGTTCTTTGCGGTAACCTTATTTTTGTCACGACCGTAACATTTGTTGTTACGATTGTGAGTTTTCTACATATTCAGTAGCTTAAATATGATGCTTTTGTCTCTTCTGCCTGTTCTGCATGATAGGGACAAAAACATTATTGCATAACCCTTAGAATTTCACTTGTTTGTTTTATCAATTACTTGCATGTTTTTTCATTTGCTTTGCTCAAACAATACGTGTGCATATCTAGAAATAATAATCAAATTGCATGATCTTAGAATCGTAGTCAGTTTTTTGTTTTATTACTTGCTTTTGTTTGAACTCTTTTTAATCTCTTATTCTGTATATGTTACCTTTAAAAAATTTATAATAAAAATTGACATTGATAAAGTAAAGGCCAACCTTAGGGTTTGGCGAAAAAGGTGCTTAACACTTTTCTTTTTCGTACCATAGCTCTCGAATTCTCTTTTTCTTTGATTACGTTTTTAAAAGACCCGCAAGTCATCTTTTGTTTTTCTCAAAAATAAGTGGCGATTCTATTTTTTAAAAAAGATGCTCAGATATCTTTGACTTTTGTTTTAAAAAGGAAAAAAAATATTTTTTAAAAACAATAGATATCTAGTGCATCCCCCACGCGCTGCTCCCTCAAAGCATCCACAATCTTTTATTAAAAGCACGTGTAAAGAGTACATATAAATTTATCTGTCTTATTTAAAATACGTATAAGAAATATAAATAAATTTATCTATTATACATAAATATGCAAATAGATAAATTTATTACATATTAAACAGATGAATATCAAACAGATAAATTTATCTGTTACTGGATATTGTATCTTACTCGTTAAAATTTTGTTTAAGAATCTTGCGCAATAAATTTTTTTTAAAAACATTTTACTAAAATACCATTAAAAAAATAATGCATTGTACCTTGCTTGTTAAAATTTTGTTTGAGAACCTTGCCCGGTAGATTTTTTTTTTTAACATTTTACTGAAATTCCCTTTTAATTATAGGTTAATGTAACTACCTTAAAAAAGAAATGAAGATAGATCTGGCTCTTCAGGTGTTTATGTATTTCCCGCAGTTAACAGTGATGACGAATCCCATCTGCACGATAATGGCGAATCCGACCACTGATTTAAGGAAAGGGTTCATTACGCACGTCATCTTCGACATGGACGGCCTCTTACTCGGTATTCTCTCTCTGTCTCAGAACTCTCATTGAATTGTCATTGATCTGTCACTTGAGACATATATATAAGCGCACACATATAAATGTAGCTGATGTATGCATACTTATACGTGCATAATTTTGATAAATAACAAAAGAGAAAAGAGGGAAAAGTGAACGATTTGGAGACAAAATACGGTGGGAAGTGAATGATTTGAAAAGAAAAACGTGAGAAGTGGAATGATTTGTTGTGGGAATGTTTTATAATTTTAACGATACAGTTAGTAAATGCAAAAAATGATTGTAGTGTAAAAACATGCTTATTTTAGAATAAATTGAAATACAAAAATTGAGTCGGCCCTAAAAGCACTATCAAACATAATATGATAGTAGTGGCGTAGCAATGGTGTTGGCGCAGCGATAATGCATAGAGAGCGAATGGGGGAAGGGAGAGAGATGATGAATGAGTTTGTATGAGAAAAAGAGGAACTTGAAATAGGGAATGGGTATTTTCAAAAAACATAAAATGGGCTTGTCTAAATGATAGAATGGGGATTTGAAATGAATATATCAAGTGAGAGAGAAAGGGACGAAGAATGGGCGTATACGGATCTTAAAAGTAGTTTATAAGGCAATACTATGTGTGTAAAAGAACCCTTAAAATTCAATTTAAAACTTGGTATAAAGAATTGAATGAATTGTGTTACTATAAAACGTTTAACAGTGCTCTCTCATGGGGTCACAATGGTAATTCTAAAACATTTAGTAGTGTTCTCACAATGTTCAAGTGAAGATCAAAGCTTGTGAAAAGAGAGGATTCAAGGGTACCTACCTATTGAACTTAATTGAAAAAAAAAAAAAAGAACTTTGAAGTTCGAAGAATCACCCAAGAACTTCTTCTCCAACTTCTCTGCTATCTCCTCCTTTAACCATGTTTCCTTCTTCTTCTTCTTCTTCTTCTTCTTCTTCTTCACTCTTCTCACACACTCAGGTTAAGAGCTTTGGGATATTAGAATTGTGGCTTTGATAGTGGGAGGAATGGCTCTATTTATAAGGAAAATAGTTTGGCCTTGCATGGTTTTAGAGTGCCAAGTGTGCATTGCACTAAGAGAGTTTGAAACAAGGATGTGGGTGACATGATGAAGGTGATTAAGGCTTGAGGATTTAATCCACAATGCCCAATACATGAAGGATCACTCGATGATTGCTGAAACATGAGTGTGGGTCTTATGATGAAGGTGATTAATGTCTGAAGATTGAATCCACAATGGCTAATGCATGAAAAATTACTCAATGATTGCTATGTGAGGGATGTGCGGGTTGTTGCTTGGGCCAAAACAACCAAAGTTGGTTTCTTTCCGGGTCTATGTAATAAAATAGCTTTGGACTCGTAAGAGGAAACATGGGCTTTACGGGTCATCAACATGGGCTTAGCTTGGATCTCTTGGGCTTTGTCAAAATGCTGGGTTATAGGTTCATGGATTATAAAGATGGGTCACATCTTCTTAGGCCCATTTTGAAAATTTGGCCAGCCCACAAACGTTTTTAAAACCTTAGCCCTAAGCCTACATTAAAGAACTACAATTAAGTCTTTATTCTTTAAACAATAATCAATTCGACCATCGCATACACACACATATCTATATATAGCACATAAACATTAATTCACCTTATTCTACTTAACTCCATTTTTTTACGAGACTCTATTCATTTCTATTATTATTATTATTATCATTATTATTATAAAAGAGAACTAGTGTGTTGCAAAAGAGGACTCAGACTAACTTACCAAACAAGAAGTCGTCCAGTTTAGAATGAAAGAGCCAACAAACGACACATATCTACGAACAACACAACCCCACATTTCTGATACAGATTAGTCACCTGTGCTAAAATCACTCAAACGCTTGAATTTTCTTTTAAAAAATCAGCTAAAAGAAACTGTATAGGGTCACAACACAAAAACAAGGTCACCTAATTACATCAACACAAACAACAATTAAAGAAAACAAAGTAAAAAACACAGATAAACATAGTTGATACAAAACCTCCACACACAAATAAATACTTCGTGCAGCCTCTGACCACTCCTATCACCGCCACCACCTACCACCCAACCCATCTCCCAAAAGATGCCCTTTTATGTTTAATCATCACATAAGCCTCATCCCATTCCGGCAAATTAGTTTAATGAAAATAAAATAAAAAATAGAACTCCTTATGTCAATGTAGCACAAAAATTCTATATACCATAAAAGATGGAAGAATAAATCTATTTATAAAATTTACTACAAAGGGCTGTGGCGTCCCTAAACTGATATACTACAATGGCACACAAAGTAACAAAGTAACAAATGCACTTTATTAGTGTATGACAATCAAGCATTTTAATTATAAAAAAAAGCATCAGTGTAAAACTCGAAAACTCAAAGCAATAATTAGTCAATCGATACTTATATTACAGGTAAAAGAGAAGAAATTTATCTGTCTTTATGGCTAGGCTTGTTGCCTAGACTTACTGGTAAAAGATATGGAATTTAGTCAATCTGCATTAGTTGTCTCTTGTTTTTAGTTATAGATAACCTTTTCCTAATCATAATGACCAATGACAGGTGGGTAAATCTAAATTTGTATTTGAAGCTAGAACCATACAAATAATGGATCTAGGCAGATTAAAGGGGTGCAAACCATGCGAGAATCGAGATGACCTCACTTCTCACTATCTTATGTGTTCCCTTCATTTTTTTTTTACTTTCAAGCTAGGCAGATTGTTGGTTGCTTTATACGGTGTCTCTCCTTTCTTCAAGGATTTTTGTTATTGTAGTAAAGTTTTACACTATCGAAGTTGATTCAGCGCAACTTCTTCATTTTTATTCTATTATTATTCTTCTTCATTTTTTTTCTCTCCTTTTGAAGGCTGTGGATGGTGGCGAGTTATGGACTCCATTAGTACATTTTTCTTTTTTGTGGTATGGTAGTTGGTTAACTTGGTTTTCATCAGTCATGAGTTGGAAGGGGAAAGACACTTGAGTTTCTTCTTTAATTTATTCTTAGATTCACTTTTTGTCCTTTATGGAGAACTTATTCTTTTTCCTTTTTTACCCCTTGCTCCTAGAGCAGAATGGCCGGCATGACATTTCATTCCTTTCTCTTGCTAAGAAGTGATTTTTGTAAGTCAAACGATCTCCCTACCATTACTGAAGTTGATAATATCATTTTGTTTTGTATGCAGATTCTGTTGTTGGCTTGAGTTTTTATTTGGTATTTTTGTACAAATTGGTATGGAGCTATCCGTAAGGATGTCGAGACAAAAATTCTTTAGTGAAGTTCAGGTTTCAAGATCTTTTATTGCTTCTTTGATTTTCGTAATTCCAAATGGGAACTGTGTAGCTTTTGCTGTCCTAGTGTCATGCAAATTCTGATACAAGATTATTTGTAAATATTTTTTATTTTCCCACTAGAATGTGAGCTGTGGTAAGTACAAAGGAATAAAGCGCTTTTCACATACTTTTCAAATTTTAATTTAATTTTATAGTTCTAATATTTGTGCTTCAAACTATAATGGATTCAAGGAATGGAAGTGGAAAACTTGATGGTAATTGCTGATAGTTCTCCAATTAATAGCATAGAGTTGTTAGATTTGTTTTTGACCAAATGACATCCTTTGTGGAGAAATACTTGTCAAGAAGAAATACATTCCCTTTGGGAAACCTGATTGCCACTGTAGTAAAGCATAGTTTCTATGGAGGGATTTGATTCTACCTGTACTCTTATTAGAAGCAACAATCTCAAGTTGTTTTGAAGTTTGATGCTCTTGAGGTTGAACTTGCATAGCCTTTTGATGGGAATACAACCCTTTTTTGCATTTATTATTATAGAGTTTCTTCCCCTCCTTTCCTTTCCTTTCTTTCTATCTTATTTTTTGTTTCTTTTAAACCCCACCCCCCCCCCCCTTTTAAAGAAAATAAATATCGTAAATCCTCCAAAATCAGGAACTAAGTTGCTCGAACCTTTGTTATCCTTTGGGTTGTTGATTACATCTGTAGGACCATCGATGCAAGTCCACGTGAAATATTGAGTTAATTATTTGCAAATTGATGTTCCAAAGAGTATGCCTGACAACATTTTCCTTTAATAGACTCATATGGAACTCATTTGATGTTTTCTTCTCACAACGTCGATCTAAGTGCTTTGGAGGAATGAAAGAATGAGAATTCAGGTTATGAGGTGTGTGGAGCTTGCACATTGGAGGAAATCGAAGCAATTAATGTTTTCCAAATATTGATTCACTAAAATTAGATTTCTACATTGAAGTAAGAATTGAGGTTCAATTTTTCCCTGCCATGGATGCCAGGTAGCTGGTTTGAGATGTTTGTAGTGGCTCATAAATGGAAGAATGGGGCATATTTAATAATCTATTTTAAGAATGTTGTCAAAATAAATAAAACATTTGTTGAAATTAAGCAGTTGTTGAAATCAAAAGCATCTGTTATCAACTTCATTGTTGATTTTTTACTTATTTATCTTGCGACTCTGCCAATATTGCTGAATGTATATGTCAGTTAAAGAAATTATGTATTGATGTGGCAGGGTTGTAGATTTGGAGAAAATTTATTCGGTGGGCCTCATTAGAATTACTGGAGCATGGGTTATTTTAGTAGTACAATCTGAATTGTGGTGTGTGTTTTGTTGGGCGTCTCTTTTCTTTCTCAGGAAGTTTCTAGAAACTACATATAAGATTCCTTATAATTAAATAGGTTTCAAGTTGTGAGTGGTACGTGGCATTTATTTATTTATTTATTTTTCTTCGAGACTTGGGGAGGGGGGATGCCCTTTGAATCCTTTGGCATGGTGGAAAGTTTCTTCTTTTTCTTCTACTTTAATCGACCTCCATGCTCCACTTATAACTTCTGCCCATTTTTCAAATCCTAGCACTAGTTTCGAGCTTATTACCAGTGCAGTTGCACGCTAGGAAATTGCTTAAATTCTTTTTGTATAAATAAAAATAATCTAGGGATTGGTATTGTAGGGACTCGGTCCTTTTTTTTTTAAAACAATTAGTTAAACCTTGTTGTGATGTGTTTGGTAGAATACGGTTAAGTGTTTAATTGTGGCAAAGAATTAAAATTTGATCATGATTATGATTGTCAATTATGATTATGTGCTTCGTTATGCATGAAAAATAATTATCGTTGGTTGATTGAACGAGTCTTGAGGCGTTGGAACAAAATTTGGATCATGTATACATTTTTCTTCCTTGGAGTGCCTTCCAGCGAAGAACCGCTCCAGCGGTCTATGACAGAGGGCTGTTTTAAGTTTAGGACTAAGGTGTTTTCCTCTCATTCTCATCATCTCTCTTTCTCTCTCTCTAAAACAAAAGTTAAGCCTTAGGGTTCATTTTGGTGGTCCCTTGGAGCTTTCTTTGCTTTTCTAGAGTGAATTTCTTGCTTCTCTCCCGTGTGAGCACCATTGGAGAGTGGAGGCATGCGTTGGAATCTTCCTCTTCGCCGCTCGATTGGAAATTTGGTTGATTGGAGTTTTGTTAGGATTGTATTCTAGTTGCTTGAGTATAAAAAAGATAGGATTTATGACTATCCTTGAATATTTTATATGATATGAGTAGTATATTTGAAAATATACATACAAGAGCATGAAAATTATGTTTTCAAAACCCTAGACTTGAGTTTGAGTAAATCAAGACAAATCTTGAAATTGTGGATGGTTTAAAATAATTTTAACTTCTTGTTGTTGTTGGATATAGTTAAAATTGAAAGATGAGAAGTTAGAGTTCGGTTTTTTGGGTTAACCTTTGTGAATTTGAGGATTTTTGGATTAATGAGCCCACTAATAAAATTGATTAATGATTTGGTAAATTTTAGGTTGTGGGAACCTATTTATGTGTATGAAATCCATAAATTTAATGATATATGGAATAATGGAATGATGTATTGGGGTTTCGAGTAAACCATGTGACTTGATGAGTCTTTTTTTTGGAAACCACAAAATGTTAGTTGGGGGTTTTATGCTAATTAAAACCAAATGTGTGAGGTGTATGGAATTGATAATGTATAATTGACGTTAACCCTATGTGTGTTGGGTGTTGGCGAGAGAAACCATGTTGGATTGGACTCGTGTGTGTGAATTGTGTTTGATAAAATAAAAAGGACCGATTTGGATCTATGGATCGTTTAAGTTGGACTTGAATAGCTCATCGGTGAAATATCAAAAAACTGTGCAGATTTGGGTAGTCTGTCCATCGGCTAATAACCGAGAAAGAGGCGTTAGTCGTGGCGGGTTATAGAACGCACTGTTACTTAGTAGGCCTCGCGTGGCCCGGTCAGTAGTAACACGGTGTGGGTCTATAAGTTCGTCCGACGTCGGTTTTTAGAATGTAAATCACGAGTTAGTTGAGATATGAAAAGATGTGGATAACGTGTGCGTGCGTATGCGTGAGTTGTGAAAATTGAGAACTGAAAATGGGTGTAATGAAATTGAGATAAAAGACCAAGCGATCGGTTTGTATGTGAAAATGGATTTACCTTGCATAAAGAAAACTGGTTATGTGAATGGAATTTTAATAGAAAATAGAAGTGGGCTTTTGATATAAGCTATGTGTTGTGTTATTCATTGCCATTCTTACATGTTATGCATATGTTCATCGTTAGTCTATTTCTTACGAGTCTCGGCTCATGTTGTATAAACCATTTCAGGTGATGGCGGGAAGAAGGCTATGGATTAAGGAGTGGTCGTGGGACCCTTTTGTAAATGTTGATAGAATCACATACCTTGTTGTATCTTTTTTTGAAAATGAACGTTGGAGAAGTGTAATTTCTTTTGAACATATCTTGGATGGTTGTCTCTAGGTTGGAACAACCTTAGTTGTAAGGCCTTAAGGCTAAGAATACATATTTTATATGCATGAGAGGACGTTTAGTATCGTTGGATTGCTATTCGATGGGTAAAAGGTTGATTTCTTTAAAGCTTAGAGATGTTCCCCTTTTCTTTGAGCTGATATTTATTAAAAATGGATTTCTTGAAAGGCTTGTCTTTATGAATGTTTTCGTGTGGAAATTAAGTTTTTGAAAACAAAGCTTGAGAAAAGAGTCCAGAGATGGACTGCTTGATGGACTGCTCAAGCGGTCTATCGAGTGGTCAATGGTGCCCCTTGGTTTCTCAGTTGCAGGGCGAAAATGCTGCAAGTAGTGAGAGACCGCTTGAGTGGTCTTAGGACTGATCGAGCGGTTTGACTGTATGGGCAATTTTGCACTCTTATTTTGGGGCCTACTCTTCAAAGGGCTGTTTACCTAGGGTTTTATACTCTTTGTGAGACCCTGACTCATTCCAATTTTTGCAACGTTTCGAGGTGTCGTTTCTTGTTTTCATATAGCATGTTTATGTGTTTTTATGTATGTTCGGACTTAGAAATGAATGTTGGGTTGGATACCAAGACCGTTGGGCATCGTAGTGCGAAGTTAAAAAAAAAAGAGATATTTTCGGTGAGCCTATAAATATATAGCCTTAGATATTTTATTAGATGTTTCTCTCTCAAACCCTTTAAAACCAACCAAAACTTCTGCCTTCTCTTTAACTTTTCGGGGGGCCCAGGCTTTGTTTTTGACGATCGAATAACGGATTCTTACTATCTACACCGAACTCTTTGTGTTCATTCGGACGAAATCTCGTTTTGACGAGGTTCGTTTTTTAAGGCATCGAGTTTTTGACTTAACGCGGTAGGATCCTAGACTTTCATGTCTTAAAGGGTTGCTAAGTGAAACTGTATGTATTTTTACTGTTTAAAAATGCATGAAAAGTTGTTTTATGTTTTACAAAGTTGGGTTTTGTTCCTAAATCGTTTTTAGTCGCTTTTGGTTGGACGAAAAGGTTTTTGAGGTGTTCCTTTCGGTGTTTCTAGGTAGGTGTGGGCTTGTGTATGTCCGAGGGTATCAAAAGAGAGTTTGGTTGCTTCGATTTTGGGGTTGAAAAGCTGTTTCTGTAGTTAGGGTTTTGTTTCCGTCGTGGTCCAGTCGACTAGATTGGGTGATCCAGTCGACTGAGTCGACAGTGTGATGATCCAATCGACTGAATTGGGGGAACCAATCGACTGACCTGTGTTTGGGGAAATTTTCTAGAATTCCAGTAGCTTTTTAGTCGACTGAATTGTGGGGTTCAGTCGACTAAACTCCTGAAGAGGAGTGCTTTTCCTTCCTTGTTTGGTTGGTCGTGTTGTGGCCTTGGGAGTTTGTTTCTGTTTTGTTGTCGTCTTCGGAGGTGACGTGGTTTTGTTAATCGTGGTGTTTGTACGTCGTTGTGTGCGTGACGTGTTTGTGCCCGTAGTTCTTTTTCTTAAAGGCAAGTTTGGAAAAGGATAGTGTTTGTGAAAACTGAGTTTTTAGAGGTTTGGAGCTATCCTTTGGGGGTTGAGTTTTGTTTTATTGATTGCCGATCTCCTGGGTTGGTGGTTGTCGAGTTGTGTGGCACGTGATGTCGTTATATGAAACGTAGTGTTTGTACGTGGTTTTGTGCGTAAAACTCTGGTTTTAAAGATGCATAATGAGGGGCGGATATTGGTTCTACGATGAAAATCCGTGAAGATGCATGTGTTGCGTGTGTTATATATATGTTAACTCTGGTTAACGATGGATGGAAAGTGGTCCGGTACATGTTGACTCTGGTTAACAATGCATTAGTTAGGGCTGCGGTCCTTCGGTGAAAGTCCGAGAAGTTGCATGTATTGCGTGTGAACCATTGTGATTATGTAGAACTGTTTTTGGGGGTCGTGAGAGTTGATACATACATGTGTTGCATGTGACGCTCGTGAGAGTAGATGATTGCATGTGAAGCATTGTAGTATATATGTATACATATCAAATTGTTTTTGAGGCTCGTGTGAGTCGAAATATCTATACCTTTTTGCATAAGTATATTTTGCTTTTATTATATGTTTGTCTAGTTTTTGCTGAGTTTTGGCTCACAGTGTAGGATTTGAAAATATTTTTTAGGTGCATACGATCACGCAGGTTGATCTGGAGGAGCCAGTTGGGGCGGAAGACCTGTAGTCTTCTTTCGTTTCCTTTTTGAACCATGTACTGTTTTACATGCTTTTGGTTTGGAATCTTCTGTTGTAAGCATGATGGCGATATATTTAAATGCATGTATGTCCTTTATTTTGAGAGTGAAATATCGGGTAGAGTGTTGTGTTTCAGCTTGGTGTGGTTGTTTATGGGTGTTTCATGTGACCCGAGTGTCGGGGCATGGCAGAATGGTATCAGAGCTCAGGGTTCGAATACCTAAGAGTTGTGGAAAGAGGGTGCATCATCTTGTGAGGTTGATTGCATGTGCTTGATTGTATGTGTTTGGATGTTTTGATAATATGAGCATGATAGCTTGTCGAGCATGGAAATTTTGTGTAAATGTGAGCATGGGGGTTGAACCTTAGGATTGGTTAGTCTTGCTTTCGGGCGTTTGGGTTAACAAACTTGGAAGCTGAGTTAGAAATGTGTTTAGCTGACGTGTTTTTTGACGAGGAATCTAAATAGGTTGTCCAAATTGACGCGCCATTCTTATTGGTTCTCCTCGGAATGCAGGGTTTGTTTAGCATGATCGTTTATGGCTATGTGTTAGCATGATTATGTGGTTAATGTTTATGTAAATGTGATGTGTTGCATCTTATGTTATGTGTTCCTTTCATATAGATGTGATGTTTGCGTGGAGAGGACGAAGCCATGGTCGAGGCCGTGGCTGTGGTTTGGGTCAAGGGGATATACCAATCCCTGATGCTAGAGATGCAAATGCTCCTTAAGGACCAATGGACACGGTAAAGTTGCTGCGTGAGATGGTATGCTCTATCCATTAGCTAGTTGAGACTACTAGGGGGAGAGAGAGAGAACCCGAGTCGAGGGCAACTGTGGCGATGCGAGAGTTCAGGCGTCTTGATCCTCCTTCATTCGTTGGGGATCCTGATCCTACGGTAGCTACAGAGTGGCTAGAACTGGTGCCCTGGATCCTCGATACACTACAGATAGTTGAGGAAGATCTGAGGGTTTCTTTTGCCGCTTTCCAGCTGAGGGGGGACGCTCACGAGTGGTAGAAATATGCCTGGAATACCGTGGAGAGCACGTGAGCAGCTTTCACAAGAATTTTTCTAGAGAAGTACTTTCTGGCTTCTTTAAGAGACTTGTTCAGGGAGGAGTTTTATGCTCTCACCCAAGGGACGATGAGTATTGTGCAGTACGAGGCCAGATTTACTAGCCTGTCCCGTTGTGCACCGGAGTTGGTGGTTACAGACGAACTGCGTTCGAGGAGGTTTGAGCGGGGTTTGAGGCATGCGATCAAGGAGCATGTTGCAAGATTGAGGCTACGTGTTTTCACAGAGCTGGTGGAGTCGGCAGCAATGATTGAGAACACTTTGAGCGAGACTTGTGGACCTAGGGAGGTTAGGGCACAGCATGTTGGGACAGAAGCTCAGTTAGGTGAGCGTTCTAGCAAGAGGTAGAGGCCCTTTGACCTTAGTTTTCATCCATCTAGATCGCGACAGCAGTTTTCTGCACCAACCATCAATAGCTCAGTTAGGTGAGCGCTCCAACGAGAGGCAGAGGCCCTTTGACCTTAGTTTTCATCCATCTGGATCGCGACAACAGTTTTCTGCACCAGCAACATTGGTGGCTTCGTCTGGGAGACCAAAGCAGGGGGAGTTTAGATATTATCAGTGTGGGCAGCCTGGGCATCGTGTGACAGATTGCCCACGGCCGAGGCAGTCCCAGGGTCCAGTACCGATTTAGTCACAGGGGAGGGGACTACTAGTTTGTTTTGGGTGTGGCCAGTCAGGACATATTCGCAGGAACTGTCCTTAGGGAGGCAGTGCGCCGAGCACGGTAGGCACACTAGTGGGTTCGTTTGTGTAGGGTCAACTAGATTACCCGACAACAGCATCCCGCAGTTCAGACTTTCCGGATTACAGATGGGGGTACCTCAGTTCAGTCACTACGACAGCTGACAGTCCCAGGTTATGGTGGACAAACCAGACTGACACAGGGTCGAGTGTATGCCCTTACAAATCCCAGTTTCTCCAAGGCACCGGTCGTGCCTGATGATGTAACTATTCCTCTAGTCAGCAGAGGTATTTTCTTAGTGTGTAGATTTTGGGGTTAGTGTTCTTATCGACACGGGAGCATCGTGTTTCTTCCTTTCATTTGTTTTGGAGTGGGAGATGGACTCTCCCTGGGTAGTATGCTGCGTGTAGAGATCTCGGTCGGTGAGAATGTGAGGTCGGGACGAGTTTGGAGATCCTGTGTCTCCGAGGTGGTGGTTAGTCGCTGTTTGGAGTTTGATCATGTTTGACGTTATCTTAGTAATGGTTTTGCTGACCCTTGGACGCCTGCGTCGACTGTGATCGGCGGGGTTGTTTTCTTTTGACCCTGTATTGAATTTCAGGGACAAAATTCTTGTAAGGGGGTAGAGTTGTGAGACCCTGACCCGTTCCATTTTTTGCGACGTTTTGAGGTGTCGTTTCTTGTTTACATATAACATGTTTATATGTATTTTTATGCATGTTCGGGTTTAGAAATACATGTTGAGTTGGATACCGAGACCGTTAGACGTTATGGTGCAAAATTCAAAAAAAAGAGATATTTTCGGTGAGCCTATAAATATCGAGCCTTAGATATTTTATTAGATATTTCTCTCTCAAATCCTTTGAAACCAACCGAAACCTCTGCCTTCTCTTTAACTTTTCGGCGGACCCAGGCTTCGTTTTTTATGACCAAATAGCGAATCCTTGCTATCTACACCGAGGGCTTCTCGTTCATTCGGACAGAATCTCGTTTTGACGAGATTCGTTTTTCGAGATGTTGAGTTTTTGACTCAACGCGGTAGGATTCTAGTCTCTCATGTCTTAAAGGGGTGCTACGTGAAACTGTATGTGTTTTTACCGTTTAAAAATGTATGAAAAGTTGTTTTATGTTTCAAAAAGTTAGGTTTTGTTCCTAAATCATTTTTGGTCGCTTATGGTTGGACGAAAAGGTTTTTGAGGTGTTTCTTTCGGTATTTCTTGGTAGTTGTGGGCTTGTGTATGTCCGAGGGTATCAAAAGGGAGTTTGGTTGCTTCGATTTTGGGGTTGAAAAGCTGTTTCCGTAGCTAGGGTTTTGTTTCCGTCGTGGTTCAGTCGAATGGACTGGGTGATCCAGTCGACTGAATTGGGGGATTCAGTCGACTGACCTGTGTTTGGGGGAATTTTTTGAAATTCCAGTAGTTTTTCAGTCGACTGAATTGTGGGGTTCAGTCGACTGAACTCCTGAAGAGGGGTGTTTTTCCTTCCTTGTTTGGTAGGTCGTGTTGTGACTTTGGGGGTTTGTTTTTGTTTTGTTCTCGTCTTCGGAGGTGATGTGGTTTTGTTAATCGTGGTGTTTGTACATCGTTGTGTGCGTGACGTGTTTGGGTTCGTGGTTCTTTTTCTAAAAGGCGAGTTTGGAAAAGGATGCTGTTTGTGAAAACTGAGTTTTTAGAGGTTTGGAGCTAGCCTTTGGGGGTTGAGTTTCGTTTTATTGATTGCCGGTCTCTTGGGTTGATGGTTGTCGAGTTGTGTGGCATGTGATGTCGTTATATGAAACGTAGAGTTTCTACGTGGTTTTGTGCGTAAACTCTGGTTTTAAAGATGCATAATGAGGGGCGGATATTGGTGCTACGGTGAAAACCCGTGAAGATGCATGTGTTGCGTGTGTTATATATGTTAACTCTGGTTAACGATGGACGGAAAGTGGTCCGGTACATGTTAACTCTGGTTAAGAATGCATTAGTTGGGGCTGCGGTCATTCGGTAAAAGCCTGAGAAGTTGCATATATTGCGTGTGAACTATTGTGATTATGTAGAACTGTTTTCGGAGCTCGTGAGAATCGATACATATATGTGTTTCATGTGGGGCTCGTGAGAGTCGATGATTGCATGTGAAGTATTGTAGTATATATGTATATATATCAAACTGTTTTTGAGGTTTGTGTGAGTCGAAATATCTATACCTTTTTGCATAAGCAGGTTTAGCTTTTATTACATATTTGTCTAGTTTCTACTGAGTTTTGGCTCACGGTGTGGGATTTGAAAATGTTTTTCAGGTGCATACGGTCACGTAAGTTGATATGGAGGAGCTAGTTGAGGCAGGAGACCTGCACTCTTCTTTTGTTTCCTTTTCGAACCATGTACTGTTTTACATGCTTTTGATTTGGAACCTTGTGTTGTAAGCTTGAGGGCGATATATTTAAATGCATGTATGTCTTTATTTTGAGAGTGAAACATCGGGTTGGGTGTTGTGTTTTAGCTTGGTGTGGTTGTTTGTGGGTGTTTCGCGTGACTCGGGTGTCGGGGCGTGATACTCTTTTTATTTTAACTCATGGTTTGGAAGTCCTTTTCCCTTCTTGGTTTGATTATCCATTTTCAAACGATTCTTTCCCAAATGTTTTTTGGTGGGCGCTCTTGGAGCTTCATGTGTGGGTTTTGTAATAAGGTTTCCTCTTTTTTTGGTTTGTCGGGTTTGTTTCACGGGCCTTAGAGTTGAGGGCGTGACAAGTACCATATTAAATGGACAAACCAACGATTGCTACTTTGTATAAATCTGACTAAAAGTGAGTTTTCCTAGCCCTTGTCCATATGTCCAAGAGCATTTCGATGTTGGTTATATATATATATATATATATATATATATACATATGTGTATATATAATATGATGCATGGACTTTTATGGCTCCAACTTCAATCGGAATCACTTGCAAAAGGAGTTAGTTTTTGATGGCCCTAATGCGGTGCTAGGCAAAGATCCTTTGGCATCCAAGTCAGATAACATGGGGAGGAAGAAGATATCATATTAGGGGTTTTTGGTTGTGAGATGTCTGGTACTTAGAATTTTTGTTCCTTTGACCTTTTAAAGAGAGTCTCTCATGCAGTTTTCTAACTATGGTGGGCCCTACATAGTTTTTGACATAGGCATCCTAGTACTTAAATGACTTGGTTTGTCACCAGGACAAGGCAGAATGATCTTACCTTGGTCTGGCTGGCCTGAGATTACCATGCTTCTTTAGGACGACGTAACTGAGATGGCCTTACTGCTCTAGTTTGGCTGGTCTGGTCTCCCTTCACTGATTAAAATGACCAAATTATAGCCTAGTCAAATATCTACTCATGAGTAGTCTCCTATTTCCAAACCATGCGTTGGTCTGTCTGGCAAAAAGAATAAAAACCTAGTTACATATCTACTCATCAGTTAGCGAAGGGAATAATAATGATGTGGCTGTGGGGGGAATAATAATGATGTGGCTGTGGGTTCGATTACTACAGACGGTGCAAACTGATGATGCATGGATTTTTATGGCACCGATTTCGGCCTGAATCACCTGCAAAAGGAGTTAATCTTTAATGGAACTGGTGTGGTGTCGATCAAAGATCTTTTGATAGTCAAGTTAGATAACTTGCGAAGGAAGAAGGTATTAGATTAGGGTTTTTTAGTGGTGAGATGTGTATGTGACTCATACCTGGTGTCTTCTTTCCTTCAACATTTTATTAAAAGTCTCTTCTGTCGTTTGTTAACCGTGGTGGGCCCTACATAGTATACCACAAAGGCATCCTAAGACTAAATGACTTGTTCGTTAGCCACCTGGTCTAGGCCGAATGATTTGACCTTGGTCTGGTTGGCCTTTGATGACCATGGTCCTTTAGACTACCTGACTGAGATGGCCTTCTAGCTTGGATAGTCTGGTCTACCTTCACCGATTAAGATGACGTGATTATAACCTAGTCAAATATCTACTCATCAATATATATATATGTATATATATATTTATATTTATATTATTTTAACATTTCTATGTTAGTATGGTGTTGTATATTCGGGCTTCTTCATCTGGGGGGTTGTTTATTTTTGTTAGTTATTCTTTGCATTTTCATTGAAGATTCCTCTTGCTTAATTGCTAGGTTGGAGGCTAATACATCCATTAAACTAAAACGAGATAAATTAAAATCTGATGCTAGTTTTAATTTCTGCAGACACAGAAAAATTTTACACGGAAGTCCAGGAGATTATACTTGCAAGATACAATAAAAAATTTGATTGGTCTCTAAAGGCAAAAATGATGGGGAAGAAAGCAATAGAAGCTGCTCATGTCTTTGTCGAAGAGACCGGAATCAGTGACTCCCTTACAGCAGAGGACTTTCTTATAGAAAGAGAGGATATGTTGCAGAGCTTGTTTCCAACAAGCGAGTTAATGTCGGGTACTATTTGTTTAAAGAAATAAATCCTTTAATTTCTTTGATTATAGATTCGTTTTGTTTTGTGGTCTATGTATCTCTCTTACACACGCAATGAGACTCATAAGAAAGACGAGAAGTAACACTGAATGGATTATACGTAACCTTCCTTCGCTGTCACTTGTATGTGTGTATGTTGGACTCATAGTGGTGTCTATATGTATTATGGTGCTTGCTTCCTTTAGGCTACCTTTTTCCTTATATGAACACTTTTTGTCTTCTACAGAGATTGAGTTTGTAGGAAACTCAATTTTGAGTACAAAATTAACTTTTTCGGTTGAGTGGAGATATGGTAGTTCAACCTACGGAGGAAGGAGAAATGGTTGCATTTGGTGCAGAACACCCATGGTCAGGGACGGAACTAGGATGGGATCTTGGTGGGATAAGCAGAAAAATTAACTCTTTAAACCCATTTCCTCTCTAAAAAGTCATTGTAGCTGTAACAAAGAGATAAGCAGAAAATTTAATAAATGAGTTAAATAATTAGATTCACCCTTTTTATTTAATAAATATCACTTCAAATAACTTATCCAATTTTTCATTTTAACTCAGTGTGAATCAAAGGTTGATATATTTTGAACCCACACTGGTTCTCTGTGGTGTTGCAGGACAAAATGATGAGAACATAGAAGTGTCAGATATAATTTCTAAACTTTTTATATTTGAAAAGTTTTATAACTCAAGGAAAAGCTGTTCAAGTCTAGAGTTTAATTGTTACTTTTTTAAGCTCATCTTTATTATTAACTGACATTTTTTTGGATATTGCACAGCATGTGTTTTTACACAACATTTAAACCACAATTAGCGTCTCGTCTCTACCTCTATCTCTTTCATTTCTTGCAAACATTTTGGTTCTTTTTATTAGGGATAAGGGATAAGATATAACAGCATTACTAATTGAATTAACAGATGGAGATTTCAGTACAGCTAGGCCACAGACTGGTATAGGATTAGTTAGTTACAGGTTTTATACATGTATATAAAGGGAGACTTGTGCTCTAACTAACACAATTTTCGCTCTAACTAACACAACAGAAAATTGAATGAGAAGGTATTCTTTTCAGTTCTCTCTTCTCTCTCTTCTCTCTCAGTTTCTTTCTAGTCTCAATTTCTTTCATGGTATCAGAGCACTAAAAGACCATCACGCGATGGCTTCTTCTCCAATTGACTCTTTTGCATCAGACCCGGGAACTAGCAGTGCGAAACACAATCAATTTACTATGGTATACAATCACTTTCCAATGATCTTGCTTTCCAATATTTCGAATCTGGTTTTTGTCAAATTAGATTCTGCAAATTATGTGGTTTGGAGATATCAGATCTCCTCTGTTCTGAAAGCATATTCAGTCATTGGATTTGTTGATGGATCAATACAATGTCCTGAGAAATTTGTTCAAAAAGAGAAAAGAGAAATAACTTAAGAAGAATATCCTCTGTTCTGTCAATGGAAAATAGAAGATCAGGCTCTACTTACCTTGATTAATGCAACTCTTTCCCCTTAGATACTGTCTCTTGTGATTGGACAAACCTCTGCGTATGGAGCTCGGAAAGTTTTAGAGAGAAGGTTCACTTCTCTTTCTCGAACTAACGTGTTAAATCTGAAATCAGAACTTCACAATATCAAGGAAGGAATGATTCAATTGATGCTTATTTTTGTTCGTGATAGATTATCTGTAATCTCCGTTACTTTTAAGGATGAAGAATTGCTTCACATAGCACTTAAAGGTCTACCTGGTGAGTTTAATGCCTTCGGATCTGTTGTAAGAACTTGAAATGTTCCAATTTCATTTGAAGACTTGCATCTCATGCTCCATGCTGAAGAATTGACAATAAAAGAAGCTCTGAATGATCAGGAAAATGCAGTTCATGCAATGCCTACGAGCTCAACTACAACTGCCAATTTAAGGAATTGCTCAAACAGATCTCAATCTGGTAAATCTTCCCAAAATTTCAGAGGAAGAGGTCGATATTTTTTAAACAGATTTCATGGTTGTGGTATCCCCATGAACAATTACAATTACAATTCTCCCAGAGGATCTTTTTCTCAATTCAACAAGGAATCTGAACCAAGACCAGTTTGTCAAATTTGTGATAAACCTGGTCACATTGCTTTGGATTGGTACATGACAACAGAATGAACTATGTTTATCAAGGGAAACAACCTCCATCCAAACTAACTCCTCTCGCTGCATCTTCAAACTCACTCACTTAAGACTATAACAGATGCTGGCTAACTGACACTGAAGCCACTATTCATCTCACTTCTGATTTAACTAATCTTCATGCTCATGATAACTATACATGTTCAGACTCAGTTGCTGTTGGCAGTGGGCAAACTCTTCCAATAACTCGTATTGGTAATTCCTCCATTTCTACTTCTTCTCATACATTTTCCCTCACTAATGTTCTTCGAGTTCCTCAAATGTCTTCCAATCTACTTTCAGTTCATCAATTTTGTCAGGATAACAATTGCATATTTCTCTTTGATGCCACTTGCTTTGTCATCTAGAACAAGTCCACGGGGAAGGTTCTTTACAAGGGCCACAGTAAACATGGTCTATGCCCCATTGAAGTTTGCGGTTCTTCCTCCAACTTCAGTTCAGCCTCCTCTCATTCAGTCCACCTTGGTGCACAGATTTCACCCACAAAGTGGCATTCCAGACTTGGCCATCCACATGCCAATGTTCTTGCTCATGTTTCGAGCATTTTTTTACACTTAAATCAGTCTCCTCAGACCCTTTCTCTTGTATGTGAGCCATGTTTACTTGGCAAAATGTCTCAGTTACCATTTACTGCATCTACCATTCAAGCTACTTGACCTCTTGAATTAATTCATAGATATATAAAGGCCATGCTCCTATTACTTCAATAAAACGATACCTATACTATATTCTTTTTGTTGATGATTTACCCGTTCTTCTTGGTTCTTTCTCATGAAGTATAAGTCTGAAGCTTTCTCTATAATTTGTTAGTTCAAAACTTTAGTGGAAAATTTATTTTCTACTCGTATAAAATTTGTTAGAACTAATTGTGGGGGTGAATATATAATAAATTCTTTCAAGGAACTTTATGCCACTTATGGCATCTTGCACCAGTTATCTGGTCCACTTACTCCCCAACAGAATGGAGTTATGGAACGAAAGCACAAACATTTAACTGAAACTACTTTAGCTCCCTTACCACTGTTATTTATATAATAAGTTTAAATTAAGAAAGTACAATAATACCCCTAACTTAAACACTCCTCCTCAAGTTGATGCATTGATATTTCTCATAATCAACTTGCATACAATGAGCTGAAACATTTTCCTACTAAGCCCTTTAGTAAAAATATTCGCTAATTGATCTTCTGATCTCACAAATGGCATGTATATGGAGCCGTTGCACAATTTCTCCTCTTAATGAAGTTTCTGTTAATCTTAATATGCTTCATTTTTTCATGTTGTACTGAATTATGAGCGATATTAATGGAAGCTTTGTTGTCACAATATAATTTCATAAGTTTGTCGCACTCAATTCCCAAGTCCTTTAACAACATTTGGAGCCATACAAGTTCTCAAATGCCATATGCCATATGCCATAGCCCTATACTCAGCCTATACACTTGATCTAGCTATCACTGTCTTCTTTTTACTTTGCCACTTAACCAAATTGCCCACTAAAAATGTGCCGTACCCTGAAGTAAATCGTCTATCATCAACTGAACCAACTCAGTTCGCTTTTGTAAAAGTTTCTAATTTCATATGGTCATGAGGAGAGAAGAGCCATTTTTCGGGGAGAAACTTAAGATATTGTAAAATACGATAGATAGCATCAAGATGTACACTATGATGGTCGTGCATGAATTGACTGACAACTCCTACAATATTTGCAATATCGGGTCTGGTGTGAGATAGGTAAATTGATTTTTCTACAAGCCTCTAAAATTGACATCTGCCAATAGGTTCTCCATCACCACTCCTAAGGCGGTGATTAGCCTCAATAAGTGAATCTGCAGGTCAGCAACCCAACAAAGGAAATATTGTAATGCCTCCGGGATCTTTCATCTCAAACTCTTTTACTAGACTTGCCTTGAGATGGGATGTCTTCTCTGTATCATTACTTGTCACAATTATGTCATCAACATATACAATAAGAATTGTGATCTTATTATTGTATTGCTTGGTAAACATATTATGATTTGCATGACTCTGTCGGTACCCGAATCTTAGCATAGCCTTGAAGAATCTATCAAACCAAGCTTTAGGGGACTGTTTTGGCCATATAAAGCCTTCTTCAGTTTGCACATTTTTCCTTCAGTTTCAATAGATGAGAAACCTGGTGGTATATCCATATATGCCTCTTCCTCTAAGTCTCCATAGAGAAATGCATTATTCATATCCAATTACTGGAGATGCCAACCTATGTTAGTAGCACAGTATAAAAGTACCCAAAGTGAGTTCATTTTGGCTACTGGAGCAAAAGTCTCATGATAGTCAATAAGTCTGGGTAAAATCCTGAGCAACTAGCCTTGTCTTTAATCTCTCAACTGATCTATCTGCTTTGTGCTCTATTGTAAATACATATTTGCACCCAATTGCTTTGTTCTCTTTTGGAAGAGAGACCAACTCACAGGTACCATTCTTTTTTAGAGCTGCCATCTACTCGGGCTTAGCCTTTTACCACTTAAGATTTACAATAGCTTCCTTCCAACCCTGCGTAATCGATATAGAAGAAAAAGACGAGACAAAATCACGATATGGGGCTGATAAGAAGTCATATGAGACAAAATGCGAAATTGGATGTTGAGTACATGTTCTAACGCCTTTTCGAAGGGCGATAGGTTAGTTATAAGTATCAAGATTAACAACAGAAAATTTATTACTAGATGGATCATTTGAAGAGGCTGAACCGAAGGACAATGGAAGCAACTGGCAAGGTGGTAGTGACGCACGAGTAGTCTGATCGTTTGGACGTCGAGAATAAGTATATAGATCCGTTCTATCTAATCGACCAGCAACATCCTGCTCTATTATCCCTTACTTGACTCTTCTTTCTCCCCCTCACTAGGAATAAGATTCGGAAAAATCAAACCTTGAGGCTCCTGATCATATTGAATATGACGGTAACATCTCTTCTAGTCTATATGTCTCCCTCTGAAGAGATGTCTCCAGAGAGCGAAAAAAGAGCTCGGGCTCCCAAAAGTATTATCCATACTTACAAATACTTTGCGAGTGGCAGGAGCATAACATTTATAACCTTTTTGGGTAGCAGAGTAGCTAATAAAAATACATTTGACAGCCTTAGAATCTAATTTGCCACTCGGGTGTTTAGGTGCATACAAAGCAAGTGCAACTAAAAATCTAGGGCGGAAGAGAGGAGACACGGGGAGACTCGAGAAGAGGATCCAAATGTGTTTTGAACTGAAGGATACTAAAGCGCAAATGATTGATAAGACAACTAGCGGTAAGGACATCCTTGCTCTAGAATGGCTTGGGAACATGCATAATAATGAGAAGGGAACGGGCCACCTCAAGAAGATGACGATTTTCGCATTCAGCAATGTCATTTTGTTCAGAAGTGCGTCCACAACTCGTTTGGTAAAGAATACTACGAGCTTTCAAATAAGCACGAAAACCACCATCAAGATAATTAGTCCCGTTATCAATACGGAGAATCTTGATGTTGGCATCAAATAAAATTGAGTGCGCATCATTTGATGAAAATTTTGAAAACAGAAAAAGACTTCACTTTTAGTTCGAAGTAAATATACCCTAGTGACACGAAAATGACTGTCAATAAAAGTTATAAACCACTGATAACCAGAAATATAATTAATGGGTAAAGGACACTAAACATCATAATGAATAATAGCGAATGAAAAATTACTGTGCTTATTAACTAAGGGTAAACATATTGTTTATCTTTTGCAAGTTCACAAGTCTCACACAATGTTTAACTAAAGGTGGCAAAAGTCTATCTAAATTTTCAAAAGTAGAGAGCTCCAAACGGCGATGCCACTAATGTATTTGTGAAAGTACAGTTCCAGTATCAACATAGAGAGTTTGGTCAGACTGTGAAGGTGAAAGGGAAGCGGAAGATGGAACATTCAGTAGGTACATGCTACCATGTGCACTATCATTGTCAATTGTTCTTTACGTCTCCAGTTCTTGAAATACACAATGAGTGGGAAAAAAAGGTTACAAAATAGTTTAAAGAACTTGTAAGACAGACAAAATATTAGTAAAAAAGTTGGGGACATGAAGGACATATGATAGAGAAAGCAAAGAAGAGCAATTGATAAAACTTTTGCCAGATACAGAAGTCAAATATCCATCAGCTATTTGGACATTATTTTTATTAGAGCAAGTAGAGTAAGATGAAAATAAAGTAAGGAACTTGTAAGACGACTAACAGACAAAAGATTAATAGAAAAGTTGGGAATATGAAGGAACTTGTAAGACGACTAACAGACAAAAGATTAGTAGAAAAGTTAGGGATATGAAGGACAGATGACAGAGATAACAAAGGAGAGCAATGGATAGAACCTTTGCTAGATGTATAAGTCAAAGATCCATCTGCTATTCGGATCTTACCTTTATCAGAACAAGTGGAGTAAGATGAAAATAAAATAAAAGAACTAGTCAAATGATTTGTAGCACTTGGGTCAATGATCCAAGGAGTATGAGAGGTAATCGCAGCAAGTGCACTAGGAGATATTATGGAGTGAGCAAAGTTTGAGGAGGAAGTGGAGACTATAGAAGGAGAGATGTCAACCCGAGCCATTAGGCGCCTGAGAGTAGTCAACTCAGCCTCAGAGAGAGAGAGAGAGAGAGGGCCAGTCTCATCATATGTGCTAGCAGAGATATAAAAAAGATGAGCATGGGAGTGAATAGGGCTACGTCCACCTCCACATCCACCTTTACATTCATGAGTAGGACGACCATGTAACTTTCAGCAATGATTAATAGTATGGCGTGATTTACCATAATGCTCACAGCGCAATTGATCTCGGGCTACCGAGACATTCTTCTCCCTAGATTTGGTATTACTAAGTTGGTCTGTGTACAGTTAACACAGAACGCTCCTGGCTGGAAAGAGCAACCATAATATAACGACGGTTCTCTTTCTGTCGGACATAAGCGTAGGCTTGTTGCAATGTAGGAAACAGATCTTGACCCAAAATTTGGGCACGGGATGGGATCATAGTCAACATTAAGGCCGCCAAGGAAATCATATACCCGCTCATTTTCTACCATCTTTTGAAAAACAATAGCATCAGTAGTACAAATAACATGGAAGTCCTGATAATAATCGATCTCGTTCCACAAATTAGTCAACTCAGTGTGATACTGAGCCAATGATTAGTCTTTTTGATCTAACCCACGAAGTTTCTTCATCAACTCTTATAACTGGGCATTATTGCTAGTCTGAGAATAAGTTAGTGGCAGTAGCGGACCAAATCTTATATGCAGTATTCAGAAAAAAAAAGTGCAACTAATGGGGGGTTGTATAGAGTGTAGTAGTTAGGACATGATAATGACATTTTTCTCTATCCACTGTGTACTAGAAGGCCCCATAACTATTAGCTGTTTAGTTTCATTAGTGACATACATAGATACATCACGAGCAGCAATGGCTAAACTACAGGTTTTGAGACTAGATTAAATAATTGCTACCATCCAACTTAATAAGACTGATTTAAAGAGATGGACTATCAATAGGAGTCCCTGAACGAATCAGTCCGGTGTTCTCATGGCCACCAGAAAACTTTTCAATATCAAATATGATTACGGAGAATCAATAAAATTAGTAGTACAGTACCATAAGAATCAATGAATGTTGTAGTAGATGTGAATCAAGGTGGAGTAGATCCCAATAAACCGAAAAAGAGCAATAGAATAGCGGCAAACCCTAGCCATGAAGTCCGTCCATACCAAGAAACTCCAAAACATCCCTGGTCAATATTGATAGGGGCCCAAACAACTATGTGAGACCCTTAACCAGATCAAAAATTGAGTAGAACTCGTCAAAAAATCTGGCCGCGATGTGTCCCAACATAGAATCAACCAAACAATACCATAAAAGGTTGAATTGCTCATTGTAGGATGTTGTATACCTTTAATCGGCACCCATGGAATGAGAAGAAGCTATCGATAAAGATTAAAACCGCCGCAATCGCGATTTACAAAGAAAACCCTAGTCGGTGCCAAAAATCCCAAAAAATTTGAAGAAACTATCAAACATACTAGAAAAAGGGAAAAAATCATGTCACGGATCTAAAAGACCATCTCTGGGAAAGATTTTTCTATTTATTTTTTAACAATGACGAATTCAGAAAAGAAAGGGGAAAAAGAAAAAATAAATAACAAAATTACTTTATAATCCTTACATAGGATCACGCTATGATACCATGTTAGGATTGATTTAAAAATGGAGAAATAGAAGAGATCGCATAGAGAGAATTATTTGACAGTAAATGAGAGAACACCCAAAATTAGAGTTTGCTCCCCTTCCTATTGTTATTTATATAATAAGTTAAAAGTAGCAAAGTACAATAATACCCCTAACTTAATAGAGTTGTGGTACGAAAATACAAACCTTTAACTGAAATTGCCTTAGCTCTCATTGCTTAGTCTTTTCTTCCCCTCACGGATTGGCGTTATGCTTTTGCCACTGCCATAGTTCTTATTAATAGAATGCCTGCATCTCTTCTTCACATGGCTCTCCTTATCTTGCTCTTTTTGGATCTCCATTTGACTATTAAACTTTTCATATTTTTTGGTTGTGCTTGTTTTCCTCTTCTTAAGCCCTACAATCATCACAAACTCTAGCCTAAAACTAAGAAATGTGTATTCTTGGGTTATCCATCTCAGCAAAAAGGATATTTGTCTTGACCTTTTCATCTGTAGGCATGTTCTATTTGATGAGTCTCAATTTCCTTGTCAAACTTTACCTTCTTCCTCATCTTCTTCCTCTTCTTATCTTAGTGGTTATCTGCCCTCTTGTTTTTGGATTCATGCCAGGTACCATCTCTTCTTCGCCCTTCTCCTTTTTCTATGTATTTGCAATCTTCCTCTTCTAAACTCTCTGTTAGTCTTAGCACTTTTGCTCATCCTTTCCTCCTCCTCCTACTAGTCCACTGGCTACTTCTGGCCCTTCTCTTACTCCCTCTAATTCTCTTTCTTCTTATTCTGGTCCTAATCCTTCTCTTTCTTCTTCTATTCTTCCCATCCAAGATTCCACTCAACCCTTTATTTCTTCCCTTGTTGCTTCTCATCTCTCTGGACTCCTATGTTCGTGTCTAACACTTTTTAAACGTGTATTAATTAAAAAATTAAATTTATAATGTCATATACATTTTCAACACTTAATGAACACTTCAACGAAACTTCTTAAACTCTCTTAACACGTCCTATGTAATGAATTTCTTTATATTAACATTGTTTTGCATTAAATGAAATACAAATTATGCACACTAAATAGGTTTTGAACATTTATAAAATAAAATATAGGGCCTTTTAATTTTATTAGTGATATGTTGTATATTTTCAATTACCATTAAATAAATTATTATATATTTGACTTATAATAAATACAAAATATAAGTTTTTAAATGTGTCCTAGACGTGTTGTATCTTGCATTTTTTTTAAAAAAAATTGATGTGTTAGCGTGTTCGAGTTGTGCCGTCATGTGTCTGTGTCCATGTTAATTGACATAAATGTTAAAATATTACTTTCAAACCAATTGAGGGGGGTGGCTGAAGGCAATATCTAGCCAGGAGGAGTTTGCCGAACAGCTCGCCGGGTGAAGGACAGGTCGCAGGAGGTGGCTTTTGGTGGGGGAGGGGGTTGACTGAAGTAGTTGCAAGTGGGAAGGAGGGGTGGCTGACAAGAGAGGAGGTGACCTGAAGGTTCATTAGAGGGAGTAGGGACGGCCAGAGGTGTTTTTGGTGAGAGAGTGAATCACTGAAGGGGCTGCCCGCAGGAGGGGTCACGGTAGGAGGTCGCCAGTGGGAAAGGAATCAAAGGATGGGGATAGTTGACAATCCGGGTGAGCGGTAGGGGTGCTTGGTGATGCAGGTGAGCGTAGGGGTGGCAGGAGGTAGTGGGAGAAGCAGGATAGTTTGAAAACTTGTTTTGAAGATAAGTGAAAACTTCTTTCTTCAGTATCCTAAATTTTTTGAAATCTTTAACACTGGTTCCATTTTTTTTGAAAGCAAAAACAGTTTATCAAACATGCTTCTGTTTCAAATTTTTAGATTTTTGAAAACTAAAATAGAAAACAGGAAACAAAACCTTACCAAACATATCATGGCGTTTTCTACTGTTCATAAAACATGTGTGAACCAAATATGTTTGAAAAATGCTAATCACTTCCCACTGGGCGTTGGATAAGTAAATTTTGATCGCAAAGAGTTTAGACTTTGACCGCTAAGAGTTTATTGTTTACATAGCAACTCTTACATTGTGACAGTTGTTTTTCCAAAATCATAAACTCTTACTGGCTGTTAGCACGACTCATATGTTTTTAGTTTTCATTTTGGAAATAACTAAACATAATTATGGTTGATGTTTGTTTGCTTTTTTGTTTTTTTTGCGAATAGAAAGCAAGAAATTGTAAATGTCACCAAACGCACTTCTTTTTGAGTTTAAGTTGCCCACTTCAAATTAATTTCCTTGCGTGAGTTATGTCCGACTTGAGGGGGTGTTGAATATGTGATTATGTGGTCAAAGATATCAGAGATCCCATGACGTATGCTTACTAATGAAGGGATACGGGAGATCCTATGTTATGCTTGCGATGATTTGACTTTTGTATCTTTGTTTTATCCCAATCCTTATAATTAAGGGATATTATTGCATCTCCTAGTCTATATATTTCGATGTTATCATGTGTGACTGTTGTTGTTACTATTGTTATTTTTTTTGATGTTTTAGGGGCAAGCTGCTTGATAAGACACCTCCACGCAAATGGAATACCAATTTGCGTGGCAACAGGGTACGAGCTATTTTTTTGATATCTCATTTTGTTTTTATTGTTTCTTAAATAGTGATATTTGTAGGATATATATCTGAATAACCAGTTGCACCATGAAATTGCAAAGAATGCCTCATCCATCACTAATCTGAAGTGTATCTTCCAGATCTCACAGACGGCACTTCGAATTGAAAACACAAAGACATCGTGATCTTTTTTCCTTGATGCATCATGTCGTTCTTGGTGATGATCCAGAAGTTAAACAAGGGAAGCCATCACCTGATATATTCCTGGCTGCCGCAAAAAGATTTGAGGTATTACAACGTGATAAATTTTTAAATTTGCTAAGTTTATTCTACCAGAAATTGTCGTTATTTTAAAAAAATTTTAACTTTTTATTTCAGTTCATAACTTCTTTTAGACATTTAGAACTGTATGTAACTGGATCCTCAAAATGTTTGGCTGAACAGGGCGGCCCAATAGATCCACAAAATATTCTTGTTTTTGAAGATGCACCAGCAGGAGTTTGTGCAGCTAAGAGTGCTGGGATGTAAGTGATTTAAGTACTTAATTTTCATACATATAAACTATTTTTAATTTAATTGGATCTGCTCTAATTTCAGAGCTTCATGTACTGGTTCATGAGACAATACTTTTGTCAAATCAGAATTTTTTGATAGAGAAGAATTCAGTCAAATATTTGTTATTTGAACCACTACAGTCTGCATTGTTAAAAAAATGAATTTGGTGCTTGTGGGTATCTAGTTGACCCAATCTCTGAGCAAGAAAGCCGTCGGGCCCATCTCTAGGCCTCTTGGCCAATCTCTTCACCTCTGGACAAGTGGCCGTCGGGCCTATGTCTAGGCCTCTTGGCCAATCTGCTCTCCCCCATACTAGTAGGCCTGAGGCCAACCTTCTCCAAGCAAGTGGGCTGGACCATGATACACACTATCTCCAATGTTCGATATCAACCTGATCTTAGGTTGAGAGCATGGCTTAGGCACCTCTCTGCTTGGGAACAAAGGAGGCACGTGATTTGAAGGCTAGATCTCTAGGGTTTGTGAATGGAATAGCCTCTTAGCAACTTTACCTGACCGTTCATAGAGAGAGAAAGTTGCACCTGATCAAGACACAGGGCTCTCACAGGCTTAAGAGTTGGCATCTAGGCGATCAAACTTGCAAACGGTATGATACATCGTATGTGTTAAGAATGTATACTGAAAAGCTATGCTTTTTAGGTATTTTATTCTTGATTCCTGGCATATTAATGAGAAACAGTTGAAATATTTTTGCATTCATGGTTTCATATTTATATTTGTGATGAATGAACGCATAGTCCATATATTCTGTCCAGTATTTGACTCGGTGCATGCTGCACGGAAGATCGGGTCATAGGTTCTGACAGAT
>JAOTRH010000024.1:17364647-17378630 GCA_034768845.1 Heliamphora exappendiculata | reverse complement strand
AATCTACTTTAATTGATATTCAGTGTAAGGACGTTTGTGGTGGATATAAACATGCTCCTGAATCAATCTGAGTTATCTATTTATGATTACTCTTTTCCCTACCAAATTGCATGGCAGGATTTTCATTCCTACAACCAGATTCTTGGAAGGTGATCTTACCTAATATTATACCATTTTGACCCACCAGGCATGCACCCACCTGCATCACATGAAAAAAAATAAAATAAGAAATAGAACGAGTCAACAAATCAACCCTTTTATTTTTAACCAAATCAAAAAAACAACAAATCAAGACTAAGGAGGCTCAGACTTAAAATAGATACAGATAATTGCAGCAGCATTCACATAGAATTAGCAAATGTCAGGATGAAGTTAGCATTTTGTAAACATGAACCCAAAAGGTTCAACTCAACAGGACATTAAGACACTTACCAACAAATCTTCTAGTCCTTATTCCAAATAATTGAGAATAAAATCCATCAACAACCATCATAAGCCATAAGCAGGATTCCCAGTTTTGTCAGGGAGGTTTCAGATTTCCCATCAATGCCATCAGAGAACATGATGGGGTCGTATAAACAATCGGGTTTGGTTTCTGTGGAATAATCCATCATTTCTTATCTATCGATATGAAAGGCTGCTAAATCATCAAGTAAGCTAAATAATTTTCATATGCTGTGCAAGTGCAACAGAGTCCCCAAGAATAATAGAAGGGTCTTTATTTGTCATTGCACCAATCGAAGTGGCAAGGCATAGCGAGTTGGCCTGTGCTTTTAGCAAAAGAAATCCAACCCTGATCAGAGCTTAATATCAACTAACAAACAAGAATGGCTTTGCGATTAACATCTACTCCGTGTGAATTTTCATATAATTACTTTACTCAAAAAAAATTAATCATTTTGTTAGTTTCATTCTCCAATTAATTTGGCAGTCCTTCCTCCCCATTTCTTTCATTTTTGTTAGTTTCATTCTCCAAGCAATTTGACAATCCTTCCTCCTCATGTTGTCTTTTTTAAAAGCGCTTCAAAAAAAGTTAACTACTGAAATTGTTTAACATTGTTGGATAGCTTGATATACATTGTTAAGCAAATTTCCTAACAGCTTAAGCTTTTGAAAAAAATTAGTGACTTAACGTGGTATTAGAGTTCTCGTTCTACGAGATATTGAGTTCAAGTTTCGTGATACGTGTTTTCCTATTATACTTGTTATTGTGCATTATGTGTGTTGATGCACCTGTTCAATTTAATTTGTTTGCCTTTTCACGTGCGAGACAGAGTCATACATGAAGGAAAATATTGAATAACTTGATATACATTGTTGGACCCCTTTCATAACAACTTAAACTTTTAAAAAAATTAGTGACTTAACAAACATGAAACCAATCCATTTACCTCTTAAACTAGAGTAATTGCCAAACGAGAGCACGTGTGGAGTCAGTTCTCGCACTAACCCAAACAAATATTCTACTATTTGTGTTTTATGTCAGTTAATTTATACCCTATTTATAGAATCTCACTATAGGAATTACACCAAATTTGACGCCAAAATTTGAGCATTCGATTGCCCTCCAACCAACCACTCCCTCAGGACAGCACCACCAAGAAAGAGAATAGAAAAGAGATGCTTATAAAGAACCCTGGAAGGGTACGAGTGTTTTTAGGGGCAAAACCTAATATAATATTACATGTTTTGCCCCTGCGCGCCGTTAGGCGCGCGTTTGGTCCCATCTCCACGTGGGTGACATCACAAAGTAGATGGGCTCCACATGGTACAGATTATATTGTCTGGTATTATATCTCACTTGTATATAGTGGAGAACAACTGTCACCGACAAGATTTAAAAGCAAATAGTAAAAAGTACCCTACAGTGGGAAGTGAAAATATTTTTTCCACCATTATTTTGAATTTGAAATTAGAATTTGAGGTAACAGGAATATTATATCCCGCCATATAAATATATTTAATTATAAATTAAATAAGTATAAAAAATAAATAAAATTAAAATATTGTACGTTTGCTAGTACAATAATTATATCACCCCTTTGGAGGGAAAAAATATTCAACGGAAGTCTCATGTTATAAATAGTAAAGATATTTGGGGAGATTGAACTTATTCTCCTCGTAGAGGAATAATTTCTATTTAGGCATCTTTTCTTTTTTCAAGTGGTATTTTTAATATAGATGGCATCCAATATTATATATGGCTCACTATTAACCGAATGATTTTGCAGTTAAAATAAAAGGAATATATTGCTTTATTAAAGCAAATATTTTAGATGCGACATAAATTGAAAAAATAAATTCCATACACAGATGTGACCCCTTAATAGTCGTCATTGATTAATATAAATAGAGTCTCGTAGAGAGTAGTTGTCCCATAACAATGGATCCTCGATTTGGAGACATTTTCTGTAATATGCCTACTGACCTCTGTTGTGAAATAAAAAAAAATTGTTTTCAACATTATGTGGAGGATTCACATGAATACTTCTTTTTTCGGAAGGAGAAAATTCTAAAAAAAATTGTCTCTGGTGCTGCACGTGGAATGTACACGTGGGTAATGAGGATTGATGTTTCCCGTCTTGGAGTCTTCTTCCGTCGGCTGTTGAGGAGTGGAGACTGTCAACACGTGATGTTAAAAGGGAAACTTCCCCATAGGGTGATACAGGATATCGCCTGTACTGCTGAAGGTAACCTGGATGATGGAGGATACTATGCAGACTCAGTAAAGGATTGCATGGAGGTAGTACGAGATGCTATGCGTCGAGGATTCTTCTCAGCCTATGATGTAGTAATCCTCCAAGATGAATGCATTGTGCAGTTAACCACGGAGATTTTGTACGTGAATGATGTAGTGGTTGGTCCACATGGAATATTTGGGGTCCCAAAGAAGTCACCCAATGTATCAATGATTAAATAAATGCAATGAATTTTTCTTTCGTTTCATCTTAATATATTATTTTACATCACCGTCGCATGATAACGTTAACACCTAATCGTGTTCATCATTATAAAATTGTTCAGTTTAAAAATCTCAAGGTGTAAATTAACCCGCTTCTGTTGTTATATATTGTTCAGGTTTATGGAGGTAAATTAACCAAACCTGTGTTGTTTATCAGCAACTGATTTCCATCCAATATAAATTGAATTGTCTAAGTACGATTTATTTATTGAGAGAGAGCGTTAATAAAATATTCCCCATTGTATCCTGTGTATCCCAACCCTAATGATTGGTCAGAGTAAACATCAATCACAATTTGCATATGTTCTGACATTTAAGTTATTAAATGTTTAAAAAAATAACATATTTATTTATGACTCGCAGAATTTCATCTCCCGGAGAATTTAACAGGGTTGATACCCCCCTCAATTGCTATTTAATAATAAATTAAATAATTAAAAAATAAAATAAAATAAAAATATTTAATATATTTATTTATGCATCGCAAAGTTTCATCCCCGGAGAGTTTAACAGGGTTGATTCCTTCCCTGATTAAATATTTAATAATAAATTAAATAATTAAAAAATAAAATAAAATAATTAACATCTTTATTAATGTCTCGCAGTGTTTCATCCCCCGGAGAGTTTAACAGGGTTGATACCCCCCTCAATTGCTATTTAATAATAAATTAAATAATTAAAAAATATATAAAAAAATTAAAACATTCACCTTGCTAGTACAATAATTATATAACCCATTTGGAGGAAGAAAGTTTTCAACGGAAGTATCATGTCATAAATAGTAAAAAAATTTGGAGAGATTGAAATTCAAACATAAGGATTTCTCTACGGAAGTGGCATGTGAATGCATAGTAAATCCCAATTGATAATTTTGAATTTCAAATCCCCCTTCAGTAGAATATATTTGGCACGAACAAATTAAAAAGCAGATGAAACGTTCAGAAATTTAACTATCACATTTAACCAAGTTAATAAACGTTTTCATTAATAAATTCAAATATTACATTGGATTTTGCCCACTTTTTAAAGAGTGGTTCAAGACTAATATCCTTGTGATAGGACATATCGTCATTACATAAAACAATAAAAGGAATACTACCGAAATACCTTATTTTTTTACGATATTTTTCATTAATGATATAATTTTTTTGTGCCCCCAAGAGTTCCTTTTTACATGATAAAAATTTAAATGATAAATTATCTACAACATGCCATGACTGGATATTTAATAATAACCAATTGGGATTTACTATGCATTCACATGCCACTTTCGTTGAAAATTTCTCCAAGAAGTGACATTGCATTTACTCTACTAGTACAATAATATATTATGTTTTTTATTTAATTTTTTATTATTTAATTTATTATTAAATATCTATTCATGGTGGGAATCAATCCTATTAAACCCTTTGAGAATGAAACTCTGCGATGCATAAATTAATATATTATTTTTTCTTTATTATTATTTTTCATTATTTAATTTATTAAACTATTAAAGTAATGAAGTGGAATCAACCATATTAAACCCTCCAGGGATGAAACTCTGCGATGCATAAATTAATATGTTAAATAATTTTTTTTATATTTTTTTTTATCAAATGCATTCTATGCATTCTTTATAATATTTTAATTTATATTAATCTAGAACCACTATTTAAAAATTAGACAAAATCTAACGTAATCTTTAACTTTATTAATGAAAACTTCTATTAAATTTTATTAAATGTACACTGTGAATTGTCAAATGTGCAAATAAAATTTCTGAACATCTCATTTGCTTACAACATTACCCTTCTCATCTATAATTACATCTCTACTCTCATCACTATTTTTAACACTCATTATTATATTTTTTAATATATTAGACAGTTCTTGAGGATCCATGATAACAGAACCCCTTCTCTCCACTTCATCTTTCCTAATTCCAGCCTTAGAAATGGACGGTCCAGGGTCCAACTCCGTTATACCAACTCCTCCTCTGCGTATATCAATCTCGGACACGCTTGGACGAGCTCTGCGTTCATCAATAACTGGTCCACATTTTCCAAAACCTACAATCAACAGATTGACTTCCTTTCCAGTAAATAAAGAGACATGGACCGGGATAGAACTGGAACAGCATTACTAAGGGTACAGTGCCAAACATCAACATGTTCTTTATTGTATTTTTTTGACATCACATTGATAGACAGCGGTCTCATTACAGAATCTTCCGGCATTTCACTAGTAGAATACTTCAGATAACCTTTCATTTTACAATATGTAACACCTCTTTTGATAGTAAATTTTTCCAGACAATACTTGACCACCTATGGGACTTGTTTATCATTAATAGAACAATATTCATTCCCATAATAAATTAACTCACACTGACAATCTACGGGGAATACAAAATAAGCCTGCAGACTGTCTTTGCCATCTAGCTTCCGATCATACACACTTACTCTGACCAACCCATTGGCATTTGGAGCACATAAAGGTGAATATTTTATTAATATTTTATCCACCTTAATCCTCATGTGACCATACCTCAATCTCAATTGATAAAACAAATTAGGCAATGCAAGTTCTATTGAAGTGAAATCACTGGCTGATACACCTTCTACAATACCGATTTTTATATCGTCCACCTCCATTAACTTGAACATTACATACAACAAAAGAGGTATTAATTTACCCCCTGACATAAATAAACTAGACAGTTTTAAAATACACCTGGCATCTTAAGGTGTATTTACACTCTTTAAAACTAACAGTAGCAGCCACCAAGTACATAGCCCCCTTCTGAATACTTCCCACATTTCCTAACAACCTGTCTTTGTAATCTATCCACACATCAATAGGACAGAAGCGATCCACAACTTCTAATCCATGCCGAACATATTCACCGTCCTTTCCACTGATAAGCTTATACCTTAGTTTCTTCAGCATCCGGAATCTATCGAACTGATCTAGGTCCACTATCCAAGTCTCTGGGTTATTCTCACCAACACCAATAAACATCTTGTCCGGTGTCGGAACAGCATCCGATGGGGCATTGTCACTTACAATGAACAATAGAATGTGCTGTACAGCATCAAGCTTTTTTGCCTCAGACCCCAGAGATACATTCCCAATTAATTTTATTCTTTTCACCACAATTTTATCCGATTGGTGATCGGACCTCTTATTTCCCAAATCAATTCCATTAAGCAATCTCGACACACCTTTATTATTAAAAAATATCTTTCATCTGTTCATCATATACTTGCAGTTTTTTGGCACTCCTCTTAGTCCTTTTAATATATCTGGGAATATTCTGCACATAACGTCTGCGGGCAGCATAAGGACGATAAGGAGCACGTCCACGGTAATTACGCTTAAATCCACTGCCTCCGAAATTCCTCGTTCTCCGATAAGCAAATGGGGTACAATACTGACTGCTTGTAGCTCTGTCCATTTTTAATGAAACACTCCAAAGTGGATATTCTAACATATCTGAAATTCCTCTGAACTCTGCTAATCCTTCTGTTGAGAGACCTTAGTTTTGATATTAACTCCCTCTCTTCCTCGCATGCTGGAACAAACTTCGCCGGAACTAACCGTCGGCTCTCTACCCACAGTCCTACTTGTCACGTCAAGTAACGATCTACACGCATTTGAATGAACTGACCGTAATTCCCTAGATAATCTTCTAAGCAGTACAACATTGTATGCCAGTGTAATCAACAACAATAACAGATAAAAGAGGAGGGCAAAGGCAATATACCACAAATCAAGTAACATTGAAATTGCAGTATAATAAACAATCAAGTAACGATCTACTTACGAAGACTACATAGTAAAGGGAGGAAATTTCATTGACAAGGGAGTCCTCAAGGCAACCAGGTGGAGTCCAAAGAAAAATAGAGATGCCATCTGGACATCCATCCTCTTTTAATCTACTTCTAAAGCTGACTTCTTACTTGGAGTACAATCCCAACAACCATTTGTATGGGCCACACAACTGCGTAACTTGGAATACGCAACCAATCAACAATGGCCAGAGCGAGCGGCTGTCTACGCACAAAAGTGGACATCTTTCCCTAATGTCCCACAAACCATGCGAGAATGGACTAACAACAATGTGCTATGCGTAAGTAGAAACTTACTCCATGTATTCTTTAACGACCCACAAGTAATACAGGACGTTCACTATATGCATCAAGAAACTATTGAACATATTGAAAATAGAATAACTCTAGAAACTCCATATCCTGACATGTTAACAATTTCAGGAACCGTAGATGAAGCCGGACTGCCCCCTAAGCTTAATCCTTGAAGGACCGTCTAAATCTGAAAAGCCTTCATGGGCAAAGAGTTTAGAATTACATAATTATTTCTGTAGCACAGTGAATTTTTCTACATATAATTCACTGGCATTATATAATGTTGTAGATGATTTACCCTTTAAATTTTTACTATGTAAAAAGGAACTCTTGGGGGCACAAAAAGACCATATTGTTAATGAAAAATATCGTAAAAAAACAAGGTGTCCCGGTGGTATTACTTGTATTGTTTTATGTAATGACGATATGTCCTATCGCAAGAATATTAGTCTTGAACCACTCTTTAAAAAGTGGGCAGAATCCAATATAATTTTTGAATTTATTAATGAAAACGTTTATTAACTTGGTTAAATGTAAGTGGTTAAATGTGAAAGTTAAATTTCTGAACATTTTATCTGCTTTTTAATTTGTCCGTACCAAGTGCCAAATATATTCTACTGGCGGGGTATTTGAAATTCAAAATAATCAATTGGGATTTACTATGCATTCACATGCCACTTCCGTAGAGAAATCCTTATGTTTGAATTTCAATCTCCCAAAATTCTTTTACTATTTATTACATAATATTTCCGTTGAAAACTTTCTTCCTCCAAATGGATTATATAATTATTGTACTAACAAGGTGAATGTTTTAATTTTTTTTCTTTTATATATTTTTTAATTATTTAATTTATTATTAAATAGCAATTGAGGGGGGGGTATCAATCCTGATAAATACTTTGAGGGATGAAACTCTGCGAGGCATAAATAAATATGTTAATTAATTTTATTTTATTTTATTTTTTAATTATCTAATTTATTATTAAATATCTAATCAGGGAAGGAATCAACCCTATTAAACCCTCCGATGGATGAAATTCTACGATGCATGAATAAATATATTAAATATTTTTCTTTTATTTTATTTTTTAATTATTTAATTTATTATTAAATAGCAATTGAGGGGGGTATCAACCCTGTTAAACCCTCCAGGGGATGAAACCCTACGATGCATAAATAAATATGTTATTTTTTCTTTTATTTTTTTAAACATTTAATAACTTAAATGTCAGAACATATGCAAATTGTGATTGATGTTTACTCTGACCAATCCATTAGGGTTGGGATACACATGATACAATGGGGAATATTTTATTAACGCTCTCTCTCAATAAATAAATCGTACTTAGACAATTCAATTTATATTGGATGGAAATCAGTTGCTGATAAACAACACAGGTTTGGTTAATTTACCTCCATAAACCTGAACAATATATAACAACAGAAGCGGGTTAATTTACACCTTGAGATTTTTAAACTGAACAATTTTATAATGATGAACACGATTAGGTGTTAACGTTATCATGCGACGGTGATGTAAAATAATATATTAAGATGAAACGAAAGGAAAATTCATTGCATTTATTTAATCATTGATACATTGGGTGACTTCTTTGGGACTCCAAATATCCCATGTGGACCAACCACTACATCATTCACGTACAAAATCTCTGTTGTTAACTGCACAATGCATTCATCTTGGAGGATTACCACGTCATAGGCTGAGAAGAATCCTCGACGCATAGCATCTCGTACTACCTCAATGCAATCCTTTACTGAGTCTGCATAGTACCCTCCATCATCTGGGTTACCTTCAGCAGTACAAGCGATATCCTGTATCACCCTATGGGAAAATTCCCTTTTTAACACCATGCGTTGACAGTCTCCACTTCTCAATAGCCGACGAAAGAAGACTCCAAGACAAGAAGCATCCATCCTCATTACCCACGTGTACATTCCACATGCAGCATCTGAGACAATTTCTCCCAGAATTTCCTCCTTCCAAAAAAAGAAGTATTCATCTGAATCTTTCACATAATGTTAGAAATAATTTTTCTTTATTTCACAACGGAGGTCAGTAGACAGATTACAGAAAATGTCTCCAAATTGAGGATCCATTGTTGTGGGCAACTACTCTCTACGAGACAATTTATATTAATCAATGACGACTATTAAGGGGTCATATCTGTGTATGGAATTAATTTTTTAAATTTAGGTCACATTTAAAATATTTGCTTTAATAAAGCAATATATTCCTTTTATTTTAACTGCAGAATCATTCGGTTAATAGTGAGTAATATACAACATTGAATACCATCTATATCAGAAATACCACTTAAAAAAAGAAAAGATGCCTAAATAGAAATTATTCCTCTACGAGGAGAATAAGTTCAATTTTCCCAAATATCTTTACTATTTATGACATGAGACTTCCGTTGAATATTTTTTCCCTCCAAATGGGTGATAATTATTGTACTAGCAAACGTACAATATTTTAATTTTATTTAATTTATTTTTTATACTTATTTAATATATAATTAAATATATTTATATGGCGGGATATAGTATCCCTGTTACCTCGAATTTCAATTTCAAATTCAAAATAATTGTGGGAAAAATATTCTCAGTTCCCACTGTATGGTACTTTTTACTATTTGTTTTTAAATCTTGTCGGTGACAGCTGCCCTTCACTACATACAAGTGAGATATAATACCAGACAACATAATCTGTACCATGTGGGCCCACCTACTTTATGACGTCACCCACGTGGAGGTGGGACCAAACGCGCGTCTAACGGCGCGCAGGGGCAAAACCTGTAATATTATATTAGGTTTTACCCCTAAAAACACCCATACCCTTCCAAGGTTCTTCAGAAACATCTCCTCTATTATCTTTCTTCACACTTATATACTTACCAGTAAAGCCCAGAGCCCTGGGTGAGAACTTCCATAAATATGGGCAGACTTCCCCCTTCTTTTAGAGTTCAAGGAAAACCACTTTTTCTAATATATCCTCAGTGCAACATATCCTCACTTTGGCGATCGGACCTCTTATTTCCCAAATCAATTTCATTAAGCAATCTCGACACACCTTTATTATTAAAAAATATCTCTTTCATCTGTTCATCATATACTTGCAGTTTTTTGGCACTCTTCTTAGTCCTTTTAATATATCTGGGAATATTCTGCACATAACGTCTGCGGGCAGCATAAGGACGATAAGGAGCACGTCCACGGTAATTACGCTTAAATCCACTGCCTCCGAGATTCCTCATTCTCCGATAAGCAAAGGGGTACGATACTGACTGCTTGCAGCTCCGTCCATTTTTAATGAAACACTCCAAAGTGGATATTCTAACAGATTTGGAATTCCTCTTACCTCTGCTAATCCTTCTGTTGAGAGACCTTAGTTTTGATATTAACTCCCTCTCTTCCTCGCACGCTGGACCAAACTTCGCCTGAACTAACCGCCGGCTCTCTTCCCACAGTCTTACTTGCCACGTCAAGTAACGATCTACACACATTTGAATGAACTGACCGTAATTCCCTGAATAATCTTCCAAGCAGTACAACATTATATGTCAATGTAATCAACAGCAATAACAGAGAAAAGAGAAGGGCAAAGACAATATACCACAAAACAAAATCACCAAAATAGCTGTCCCACTTCACGAACATATTCTCCTCTTAAAAGTGAAAATGACAAAACAACATTTTAGAACAACAGGGATAGCGTACTCGTGAAGCTTCCAATTTGAAATTCAAATTTTAAAATGGGAGCTAAATTTCCCACTTTAAACTGTAGTGTACCTTTTACTGATTTGCTTTTAAATCTTGTCAGTGACAGCTGACCGTAATTCTCTGGATAAACTTCTATTTTGAGTATGTTTATTAGAAATTATTTTTCAACTTTTAACTTAAAGTTATGCAAAAAGTTTTTTAAAAAATTCAAAAAGGTGTGCTTTTATCTTTTTTCTTGTAATTCAATATTCTAAATTAACAAATACAAATTTTACTGCTTGAAACTATAAGTTTACAATTATGGCAAGCATTTATAACTTCCGCTGGAAACCATAATCACATATCTATAAGTTCATAATTTCAACTACACCAAATACCTTCTTTGTATGCTTAAGATTAAAAGCTCAATTTACTTATCCTAGGTCAAGCTTTCATAATCAATCGTTGTACAGAAATTTCCCCACTACAAGTACCAAAATCATATTAGATTGTTAATTATCAGCTCATCTAAAAAAGTTAAGCAAATAGAGAGAGGAATAACTTTATTATTTATATTATCAGCATGCTCCCTCGTGTGTGGCCCGACCCTCCAAAAGTCAGCCAAACACGCTCAAAAATATTTTTTAATTGTTTGGTACATGGTGAGGTTTGAACACATGATTCATTACTTGCTGCTGCTTTAATACCATATTAGATTGTTAATCGCCAACTCATCTACAAATTTAAGTTGTTATAGAGAGGGATAATTTATTATGTATATCCTCAACAAATCACATCACAAATCTGCTCAAGTCATCATTGAGAAAAAAAATTGTGCTGTAACGATTTAAGTTCTGTTGGTGCAACAAACAAAGTATATGCTAGAATAAATACAGCATTTCCTCAAATCATGACTATGCACAGTATGAATATTAAAATAAATAGATTGGGACAATATATTTGACCTGCCTGTTAGGATCTTTAGACCGCTCAGCAGATAGAAATGCAATTGCCATGAAAAAGTCGTCCCATGACAAATACCTGCATTCAGAACCGCTAGAACATAACCACCACTTGGTTGGAGACAAAATGAAAGAAAACTGCAAGACACGCTATTCTATAAACAAATACAAAAATTCAATATCATATACTTATTAAAGACATTACTTATACACGTGTAAACCAATAGCAAAGTGTCATCTGGACAGGTGGTTAAAATATCTCAGATCAACTATAAGTCAATTAGGTGTAGTTGTTGTGTGCGTTGAGTTAGGCGTGTGAGTTGTTTACAAATAGATGTGCAGGACCAGATCCGTGGAAGAGAGAATGAGATTTGTGCAAAATGTTTTGCTAAGATTTTTTCTGATAATGAAGAACCCTTTAATGTTTTTGATTACTTTCATCTTCTCCAATCTCTTGAAATCTTTCATGGTATCTGAGCCCTAAGTCCATTTTTGCAAAGGCATCTTCTCCCACTAGTTCGGTGCATCAATGCTCTAGAAAAAAAATGAAAAAGGAAATCAAGCAAGACTGGTAACTAATCAAAGTCCTGTATTCTTACTCTAATGTTCCAAATTATATATAGGTAAAATTAGATTCATCAAATTATGTTATCTGGTGTTACCAAATCTCGTTGATTTTGAATGCTTACTCTTTGGTTGGCTGGATTGATGGATCTATTACTTGATCTTGAATTCTCCATTGGTTTGACCCATCACCAATGGAGAATTCAAGATCAAGCTTTGCTAACTTTACTGAAACTTTACTGAATTCAACATTTTCAACTTCAGCACTATCGTTGGTGATAGGTCAAACCAATGCACAGGGTGTATGGAAAGTTCTAGAAAGGCAATTCACTTCCGTGTCTCAAACAAATGTCTTGAATCTCAAAACTGAATTACATAATATCAGAAAAGGATCTGACTCTATTGAAGTCTACCTCAAGAAAATCGAGAATATTAGGGATAGATTATATGTTGTCTCTGTTTTCACTGATGATGAACTCTTACACAGTGCATTGAAAGGTTTGCCAAGTGAATTCAGTGCTTTTAAATCTGCAGCAATAGAACACAATTTCTTTTTTCTCGGCATTTTTCCTCGAAAAAAAAAAATTTATGGTTGCTGGTATTTTCAATAGGACCAAGACTGTCCATTGATTTACTTAATCCACACTTGTGTGCCTCTTTCCTTTGAAGATCTCCATGTTATGCTTCATGCAGAGGAACAGACAATTCAGGATGCACAAGTTGAACACAAGGATATTGAACAGTCCATGGCTATGGCTGCAGTCACAACTACAAACAACAGAAATTTTTATCAAAATCAGGGCTGGTTCAACCAATTCACTCGTGGCAGAGGCCAATTCTCTAAAAACAGATCTCGTAGCAGAGGATCCTACAATTCACCAACTCAGTTTAAGCAGTTTAATCATGATTCTGATCGAAGACCTATATGTCAAATATGCGATAAACCTGGGCATATAGCATTGCTTTGTTTGTCTCCTCTACTGCTCAATCTCCATCCACTTCCACTGAGCCTTCGCTCAGACACTGGGGCTACCAACCATATTACATCTGACCTTTCTAATCTCAATCTTTACAGTAATTACACAGGATCTGATCTTGTTACTGTTGGAAATGGTCAAGAATTGCCCATTACTCATGTTGGTAATGATTCTCTTATCACTCCTCACACATTCAATCTCACAAATGTCCTTCAACTTCCTGCAATTTGTTCTAATGTACTGACACCGTCTGTTCATCAGTTTTGCAAGGACAACAATTGCACTTTTTTAATGCTAACTATTTTTTCGTCCAGGACAAGCTCACGGGGACAGTCCTTTACACAGGCTCGAATAAACAAGGCTTATACCGCATTGAAGCTGTCCCCTCTCAATCTGCATCCACTTGTTCTTCTGTTCCTTCAGCACATGTTGGATTCAAAACCAGTAGTAATCTTTGGCATTCTCAGCTTGGACATCCTCACCACAAAGTTCTTCAACATGTTTTTACTAAATTTCTGAATCTTAGTAATAAAGTGTCTCATGAATCCATTGTATGTGAACCATGCTTGCATGCTAAATTGTCAGTGTTTCCGTTTGAGATTGTTCATAGTGATGTTTAGGGTCCACGCAGGAACGAACGCAAGAATTTAACTTAGGAAGAGCGAATTATT